>PVJD01000343.1:0-479551 GCA_004026545.1 Mormoops blainvillei
CTCTTCCTCGCTCTCTAAAATCAATATATTCTTGGGTGATGATTTTTAAGAAATGTTCAGAGATCATTAAAAAAATTTTGTTTGCATTTTCAAAATTACTGGCATTAAGTTGTAGGTAGTATTCTCTTATCTTTCTAATCACTACTCTTTCTGTAGTTAGTTCCACTTTTCCATTTACTTTTTATTTGTCTCTTTTTTCTCTTTATCATTCTTATCAGAGGGCTATTTTACTTGCCTAAAAAATGACTCAGCTTTATTGATCTTAATTTACCTGTTTACTAGTTCACCGATTTCTGCTTTATCTTTATTATATCCTTCTCTTTTCTTTGGGTTTGTTTTGTTGTTATTTTTCTAAGTTTTAAGTTGGCATAGCTCATTAATTTTCTGCTTTAAAATTTTTTCAGTATAAGCATTTTATGGCTACAAATTACCCTTGAAATACCACTTTGGTCATCTCCCACAAGTTTTGTTCTGCAATATATTCTTTAATTTAAAAAAATTAATTATTGAGATGGCGGGGGGTGTGGAGAGAAAGGGAAATATTGATTTGTTGTTTCACTTACGCATTCACTGGTTGATTCCTGTATGTGCTCTGACCAACTAGGGATCGAGCCTGCGGCCTTGGTATATCAGGGCAACACTGTAACCAGTTGAGCTACCCAGCCAGGGCTGGTCTGTAGTATTTTCATTATTATTATTATAAAGTATCTTTAAATTTCCATTATGATTTGTTTGACCAGTAAGTTTATTTAAAGGGGTATTTTAAAATTTCTAAACCGTAGAGATTTTTTCAAAAACAGAAAAAAAATTTGAAATATTACATACAGAAAAGCATATAAAACTCACATGTACAATGTAATGAATATTAGGAAGCAAACACCCATTTAACCATGCAGGGGGGGAAAGAAAAGAGTATTACCAAAATCCAGACGCCCCTGATAACCCTCCTTTACAGCCCGCTCTCTCCTGGCAGAGATGACCACTTTCTTGACTTCTGAGATGGAGTTTCCTTATAGATTTACTGCCTGCGTATGTACACATCAACAATGTTTTAAACGTTCTATGAATGTAATCATACAGCATACAAACCTTTTGTGTCTTGATTCTTTCACTCCACACTATGTTTGTGAGCTTTATCCACATTGTTGGGTGAGCTGTGGTTGGCTCATTTTTATTGTTGAATAGTAGTATTTTGAGGTATAAATATATCACAGATTCTTTATCTGTCCTATTGGAAAGGGACTTCTGGGTTGTTTCCTATGACCTCTTTGACACAGATTATTTGAAATTATTAAAATTTGCCTTATGACCTGATATGTGGCCAGTTTTGTAATAGTCCATGTAGGTTTTTCTAAAAAAAAGTATTTTCTAATGGTTGGTTGTGTGGTTTATAAATATTTTTATTCCCTATTGTCTTAGACTCAGGCAGCCTTAGTTTTTTTCATTACCTGTCTGGCCTCCTGGAAACCATTCAGGGAGATGATTCTATACTAAGGAAGCCTGCTCAGAGTAGTGACTGGTAACGACAAGCAGGAAGTACTTCCCAACCATTTTAAGTGCAATATCCCAGATACGGGTCCTGATGAGGGGGGAAAGGCCTGAGGCCCTGAAGATGGGTCAGGCTGTGTGGGAAGGTGAAAAGGTTGGGGGAAGAGGGATGAAGCCTAACCTTTGTGTGAGGATTCTTTACATGATTCTAGGATCAGGGTTCCTGTCGTCCATCTGCTGGCCCTTTGGACCGCTCAGCCACTGGCGTGCTTTCCAAGTCTGTATCCATGAGTAGCATCAATTGCTTTCTGGGTGGCTCAGATCCAGCTGGTGAGTCAAAGTGGGGAGCAAAGCAGTGGTAGCCCTTTCCCCTGCCTGTCTCACCACCACTCCTCAGGGCCCTCTGTTTAGGGTTCAGCTGTCCTAGGCTATGTCTAATTACTATTTGGAAACCCCAAAATGCTTTTATTTAAATGAGTGATCTGAATTCAGGACTCTGGCATTCTGACGCTCTCCTTCCAATGAAGGTGAGCACAGGACAGCCTGAAGCTCTCCAGCTTTCCTTATCACCCGAGATGGAGGACAGTTAACTGCAATGTACCTTGTCTTCAAGATGAGGCATTGCGAGCTCAGTGCAAAACCTCTGCCCTCCCCATCCACCAGAAACAGGACTGAGACATTGGGTCCACGGCCCCCTTCTCCACATAACCCTGGTGCTCTGTTTCTCTGGCTCCTAAGTTCTTTAGCTCTGCTCAGACCCCGCCCTCCCTCTCTACTCCCCAGAGCTAACCCTCCAGAATGGCGTCACATGCACCTGCAGCTTGGGAACCTGATCCAGGTGGAGGGGGTGGGGGCGGCAGCCCTGGACGCCTTTGTCTGGCTTCAGCTGGACACTTCTCCTCTCCTTTTGTGTTGGCAGGAAATTTATCCCAGTCCTCTGCCGCAGCTGACCTTAGCCAAAGGTGAGTTTGGGGAGACTTGGAGCCCTTCAAAGGCCTAGTTTGGGGGAGGGGCAATTCTTCCTAAAACATTGTTCCCCTTACCATTTCTGATCTAAGATAAATATCCTTTTCCCTGAGCTGCATATAATCGATCCTCTTCTCATTGGCCAGGGAAGGCTCCGGAAGGTTCCTATTAGCCCATGGGATGGGGAAGAAATTAAGGAAAGAAAAGGAGTATCCAGACCCCAGGGTGTCAGTTAAATAAAAGACAGTGGGAGTTGCTCACTGTCGTCAGTGCCAGAAAACTGAGCAGGCAGAAGTGCTGTTGGACAGTCTTAGGGAAAGACAGTGACCTAGGACCATGGATCAGCTCTGGATGGCTCAGGTAATTGACCAGTGGGGAGTGGCTTCAAGGAGAGCTGGGCAGTGGCTCTAAGGAGAGCCCCAAGGGGTGAGGGTAGGGGCTGAAGGCATGGCTCAGGAATCTGGGTAGAGACTGGAACATTTCAATAACTACCGTTGTCAATAAGCGTTCAAAATCGGCACCTGTTTATTTGGCTCCCACAGATGAAACCTGATTGGAGCGGGTCAGCCCTCTAAGACAGTGTGGGTGTGTGAGCTAGGAACGGGCGCTTTAAGATATCAGGCTCTGATTTGTGATCCTGAAAATCCGTAGCTGACACATCCTCCTGGCTCTGGGTTTGGGATTAGCTCATGGGATGGGGCTGATGAAATCCCAGGAAATTCAATCCTTATTGGCTTTAGGCCCAGAGGCCCTTTCCAAACAGCAGAGAGGGTCATAAACCGGGCTCTTGTTTTACAGGGGAAAATGCCACCAGGGAGAGCCCCCATCCTATATCACTTCCTTTGGGAGTGGCATGAGAGAGGAGATTGGGCCTGAATTAAGTAGGGGATTGGGGCAACGGTGGGTCTGCATTTATCTGGGAGGAGCCTGGAGTTTTCCTCATAAATAGAGGAGCCTGGGAAACTGTAGTGTCCACATCCAAGAAGTCCTAAGAGGTGGGAGGGGGGCGGGGAGGGGCAGTATCTTCTCTCCGAGTCTTTCCTCTGTCTTCCTCACCCTTCTCTGTGTGCTTCTCCTCTCTTTCTCCTCATCGCGGCACCTTCATTCAGCGTCTACCTGGGAGTATTTCTTCACCTCTTCCTTCTCTTTCTGCAGCTGCAGCCAACTGGAAAGGGGCTCAGGGGCCTGGGCGGGCTCCTCTCTGCGACGGACCTTCAGCTTCCTCTTGGGCATGACCGGCAAGAACAAGGTGAGAGTCAGCTGGGGGAGTAGGAGGCCTGGGACACTCCGCCTCTCCAGTTCCCTTCCTCCTCACTCTACCGTCCGCTTCCTCCCCAGCTCTCCCTGGTAGACAGAGACTCAGGGCAACGTTCAAGGTTCAAGGGAACATATGTTATCTCTCCCTATGTTCCAGTAAATCACCTTTCTTCGGTTTTCCCCCCTGCCTGTAGCTTAGCAGCCAGCCGTGGACAGCTGGACGAGACAGCCAGGAGCCTGAGCAGCTGTAGCGTGGCCTCGCCCTCCCTTTCTGTAGCCGTCACATACCTAAGAGATGGGCAGCAGAAATCATAACCTCAGAGCATAATAATAATAATTACAGCAATACTTTTTACTTCCTCATAGAGTATTAGGGTTTGAAATGTGCTTTTGACACTCATAATTTTAAGGGTGGATACAGCAGCAGGAGGAGTTGAAATTAAACTATAGGCAGAGTGGCAGCCAGGAAAGTAGATTATTATGGAAGTGTGTGCACACTGTCCACGTAAGGCCACGTGCAGTCCTAACCCCGGGCAGGTGAAGGCACATTGCTTTCTTCCTTATTACCAACCACTGGGCTCTGGCGAAATCAGGCACTGTGCCTGCTGCTCGAATTCACTCCACTTTCTCCATTCAGTGGCAGAATGAGCCACCCCCTTTTCTTCTGGTGGCCCCCCCAATTATGCATGTACTTTCCAACCCAGGGTGGCTCCCAAGCATTGAGAGACACCCCAGAGAAGGAATCTCATTTCACCTGGAAGAATCATAGGAGTCTCACCCAGGAAGGTTGTCCAGGTTCCTCCTGGCCCCACCCACAGTGCCAGGGCTCCCTCCTCTGCCAGCCTCTCAGCCAAGATTCCCCTTCCTCTGTGTGGGCAGGGATGACAGAGATAAAACCAGGTCGTCATTAGCACCTTCTCACTAGACGCCAGCCTGGGGGAGTTGAGGCTTGAGACCTCATAGTCTGAGAAGAAGAGGAGCGGACAGAGAGCCCTAAAGCTGGGGCTGGGGGAGGGCAGGTGGGGCAGCAAGGCCTGTCTTCTGCCATAATAAGGAGGTAATAAGGAGGGCAGCAGAGCTCTCTAAAGAACAAAGCAAATTCAAGGCTTTGGGTCTGAGTCCCATCTCCCCTCACGCGCTCTGGCTCAGTTCAGGCTAGGAGAGTCTGCTGGCAGAATCACCCTCTTTTCCTGTGGTGGGACTGGTAGAGGGGAGTCAGTACCGCCCAGGGGCCACACAGGTCCCAGTTGGTCTGCATTTGTCCACTGGTGGCCGAACAGTTTGGTGAAGGGTTGAGTAACTTGGTGTAGGGGAATGTGGGCAGAGCCTTTGGAGCCCAGACAAGCAGCAGGAAAGAGCCCGAATAAATCAGGACATTGTCCCACTTGACCTTTCTTCACCAGCAACTGTGGTCCTATCCCCTTGTTTCCCTCTCCGTCATCTCCTGGTCCATTTACCTTCTATACTCATGAATGTGCGTGCCTGCCTCACCATATCCCTCTTCTTCCCCTTCCACCCAGCTCAGGATAGGGGCCATACGCAGGTAAACATCAGGGGTGGAGAGAAGTTCAGTCAAGCAGTGAGAGAAGGAAGGGGCTTATTCCTTCCTATTCGATTAACATTGTAGAGTTGACAAAACACTTTTCCAGAGGTCATTTTATTAATTCTTATAACGCTCTGGGAAAGATAAAGATTTTAATCTCCATTTTTTTAGACAAGATAACTTAGAGGCTAAGTTACTTGCCTCAGATCCCGTAGTTAGTAAGAGGTGGAGCTGCATTGCAAACCTAGAGCCGTAGCTATATAATGTTACCTCCACCTGTGAGTAAAGCTAACGTAATAATTTATCCCCTCTCTTCCCTTCTTCCACCATCTTCTGATGGATGGCCACTGGAGTCAGTTACATCTTAGTCATCCTTCCCAGAATGTACAAGGTCCAGAGTGAGAAGAAAAGCAAGTGTCCTCCTGGGCACTGAAGTGCCTGGGCCCAGGTATCCCTGTGGCTCTATCTGTTCACTTATTGGCCATGACTCTGACTCTAACAACCAGGCTGGTCTTCCCTGGGCTGGTCTCCTCACCCCTGAAATGTGGGGGACGCATCTGTTAAGTTAAATGAACTAAAGAAGATGGTGGCTACTTTTAGATTCTGGCAGAAATTAGGGTTGGCTTTTATTTTGTGTATCGAAAAAGATAATTTCTGGATATCTGGGAGATATCACTGGATAGGAACAGAGGTGGTTAGGATAAAAGTGGTTTGGATGGAGGGGCAAGGGATACCAAGGAGAAAGGAAAAGGACTCAGTCTTCCAGAGGATACAGAAAATGGAAGTTAAGTCGAGCTGCAGGCCTAGCTCACAAAAGCCCAGGTGTTTTTAAAGGTAGACTGGTTTCCTTTATCCAATCCCCATATCCTTGTCCTTGCTACTCATCTCCTAAGAGGAAGAAGAGCAGAAGGTGACAAACAGCAGGTGGGATGGAAAGTAGACTGAAGACTGGAGTGGGAGACAGGAAAGATTTGGAAGGTTAGGAAGACCCTCTTCATAGGGAGACCTATTAAGTTGAGTTTAGGGAAGGAGAGATCCCTCAAATAACTTTGGGATTCAGGTCTCAGGTTTATTGGGTACTCAGATTGGAGTTTGGCCCTTTAAGATTCCATCCTTAGCTTGCAGAACCCTCCCACCTCCAGGCCTGGGAGAAAAGCTGAGGTCCCAGCCCACCTCTGGTCTCTGGGCTCACAGTGGGTGGAGCCATGAAGTCAGGGCTCTGGCTTCTGTTTTTATTTTTTTATTTTTAAAATATTTTATTTATTTATTTTTAGAGAGAGGAGAAAGGAGGGAAACAGCAACGTGTGGCTGCCTGTCACGTGCCCCCTACTGGGGACCTGGCCTGCAACCCAGGCATGTGCCCTGACTGGGAATCAATTAGGCGACCCTTTGGTTCGCAGTCCTGTGCTCAATGCACCGAGCCGCACTAGCCAGGGCTGGCTTCTGTTTTTAAATTTAGTACTTTCTTCAGCCTTGGCTGCCCTCTGGGCTGGGGGTTGGTAAGTCTTGGGCTCTGAGCCTGGGAGCCTCTGGATTGCTGGTTTGGAGGATATCCTGGGGCTTTTTGGGAGGTCTCCCCTGCAGGTGCACTCCCGAAGGAATCAGTCTCTCTCATGGTCCTGGGAAAGTCCTTTCTACTTTCTACTTTCCATCCAGCCTAGGACAGGCATGGTTCTTTCTGCTCCCTTTTTTTTTTTCCGGTCTTTGCTATATAAGGATCCTAACAGGGGAATGGGTGAAGAAGGAGGTGAAGGAGTTGCTAGGCAGGAGGGGAAGCCAGAGGAGCAGTGCGGGGGTGGTGCTGGGGGCGAGGAGCCCAACCAGCTCAGCCAGTGGTGAGGCAGTAGAGCCCAAAATAGTGGCAGAAGCTAAAATTGGCACCTACGAGAGGGCTGAGCCGGGCCTGAAACCTGCAGCCTGGCCCTGCTGCCCAGGCAGCTGGGCCAGGAAGCCGCTAGACCTGGGCTGGGCTCCCTTCCCCCTTCCGCCACACCTTGAGGGACCAGAATTGGGCAAAACTCTGCAAACATGGGACACTCTGTCTCAGGCCATTACGTGCTCCTGGTTTCCCCAGAGAAATGGGAGACCTTAGGAGGCAGAAATGAGTTGTGATGTGAGTGGGTATAGCTAGGGAGTGGAGGAGGAATTTTCCCCATAGCAGGAAGTGCACCAAAGGTGGAGGTTGCCTCAAGGGCTAGGGTAAAGGGTCCGGAAAGAACCTGCCCCACCCACCTTCTTGTGGAGAGACTGGCCACGCCCCAACTGCCCCAACTGATTGGGCAGGCTTGTTTCTGGTCTTTTGGTTCTGGCCTAATTTGCAACAGACACAACTAGTTAGACACAAGGAAGGACTTCCTCAGCTTCTTAGCTTTTAGTAAAAGTGGCAAATTCCTCTCTGGCTCCACAAGTATTTGGCAGAGGTGGAGGTAGGAGTGCAGGCAAACGCACAGGGACAAAGTGAGGTCAGGAAGGGCCCAGAGGGGTGGGGGCACGCGGGAGAATTCTCTTCTCTCCCTGTCTGTCCTCTGGAAGGGAATCCTCTCCTTAAGGACTTCTTAAGACCTAGCCTTCAGATCCCCTTTGACTTCCCCGCCCTCTCCCCACCCCTGCCCCCAATCATAAAAGGAATCCGTCAGCTTCGGCCTGTTTTGATGGGCTTGAAGACCGGGAAGGAACTGGTTGCGGGTTCCCTTGAGAGCTGGGGGCGGCTGGAATCCTCTGGCCTGCGGGCCTTTAAGTCCTCCAGACTGGGAGGATGGGGGAAGGGGGACCTGGGCTCGGGCGAGGGCTGCGGGGCTGGGCAGGGGTGGCTTTTAGGAAGACCTGAGCTCAGAGGCGGGTCTCTGGGGCTAGAGGACGGCCCAAGCGCTGGAGAGGGCCCAACTTGCACAGTACCCCCTACTCCTCCGAGCTGCCTCTGCACAGACCAAGCAGTTAGTCCCGCGGGTACCCGCCCTACTCCGCCCCGCCTCCCCCTTCCTGCGCAGGGGCGGGGGGGTGGAGACTCGGGTTTGAGGAACTGGCGCGGGTGCCGCGAGGGGAGTCAGACTTCCTGTCCCCAGAGCGACGTGTGCTGGGCAGCCCGTTCCCTCCTCCCCCACAATAGCTGGACGCCTGGGTCCCACAGTACCCCTCCGGCAACCCCCCATCGGGGGATTATGTCTCGGATCGAATCCCTCACGCGAGCGCGTATCGACCGGAGCAAAGAGCTGGCGAGTAAGGTGGGCTTTACAACCCCTCTCCTCTGCCCACTTCCCCAGGGTGCCCTTCGACCCCCGCCCGCAGGCTCCCTCCACCCGCAGTCTCCCCGCACCAAAATCGGCGGCGCGTCTGCAGGGCTGGGTGTGCGGGGACTGTAAGTGGGGAGGAGTGTGGGGGATAGTAGACTCGACCCTACCCGCAGCTGGGGTCCTGAGAGAGAGCGGACCTGGTGTTGGCGGCCTCCAGACTTGGCGTTTGGGGCCTGGGCGTTTGGGGTCGTAGGAAGGAAAGTTGCTCCGGTAGGGGACAGAGTGGGAGGAGGGGTGTGTATCAGGTTGGGGGTGGTGAGAGCTCTCTGGCACCCCGTCCTCCTGGCTCTCACCGGCTTGCTCTCGACCTCCCCACACCCTGCAGTCGCTGGCTTAGTGGTTCCCCCTTTGTCCCCGCCATCCGGCGGAGGGGGTGGGAGGGGGTGGTTTCCCCTGCTTCCTCCCACCGTCACCTCGAACGCCACCCCTCCTAGACAAGTCAGCTCCTCCTTGCAAATGGACTTTCCAGCTGCTATTCAGTTCTGTTCTCTGGTAGGCGGGTGGCTGGGGTCAGGGAAGGCTTAGGTTCCCGCAAGCCGTCGCTCTCAGGTGAAGGGAGCAGAGGTCTTTGTGTAGCTGGGCTCCTTTCCTCCATCCTCTGGGGCCCTGAGCACCCCTGTACCTGCAGCACAGGATCCCCCATTCCCGTCTGCCCCACCAGCTTCCAGACTCCTTGTTCTCACAACCCCAAACAACCTGAAACCCTTAGGCTGACCCACTGGGCACTGTGCCCTCTCTGTCCCTCCCCCCCTCCCCCAGCTGCCGTATCTCTTCCTCTGGGGATGTTCACCTACCAGTTTAAGAGTTTGGGAGTATAATTATCCTCTCCTCCACCCCCATCATGACCGCTCCTTTCCAAGTACTCTTCACCCCTGTCTGTTTAGCCAGGCCCACTCCCAAAGGCCCCAACTGCTCCACAGCCCCAGGGAGCGATGAAGGCAACTTGTAGGTAAATAAGTGAGACACGGGAGGACGGTAGTGCACGCAGACACCACCTCCCAGCCACTCAGGGCACCCACGCTGCAGCCGTTTGAGGAAAGGCCAGGGTGCAGGCCATAACTGGCTTAATCTCTGGCTTCTCTCCCACCCCAGGACCCTGGTGCCCTGCCCAGGGCTCCCACCCTATGCTGATCACTACCACCATCTTCAGGCAAGGAAGCAGTGCCCTTTGGAGCCCTCAAGGATGGTGGAACTCCACCCACTCCTAGCTCCTGGCCTGCCTACCTGTCTTGAGGCTAACTTGGGAAGGTTTCGTCCTAGAACTTTTCCTTAGGGGGTTGGGATAAGATTCTGCTAACTGGAAAACAACTGGGGATTTGAGTAGGGCCTAAGATAAACTGAGGGCTGGGAGAAGTGGCTAAAGTGTGGTGGAACAGTGGGGTGGCAGGCAGGCTCTTCTCAACACTGTGCCAGGCCAGGCCCCAGCTCTGAAAGTCTGTTTATTTTTCAACGGTTTGAGCTGAGACCCTGGAGTAGCGCCAAGGGGGGTGGCGAGGTTTTTGAAACCACGGAAATTTGGTTCCACCCTGAAAAGGAAAGCCGTAGGGGAGCCAGTGGGAGACAGGCCTGGAGCGAGGCTGCAGAGAGGAGTTCTGGGAGGATAGATACTGGGGGTCCTTTTTTCATTATTGGGAGGGGCTGGAGTACCAGACACCTGGATCCTCAAGCCAGTTTTGTTTGTTTGTTTTTGGATAGTGGGGAACTGGGAATCTAGGAGCTTGGGCTCTTTCTAGCCTGGGGTGGCCATGGTAGGGGGAGTGTTGGGAACCTGGTGGGGGTTTGGGGGTGGAGGGCTGAGCGGGTGGACTTTTGAGGGCAAAGAGGCCACTGGAGGAAAGTTGTTGTCAGTTTGGGCTGATCGGAAGGGGAGGGCCACCTCCGGAAAGCTGTGGTTAAGGAAGGGGGGAGTTGGTTCTTAGCCAACAAACCCTGGATCCCCTCTTCCCCCTCCCCCATGCACACCAGCTGTCTCTTTTCTTTTTATACTGCGGTGGGAAGTAGACGGGGGCCTGTGGAAATGAGATTATTTGAGGAAGATGGTCTCCACTGCTACCTTTTGGGTAGGGGGTGGTGGCTCAGAGCTAAGCCCTGGCTCCCCGTTTCTTTCCTTACTCCCCAACACCTCCTTGTAGAAGAAGAAGTTTAAGCCAGCCCACCCTCATAGAGGCCTTCGGCACGGCTCCCCTTGCCCATGCTCTTTTCTTTTCAGTCCATTTTTATTCTTTCAGGCTGTCTTCAGCCCTCCACCCGCTCCGTTCTCTCTGCTCTACCTCCTACCTCCACAGGCCCCAAGCCCAGGGGTCCCCTTCTCTATTCAGCATCCCCACCCCGTTCTTCCCTTTCTCCGCCCCCAAGCCCCAACCTTTATTCCTTTCCTAGAACAAAGGGTCTTTTCCTGCCTAGGAGCAAGCAGGGGCCAGAGATCCAGGGATGGCCCTGGAGGCTGGGGGGTCCCTTTGGAATCTCTAGGACCCCAACATTGGAGGGTGGTGGGCAGGTGGAGTGGGAGAGAGGAGGGAGGCTAGGTCTTTGTCCTGAATAATGGAGAGGTGGCTGGCTTTGTGTACAGGACTGGGAGTGGAGCCTCCGAGGAAGATTGGGTGAGCCCAGGAGGGAGCTGAGGGAGGTGGCAGTTTGGGGGGAAGTCGAAGACTTGGGGATCCCCAGGATGCTGAAGCTTTGGGGGGCATAGGAAAGGATTCTAGGGGTCGTAGAGGTGAGGGAAAGAGCTGAGGGGGAGGGGAGAAGCAAGGATGGGGGAAGGGAGCCGAAAGCTTAGGGAAGTCACTGAGTGACAACAGAGGAGTTTGATTAGCCCAGGGAGGAAGCTGCTGGGGCTGACCAAAGGATTTAAAGAGGGGTCTGATCTCAGTCCCCCTAGCTTCCCTAGATCCCTGACCTTGGAATCAGGGAGGGGACTGATCAGAATGTGAGTCCCACGCATGCACATGACCTGTGTTGGGGTATATGTATGTGTGTCTCTCTGTCCATCCCCAGGTGCTCCGAGGTACTGCTTTGAATGGTGGTCACCAAAGCAGGACATGAGAAAACTGTTCCATTCTTAGCTTCATCTCCGGTTTGAAGCATTGTCCAGGAGCTTGAGTGAGCAGATTGGTCAGAGTTCCCGAGGCTGATAAGAGAAATGACTGAGAGGAGCTGGCTAGGCCTTTCTGGGTTTGTTTATGTCTCTTTGGGGGAGGGGGCCTGCAGGCAGCAGCTGCCCCCCTCCCAGCTCCACGGCCTGCCTTGTGCCAGGAGGGCAGGGAGTCCTGGCACAGCCATTGTTCGCTTGCACAAATGCCTGTCTGTCTGCATCACTCCCCCATCCCTCTGCTGGTCTCCCTCTCCTGACCTGACAGGTGTGGCCGGGTTGGGGGCAGGCTGGGGTCCAGGATTCCTGGGTCTCAGGGTCTCTAGCCTGATTTTAGTCCCTGTGGCCCTTAGCACCCCTCTTCTGCTTTACCAGTGTGCCCACCTCCATTGTCCAGTGCCTCATCCTCATTCGTCAAGCAAGCGTTTAATAAGTGCCTTTGTGTGCTCAGTGATTTTTTGTGTGTTATGTGTCTGGCTTTGGCATTAGTGTTTCAGTTGGCTGCCTTCTCCTGAGTCTTCTTTATCTTGTCCCTGGAAGCTCATAAAGGGACAGAGCCTTGCTGAGACCATCCTAAACCCTCTCCTCAGTCCCAAGGCCAGGAACCCCTTTCTCATTTCCCAGCCCTATAGCTCATCCCCATGACTCACTGCCCTTTGTGGCCCATGACTCTGTGCTCCTGCTAGCCGGAGGCTGAGCCACAGATGATTCAGATCTCAGTCGACCTCTCCAGGGCCTTCTGGTCACCATACGGAGGGCCTAGACAGAGGCCTTAGCATCTTGGGGAAGGGGCCGCTGCCAGTTGCAGCTGGAATAGAGACAGTTTTGAGTACCGCATCGCTGTCCCAGAGCTCTTGGTTTGGATGAACCCAGTGGAGGAGCACGGACAGCTGAGAGCTCAGGCTTTGCCTTGGAGAGGCCCTGACTCTAATGAGGAACCTCTGCCGCCCCCTGCTGCCCACTGGGCGCTCAGAAAACCCAGGTGCCGTCTTTGGCAATGCCTTGTCCTTCAAGTATGTTACTGTTTTCCTCTTCTCTCGGCCTGGGAGACAAAGTCCGTGAAGTGGGGTGGCTGCCTCCGCCTCTGAGTGTTTGGGCCCCGGCCTCAGTACCCTCCACCTCTTACTCCATCTTTCTTTCTCCAAAAGTGCCCAAGACCTGGAATGGCAAGGCAGGAAGGTTTGGGTTGGCCGCCTTCTGGCCTCCGGGCCTAAGCTCAAAGGAAGTAAGAGGAGAGAGGGCTGGGAGCCCGTCAGGAGGAGGAAGAAAAGGAGAAACGAGGGCCCCTAGAGCAGGCGTGAGGATGCTGCTGGGAACCCTTGTCTTCATGTTCATCTATCCATCTATCTGTCTATCCATCTGTCCACCTACTCTTCCTTGCTTGCTTTCCGGGCTTTCCAAACATGCCTTGAGTGCCTGTTGTATACCAGCCATTGTGCTGAGCGCTTTCTTCACTTTATCTTTAAGTAGCAGTGGTATTGATGAAGGCTGTGTAGCAAGAAAGGCTTCCCGTGAGGGTTTATGCGAAAGAATGACTCTAGACACTGGCCAGAAGAGTTTTGAATTGTGGATTGTGGAGTAATGGGCCCTTTTCTTGGTGGACACATTGGGGCGTGGGGGCGCGGGGCTCTCCTGACGGTGGGTGAAGAAATGGGAGACCAGTGTGATTATCTTCAGAATACCTGGAGAAGAGCAGGACAACGAACCAAACAAACCGATTCGCTCCCTCTCCGGAGCAGGCGCCCCGGATGAGCAGGCCCTGCATCTGCCTGGCCTGGCCGGCCTGCGCCCTGGGCGGGCACAGTCTGCCTCCAGGACAATAGCGCTAGGCAGTGCCAGGGCCTCTTGCCCGCTGGGCAGTGCCCACGTTGGGATGTGCTGTTGCTGGGGCTGCTGCCCGCTGCTGGCCCCCCCAGAGAGGGGGTCACTTGGAGAGAGGGTGAGTGTTGGGAGGCTGAGAAGCCTTGGCACTGAGTACCCAGGTTGCCTATGGGCACCGATGCCAGAGGGAGGACCACGAGAGCCCTGTTTTCTGGCAGCCCCAGGCCTTTCCCTCCCTATCCCACCTCCTCCTCGGGTGAGCGCTCCTGGAGCCTAAGGGTGGGCGGCAGAGGTCAGGGCAGGGAGAGGTAGGAGCATTAGGGCAGATCTGTAGCTCTGCCCGTTCTAGATTTGACCTTGATTTAGACGTTTTACTTTAAAAAATATGATTATTATATTAATAGTCATGTTTTTGTCTGTTTGCTTTTATTTATTATTTATTTAAAATATTTTTCAATGATAATATTTGCTTGCTTTTAAGTCAAACATAATAAAGTGCTCAGACTTTTAATTTGTGTCATAGAGAAAGGTGGGAGGGCAGGAGAAGAGGAGAGGTTTGAGTGTGTATGGCATGAGAAAGAGATATTTGGACTTGGTCTTTGAGGCTCTGTAAGGTTATTATTCAGAGTAGGATTTGATCCGCTAAAGAGCAAGACAGATGGAGGTTAGACCAAAAGGAGAATTTTCTAGTTGTCCAGGTAGGTGGGTACCAGAATAGAAAAAGGGAGGCTTGGAACATTAGAGGCTAGAGTTAGAGGCTGGTCAGCTTTCCTAACCAGGCCTAGGTGGAGGAGGGGGGAGGGAGGGGGCCGAGGGCGGTGGAGTAGAGGAGGAAGCGCACAGGGTGGGAAGGAGACCAGGAGGGAGGAAGAGAAGGAGGAGGAGGATGAGAGGGGAGGTGAAAAGAGAAATGGATGATCTGGGTGAGCAGTGACCTTAAGACCTCTGGTCTCTGCTCATCACCAGACAAACCTGGAGCTTCTTGAGGGGAGGCAGGGGGGAGAAGGACCCTGGGCGTCCAAGTCTGGAGGCTGAGTTAGGGCACTGTGGCCCAGTGCCCCCTGGCCCCTGTGGTGTTGACTCAGCCCCTCTTCACTTCCCTTTTCCACCCTAAGCACCAGACCAGTGCGTCTGCGCCCTCTCCCACCTCTTAACTACTCGTGTGCCTGGAGCTGAGAGTCAGGTCTGGGCCCCTAAAGTCCATCCCAAGAGCTCTTCCTTGAGTTCTGATTCTGTCTCAGGCCCCGCCAGTGTCTTCCAACTTGTGGCTCGTACCCGTGGCTTCAGCAATATGATCCACCTGTTGGTTCTGAGAAGCTCGGAAACCTTGGAGGGTGGTCTCATCAGATCCTATTCCTGCTCCCCTTCCTCTAAGAGTGGAGAGGAAATTCCAAAATCTCAGGCGACTGCTGCAGAAGGCCCTGGAATAGATGGGAAGGATTGATACTCCATCTTCTCTCCTTCTCAGGGAAGACTTTCAGGGAAGTCAGGGGCTTGTGGAGGGACAGAAAAACGGTGCAGAGGTCAGAGGGGATCAGGAGAAGAGAGCGGAGATGGGAACAGCCCACCTCTGAACTTTTGAGGAAGGGTACACAGTGGGCGCCGTCTTGGGAGAGCAGAGCCGGAAGAACTGATGTTGCATGCAGCTGGAGGATGGAGGGTAGATGCCAGACAGGACTTCCTAGGATGGAAGGTGGGGAGGATTAGAAGGAGCTCTCCTAGATTTTGGAGGCTTGTAGGAGAGGGATAAAAGCTAGACTGCAGGAGAGACTTCCTACCAGAAATGACACCCCGCCGGCTGGGTTTCCTTCCTTAAACGGCCAGAGGAGGAGAGGAGGAGTGACCCAAGACCAAAACCAGTCTCCCCCTCCTACCTCATTCATGGTCAGCAGAGAACATACTGCCTCCCGCACATAGGCCCTGTGTCCCTAGGGTGAGTGTTCCTGGAAGACTCAGAGCCTTGGGATCCTGACTCTGGGTCGAAGGCGCTAGTGGAGGCATGGCGCCCCCTGCAGCCAATCTCATAAGGGGCTCTCCGGCCCCCGCACTGTGACTGCCTCAGAGATAGCAACTCCAACTTCAACTCCAGTTGTCATGGTAATAAGAAGAGCTAACTCCCATAGATCGGAAAGCTCTGGTGAGCTGGCACCTTCTGCTTCGCCTGCTCTCTCTTCCTCTCTGCGCATATTCCCCTGGCACAGAGAAGAGAGCACAGCCGTTTGGGGGCGAGCAGAGCTCGGGCTGGGAGGTGGAGTGAGGACGCCAAGGTCTAGAGCTGGGGAGATGAGTGGCAACAGGAGGCAGCCCAGCCGCAGAGGCCAGGTAGGTCAGGGGCCAGCTAGGCCCTTGGGGCCGGCCTGGTTGCTCCTGGACAGCCGCAGCAGGCCCTGCTTCAGGCAGTGATGTCTTTCTGGCACGCTACCTGGCCCATCTCTCCGGGCTCCTCAGGCACTGTGGCGTTTCCCAGCTCACTCACTGTCTCTCTCGCCTCTCCCACAGACCCGGGAAAAAGAGAAGATGAAGGAAGCCAAGGATGCCCGCTATACCAACGGGCACCTTTTCACCACCATCTCCGTTTCGGGCATGACCATGTGCTATGCCTGTAACAAGAGCATCACAGCCAAGGAGGCCCTCATCTGCCCAAGTAAGTTGGACCCTGAATGTCACTCTGACTTGGTGCCCACTGACCCCGATCTTCCCATCTGTCCTCTCTGCCCTGGGTCCATAGGGGTCACTTTCCACTCAGAGTCCCAGCGGGGACCAAATGCCAAGGCCAGGTGCTTGATCCCTTGCTCCCTTTCCTCTCGCGGAGGGTGGTTGCAGTCAGAATATGGCATAAGCAGGACTATCTGGGAATGTGGGGGAGGGGGGACTAGGATGGCTCCCTGTGCAGCTGTCATCTTCACCGTGTGTCTGGCTCCCTGAGTGGCTGCCGAGGGTTAGGGGGACTGATTGGAGAAGAAGCAAGAATGTATGTGCGGGCGGGGTGAGGGGGCAGGATAGGCAAGCTACCGACTTTGCAGCTGGCTCTGCCTATCTTCTGGGCAGAGCTGGACATTCAGGACTTCAGGGGCCCCTTGCCACTCCCTTTCTGTTGACTGTGGGTGGAGCCCAAAATCTCAGTCTCTGCAGCTTGAAGCAGAGGATGGGTTTAGGACCCTCTGTTTCACATCCTAGTCTGACTGACACACCGTGGAAAGAGGGCATACAGCAAGGATGTGTGTGTTTCAGGGGGTGAGGGTTAGAACTCCTGACTTTCACCCACACCTGAGGGTAGCCCTGTATTTAGGAAGTACTGTTTTTCCTTCCCCAGTGCCTGTGTGCCTGTGCAGAGGGCTCCTGCCCTGTTCCATCCCACGTCACCAATTTATGGCCAAGAGCTGCTTGTGATTAGAGCAGCACTGAGGTGTTGTGACCTGCTGCCAAAAAGTGAGACAACAGCTCTAGCCTCTAAATCCCTAAGGAACTGGGGAAGGAACCCCCAGAAGGAGCCAGCGAGGCCTCCCTACTTCCTTTTTTTTTTTTTTTAAGATTTTATTTATTTATTTTTAGAGAGAAGGGGAGGGAGGAAGAGAAACATCAATGTGTGGTTGCTTCTCGAGCACCCCTACTGGGGACCTGGCTGGCAACCCAGGACTGTGCCCTGGCTGGGGAATTGAACTGGCAACTGTTTGGTTTGCAGGCCGGCACTCAGTCCACTGAGCTACACCAACCACGGCAGGCCTCCTTACTTTCTTGTTGCCCAACTTAAGAGTTATGAGGCTGAGGAGGGAACCCCAATCTAGAGCCCTCTAGAGACCTGACAAAATTCCCAATCCAGCGCTTGTTGCCAGGGAAACCAATGAGGCGGGTAGCCAGCAAGTGCTATTTTGAGAGCAGGTGGAAAGCGGAGGTTCACTCCAGAGATACACTGGGTGCTGGGAATGGAGAAGGGAGCTGGCAGGGTTGCGGGGGGGCAGCCCCCCCGCCCCCCTCCCATTTCTGTCTGCCCGTGCCTTTCTGCCCCACCCTGCTTGCCTTGTATTTGTGGAAGTGAGCGTGGTGCTGGGTATTGTCTGAAGGAGTTAGCAGAATTTCCGGTGCTGCTGGATGGGGGAGGGGAAGCTGGAGCGGGGAAAGGGGCAGCCAGCGGTCCCAGGGCCTAGGCCTGGCTGCTGCTCCTCTCCTCTCCTCTCCTCTCCGCCCCTGTGGCAAGGTGTGTCGGGTGGGTGACGGGGAGGAGCAGATGGAGCATGAGAGCTGTAGGTTCGCGTTAGTTAAGGAACACGACTCCCTGGGCCTGGAAGCTAGAAGGCAGATCGACTGGAGGCAGGGCAACCGTAGCTGAGCAGTGCAGAAGGCAAGCAGTGGAGGGGAGGGGCAGGGTGGGCTTGTCCCCGTTCCACCACTGGGTCCCTTAGCCTTCGCACCGCTTAGGCCTAGCCAGCGTTCACGGGCAGATGTGGGGTTCAACAGAAAGAGCTCGGCCCTTGAACTCAGGCACACCTGAGTTGAAATCCCCGCCCTACGTCCAGCTGTATGACCTCTGGGAGACATCTAACCCCTCCAGGACAGGTTCCTCATCTCTGAAATATGAGGGTAACTGAGTCTCCCTTCAAGGGCCGTTAGGACCCAGTACACGTGGAATGTGTACTAGGTGCTCAGGGGATGCTAATTTTCTCCCTCGGCCCCTAGCCCCCATCCCAGCTGCCCCTATGCCATCTTCTGTATCTTCTGTTCTGTGGGCGTCCTCTCTTCCATCTGTCATTCTCAACCACCTTTGTGCTTCTTGAGCTCATCTCTGGCAGCCAATAATCCCTTCTTTCCTGTAGTTTACCCCTCAGGTCACCTTGGAGTTGGGATTACCCACTGCCCTGATTGCATAACTGCAGTCAACACCTGTGCCTCCTCATCCATTCCTGCTTTAAGGAAGGGAGAGGTGGGAGGAGAAGGGCTGGGGTGTGGTGATGTTTGAGAAGCCTGGGAAGGGGGGACAGTCTCTGAGACTGTGCGGCCAGGGGGAGATGGGTGTCTGCATATGGGTGTGTCCCCTCCTGCACCACCTGGCCCTCCCTTCACCCTCTTTACCCCGCCCTCCCAGCCTGCAATGTGACTATCCACAACCGCTGTAAAGACACCCTCGCCAACTGTACCAAGGTCAAGCAGAAGGTGAGATGGCAGGGAGGGCAGAGGGCTGGGGGAGAGGGTAGTGAGTATGTGGTGCCCTCATGCCTTTTTCATTCATTTCCTACCCTGTGTTCCTCAACCCCTCTCCTCACCATGGGGCAGCCCAGACCCTCAACCGCAGACCTCAGGCCCTTAGCGGGCTAGCCTATTGCCGTAGACATGCCTCCCCAGCACTGGGCTCAGCCACCCCGATGCCCTTAGCCATCATGATAGCATTTTCCCGAGGGGGCCAGCTGCCCAACTCCTGCCCTGTGCCTGTCGGGGTGACTCCTGGGTGACGGCTGTTCTTGGTGTTTCTCTCTTGCCCTCTGTCTCCCAGCAACAGAAAGCTGCACTGCTGAAGAACAACACTGCCTTGCAGTCTGTCTCGCTCCGCAGTAAGAGTGAGTAGTGAGGGACTGCAGGAGCCCCCCATGGGACCCTGGACCCAAGCCTTTCAGCCCATGGGCTCTGCTGCTGCTTTGGGGTTGTTGGCTCAGCACCTTCCTCCCCTTAACTGGAAGCAGATGGTGTGATATCCAGACTCCTGGGCTTAGGAGAAGGACAGGAGAATCCAAAGAGGGATGAGGGCTTGGGTTGGCTGACCGTTTGAACCTGGTCACCCAGCATTATTATTATTATTATTTACACTGCATTTGGGTGTTCTTGGTAGCTGTCAGGTGTCAGTTCAGGCAGCTTGGGTAGAACAGGAAGAGCATGGTGCTTAGTCAAAATGACCAGAGTCTGAGTCCATGCCCAGCCGCTGACTGAGTCGCCTTAGACAAGTCTTAAAACTTTTCTGAGCTTCAGTTTGCTCACGGGCATGTTGTGGGGAAGAGGTCAGACAAGAAAAGCTCTTCGTGTATTAAAAATATTGCACAGATGTAAGGTGGCATTACTGTTACCGTCTTTCTTTGATTAGAGTGGGCTAAGGGTGGGGTGGGCGGGGAGGCCTCACTTCTAGTCATGGAAGCTGGGAGGCCTGACTCCTGGGAAGGCACCAGGTTTGACGTTTGCCTCCTTGGTGTCCCCCGACAGCCACCACGCGGGAGCGGCCGAGCTCTGCCATCTATCCCTCCGACAGCTTCCGGCAGTCCCTGCTGGGTTCCCGCCGTGGCCGCTCCTCCTTGTCTTTAGCCAAGAGTGTTTCCACTACCAACATTGCTGGGTGAGCCTCTGCCTGGGGAGGGAAAGCCAGGCAGGCAGAGAAGGTGGCAGTGGAGACCGGGGGGCTGAGAGGTCCTTGCTATATCCCTGGGTTCAGAGTTATAGACAGACAGGTACAGAGAACGTGGGGTGACTGCCTCTTGGATCCTGGCCTTGGTTCGCACCTGGGAAGGGCTCTCTTGCCCGAGCTGGGGTGATGCAGTCGGCCTCCACTCCCCTCAGACACTTCAATGATGAGTCTCCTCTGGGGCTGCGCCGGATCCTCTCCCAGTCCACAGATTCCCTCAACATGCGGAACCGAACCCTATCGGTAGAGTCCCTCATCGATGAAGGTGACTGCGAGGCCTGGGGGACATCTGGGGATGAGGAGCTGGTGGGCAGTCCTGGGAAGGGATCTCGAGAAGGACCCAAGATCTAGGGGATTGGCCGTGAGTTGTTTTCCCCACTGATGTTCAGGCGCAGAGGTGATCTACAATGAGCTGATGAGTGACTTTGAGATGGACGAGAAGGACTTTGCAGCTGACTCCTGGAGCCTTGCTGTGGATAGCAGTTTCCTGCAGCAGCATAAAAAGGAGGTGATGAAGCAGCAGGATGTCATCTATGGTGAGCCGAGACCACCCGGAGACTTGTCTTCCTTCACCAGGTGCTGT
Source organism: Mormoops blainvillei (assembly GCA_004026545.1). NCBI lineage: Eukaryota > Metazoa > Chordata > Mammalia > Chiroptera > Mormoopidae > Mormoops > Mormoops blainvillei. Next base: position 20,419 of record PVJD01000343.1, read on the forward strand.
CTAGCAGTGTCCTTCCTCTGCCAGCCCCTACCTCTCAAGACCCTTCCCTCTTACTCCATTGGCCTCCAAGACTCTGCCTGGCATCGCACAAGTTGCCACTAGGCCTTTTTGGGGCTGTTGGTCTCTTAAGTCTCTATCCTTATCCCTTCATTCTAGACAGTTCTGAGTCTTTACTGTGTGCCTGTTTCATGCCTAACACCATGCCAGGGACTGGGAAGCCCAGACATGTAGAGGACACATGGCTCTTGCCCTAAAAACAGTTTACTGCTTTAGAAGACAATCGTCAAGATAAAAAAAAAAAAGTCATTAGAAAATGGCCCTGGCTGGCGTGACTCAGTGGATTGAGTCCCAGACTGCAAAGCAAAGGGTCACTGGTTCGATCCCCAATCAGGGCACATGCCTGGGTTGAGGACCAGGTCCCCAGTAGGGGGCGCATGAGAGGCAACAGCACATTGATATTTCTCTCCCTCCCTTCCCCTCTCTTTAAAAAAAAAAAAAAGTCTTTAGAAAATGCTCTAAAGTCAGTCGCGCTCTCCCTCTCGGGAGCATGCCCTATGCTTTTCTTCCCTTTCGGGCGGGCATCTCCTAAAGTTTTAAGGGTCCCCACGAGACTTGCAGCCAGGGGAGCAGTGGCAGCAACAGCTCATCCCAGGCTAACCCCCTGACCCTGTCTCCAAGGCCCCTTTCCTCTGACTTTCCCCTCCTAGGCTCTCTTGCTGCTGCTTCTATGCGAAACCCTTGCTTGTTTTACTGTCCCCAGCTTTAATAAATGTACTCTCAAAATCAAAAAAGAAAAAGATCTAAGGTCATAATAATGCGGAATGTTAACCTGGAAGGAACATTGAAAACCTCAAATAGAGCTCCGAGGCCCCCAGCCTAGGTCCTACCAATTGCGGCCAGGCCAGAATAGAGGCCAGATGTCCCGTTGTCCACACAGAGCTAATCCAGACGGAGCTGCACCATGTGCGGACGTTGAAAATCATGACCCGCCTCTTCCGCACGGGGATGCTGGAAGAGCTACAGCTGGAGCCAGGAGTGGTCCAGGGCCTGTTCCCCTGTGTGGATGAGCTCAGTGACATCCATACACGCTTCCTTAGCCAGCTACTGGAACGCCGACGTCAGGCCCTGTGCCCCGGCAGCACCCGGAACTTCGTCATCCCTCGCTTGGGTGACCTACTCATCAGCCAGGTGAGAAAAGAGAGGACCCGTGGTCTACATGCATGGGAGGAGGTTTGACTAGAGTGGGCATCTCTTGCCTCCAAGCTCTAGGAGGTGGAGGCAGGGAGATTTGGAGAGGCATGAAGCCAGCCTGCTTGGCCGGGGGCCAGAGGATATTCAGGGGATAAGGTGTGGCTTTGGGGGATATGCTGACCCAGGCTTGCTCCCCCAACTTCTAGTTCTCAGGTGCCAGTGCAGAGCAGATGCGGAAGACGTATTCAGAATTCTGTAGCCGCCACACCAAGGCCTTAAAGCTCTATAAGGAGCTGTATGCCCGAGACAAACGCTTTCAGCAGTTCATCCGGGTAAGCAAACCTCTGCAGGACCCACACTCAGCCTCGTCCAGTGGCCCAAAGCTGGCATCCCTTATTCACGGGTGTACACGTGTGCCGCGCCCACATGCGGATGAGGTGTTCACCAACCTTTGTGGGCCATCCCTTCGCGGAGCCCCTCATGGCAGTAGAGCAAGAGCTTTTCACTCCTCGGTCTGATTGTCCTCACACTAAACCCGTGGTGTTATGTCCTCATTTTCCAGATGCGCTCACCTAAGCCAGCATTAGGTCAATGGCCAAGTTAGGGCCAGCACCAGAACATAGGCTGCAGATCCAGTGTTCTCCATGTTGCCCTCTCCTCTGGCCTCCCTCTGGCCCTGAGCCCTTTTTCTGCCCTTGTAGAAGGTGACCCGCTTGGCTGTGCTGAAGCGGCATGGGGTACAGGAGTGCATCCTGCTGGTGACCCAGCGCATCACCAAGTACCCAGTGCTCATCAGCCGGATCCTGCAGCATTCCCACGGTGAGCGGGAGGACCGCAGGAGAGGGCGGGAGCGAGAGTTGTCCGGGGTGAGAAAAGGCTTGCGATGACAAGAGAAGGCATAGGGTCAGATGTGGAACCCTAGGCAGCCTCTGAGGGTGGGGTTGAGACTAGATGGGCATTGGGGCTGAGATGAGGCTGACTGGCTGAGCCATCCCTCATGCCGACCTCGGTGCCAGGGATTGAGGAGGAGCGCCAGGACCTGACAACGGCTCTGGGGCTGGTGAAGGAGTTGCTGTCAAACGTGGACCAGGATGTGCATGAGCTGGAGAAGGGGGCCCGCCTACAGGAGGTATACAACCGCATGGACCCTCGGGCCCAGACACCAGTTCCTGGCAAGGGCCCCTTTGGCCGAGAGGAGCTTCTGCGGCGCAAACTTATCCATGATGGTTGCCTGCTCTGGAAGACAGCGACCGGCCGCTTCAAAGGTTGGTGGTTACCCTGGCAGACCAAGCAAGAGCTCGCAGTCAGAGTTTGAGAGGGAGAAACATCCGTCCCTTAGATCTCTCTGTGTAGCCTTATACCCAGGGTGAGACTGGCGAGAGGGAAGAACATGGTGTCTGTTTCAGCAAAAGTCTGCATTCTGGATTTAACTTTATGGACCATGCAGGGACTTCCTTGTCAGTATTTATTCATTTCTTTGGTCCTTTCATGCCCAGAGAGCTACCAATTTTGATGAGAAAGAGAAACACCAGGACCATAGGACAAACTTGGGGCTGTTGGCTTTACCCACTGGAGTCGCGGTCACCAGGGCTGGGGAATGGGCAAGAGCTTTGGAAGCACAGCAGAGAAGGCCCTCAGGTGGGGGTGGGGCCCAGCCAAGGATGGGTAGACTGGAGAAGACAGAAGAGCTAAGGTTGCATGTTGGGGTCAGGGCACACTTCCCAAGACTCTGTTCCCACACCGTGCTGACCAAGTCTGTCGTCCCTAAATCATGGCAAGAGAGTAGCAGGCCTTGGTTTGGGGTGAGGAATGAGGGACACAAGTAAGTTGTGCTCCCTGAGGCCAGAGCCTGGCTGAGCCTCTGTCCCACACTGGAATCCCTATGCGTTTGGGGTTCGCAGCCTTCTTCACGAACCACTTTCCTTTATCCCTTTCTCTCCTTCCCATCCCTCCCACGCAGCAGCTAAGACTATAACTGGGGGGTGGGGGGTCGGGTAGTCAAAACTAGCAAGATTGGAGATCTTTATTTCTGAAGCATTTAGCAAAAACCCTCCCCTTCTGTGTGCCCACAAGTCAATATGATCTCCAAGGGAAAAGGAGGAGTATGTGTTTTCTTGACCATGGCATCTGAGTTTTATGGACTTGACCTTTGTTTCCTCTGCAGTTTTAAAATGCAGGACCGCATAGGGTCTGAGAGCCTGGAAAGTGGGGCAGAGGAGAAAAGTGAAGGGGGTCCTGCAGGGGTGGATGGAGGTGGCATTGTTCAACTGTGGCTAAGATGGATAAGGAACCCAACCTTCCCTCTGCCTACCCAGCACAAAATGAGAAGTGGGAACATGCCGGGCACGGGGAATTTAGGTCTGATAACCCCAAAGGTCTTATGTTAGTTAGGTGTTAGGAACAGAGTTGAAAAGTTGAAGAAGGGCAGCCACTCCTGCTCTGGGAATCCTTTTTATTCTCAACTTCAGAGAGTTTGCAGAGCCTCTGGCGCCGAGCAATAGAAATAGTAGGGTCTGTGGACCCCAGGCTGAGAAGCCTGCCTCAGTTGGGTAAACAGGGTTTTCTTCATTGGCATTGGCTAATCCCTCATGGTCTCTCCTAGCCCAAGAAGATGTTGTTACCGAGAACATGCATCCTTTCCTCCCCCTCACATTTCTGAGCTGTAAGAATGGGGAGGCGCGAGGTCTGCACAAGTGGAGGGAGCAACCAAAGGAAAGAGAGGCCAGGAAGGGGGACCGGGAGTGCTAACCCGATGGGGTTGGCCTGGGCCTTGAGAAAGAGGAAGCCGCTGCTCAGACCCTCTCCTGCTGACTGCTCTCCTCGCCTTTGTCCCCTGCCAGACGTGCTGATGCTGCTGATGACAGATGTGCTGGTGTTTCTCCAAGAGAAGGACCAGAAATACATCTTTCCTACCCTGGTGAGACCTTCCTCCTGCTCTCTCAGCACAGACTGGTGTTTCAGCCCTTTTCCGCTTTCCTACCTGAGTCTGAAAGAACCCTGGAATCCTCTGGAGTCCAGTGGCTATGATTGTAACCATTAATATAATAAAATAAGGAGAAATAGGAAAACTAACAGATATTGTTACTGTGTGCAGGCACTTTTACACTTGTGAGGAAGACCATTTAATATCCCCTTTTTGTAAATGAAGAAAGTAAAACTTAAAGTTAATTAAATTACCAAGGGTCAGCATACGCTTCTAGGTCCTCTCTGGCTGGCTCCAAAGCTGGGGCTCTTAACTTGTGCTGTGGGCAGACTCTTCTTTCCTTTGGTTACTCCAGGAGGACTGAAGATCATCCAGATATCCAAGGGTCAGGATTCCCAAGATTAATCCTTCCTTTCCCTTGACTGACAGGACAAGCCCTCGGTGGTATCACTGCAGAATCTCATCGTTCGGGACATTGCCAACCAGGAGAAAGGGATGTTTCTGATAAGCGCAGCGCCCCCTGAGATGTATGAGGTCCACACGGCCTCCCGGGATGAGCGGAGCGCCTGGATCCGAGTCATCCAGCAGAGCGTGCGCCTGTGAGTGTGTGTGCCTCAGGGTGCCTGCGGCTGTGGGCCGCAGGCCACAGCACTCCCGGGAGTTAGAGCCTAGGGCTCGGGGGTTGGGGCAGAGGCTGGGGGGAGACAAGATGGCCCATCGCAGAAGAGGTCATCTTAGATCCCTGACCGCCTTTCAAGTGCAGCAGGAGCTGACAAGCGAAGGAATATTTTGAGCTGTCACGCGGTGGAATCCCTGCCGGCCTGACAGTCCAGTTTCAACTGCTTTAACATCTTGGTCTGTAGGCCGTGGGCTCTTATTTGGATTGTATTGCATTTTACATTTATTTCCTAAAAATGAATGAAAAAGAAGATAATGAAAGCATTGATACTGGAGAGAAGAGGAGCGAGTCTCATAAACAAACTATACAATAGAGGCAAGAAGGAAATTGTTTATGTGCTAAAGCAACAAATGTGTAGACCCTGTTGGACACACATTAGATGTGAGGTAGTTGGTCAACTTTCTGTTTATTGTGACAAAAAGTGTCAAGCAAAGTGCATGTAAAATATTGAAAATGGATTCTTGAAGATTATACTCATTTTGGATGTTTGTAATTTTTTTAGCTTTTAGAAAAATGGATTCTTCTTCAAGTCATAATATGTAAACCTGTTTTTTTAATTTCCGCAATTTAGACTTTCAAATTAAGTTTTCAGAAATGCATACAAAACTGTGAAATTACCTATTATAGCAACACATGCAAAGTACCCATCCCATGGACATTGGATCCACAGTGGCTTCTTTATTAATATTTGTAATTGTTAAAATTATAATTAAATTATTCATTGTAATTTATTGAGCTTCTTCCATTGTCAAAGCACTGTTACATTATTGCATTTAATCCTAACAAAAAACCAGTAAGGTAGTATCCCCATTTTTCAGATGAGGAAGTAGAAAGTTGATCACCTGGTAAAGTGACACCAGGATATCGGCCCAGCGCGCTTGATGTCAAAGGCTGTAGTTGCCCTTCTGCACTGTGCCACCTGCAGGTGACCTTAGGAGAGGCCCACACATAGCAGCAAATGCAGACGATCAGTGCCAAGGAGAGGGGAGGGTCAGCAATGAAGGAAGCCAGGGCACACAGCTGACGGATCTCACCAGGAAAGCATGGCACACGTTTGGGAAGAAGGGAAGCCGATTTCTGGTCTGTAACCTAGCTTCCTTCCACCACCCCCACCCAATCTGTTACTCTTCCAGCTGCCCATCCAGGGAGGACTTCCCCCTGATCGAGACAGAGGATGAGGCTTACTTGCGGCGAATTAAGAGTAAGTCCACCCATAGAATTGGTTAAACAATTTATGATGCATTCACATAATGGAATTCTATGCAGCTATTTCAATAAGTGAGATGGTTTGGTGAGGGTTGATGTAGATCAATAATTAAAATATGTCATTAAGAGAAAAGAGCAAGGTTTAAAACAATGTAAAGTATATGCTATATTCCGTGTAAAAACGATGGATATAAATATATGTCATATGTATTATGTGTGTATATGAAATATCTCTTCAAAGATAAGATATTACTGTGGCTGCCTCTGGAAAGGGGAACTAGGAAGAACAGGATTGAGACAACAACTTGCTTTTTTTTACTACAGGGCCTTATATTAGTTAGGGTGTGTTCTGCATCCCAGCTAGGAGGGAGGAGTAAAGGAACAAGGAAAGTTTTTGTTTGTTGGTTTGTTTGTTTTTTGTTTTTTTAAAATTTGAGCCCTGGCTGGTGTGGCTCAGTGGATTGAGCGCCGGCTTGCGAACCAAAGGCTCGCTGGTTCGATTCCCAGTCGGGGCACGTGCCTGGGTTGAGGGCCAGGTCCCCAGTAGGGGGCGCACAAGAGACAACAGCACATTGATGTTTCTCTCCCTCTTCCTCCCTTCCCCTCTCTCTAAAAATAAATAAATAAATAAATGTTAAAAAAGATTTTATTTATTTTAGAGAGGAAGGGAGGGAGAAAGAGAGGGAAAGAAACATCAGTGTGCGGTTACCTCTCATGTGCCCCCTAGCGGGGACCTGACCTGGTCCTCAACCCAGGCATGTGCCCTGACTGGGAATCGAAACAGCGAGCGTTTGGTTCACAGGCCGGTGCTTAATCTACTGAACCACACCAGCCAGAGTGGAACAGGGAAAGTTTATACCCTTTCTTTTGAGGATAGACCTGGAAGACACACCCATCAAATTCTAGCTGCAAATTAGGTTGGGAAATGTAGCCTAACTGGGTGGCCACATGCCCAGATGAAACTTGTACATATTCTCTAACTAAAGGAAGATGGGGAGAATGAAAACTGGTGGACAACCTGCAGTTCAGGCTACAAATCTTTTTTATTTTTGTTTTTAAAACAAAAATGCCTATGTTACTTTCCCCAAAAGTGTTTTTTTTCTTTTTCATAATGACCAAAAAATCAAAATTCAGTTCTGTTACTCTGCCCAGTCCTGACCCCTAACCCCTACAGCTGCCTCTGGAAGGGCAGCCCTTCTGCTACTGGCTCTTCCGGGAGCCTTCTTGGCCCCGCTGTGCGCTTATCTGGTCCTTATCCGCAGTGGAGCTGCAGCAGAAAGACCGGGCACTGGTGGAGCTGCTACAAGAGAAGGTTGGGCTGTTTGCGGAGATGACCCATTTCCAGGTGGAAGAGGATGGCAGCAGTGGGAGACCCATGCCCACCCTGCCCAGGGGCCTTTTCCGCTCTGAATCCCTTGAGTCCCCTCGTGGCGAGCGGCTGCTGCAGGATGCCATCCGTGAGGGTGAGGGAGCACCTAGGGAAGAGGGCACGCTCACCCATTCACTGTCACAGGATGTGGACACACACCTAGACCTGGATGCCCACAGACAAAGGGGATGTCAGCCTCACAGCCCCTAAGCTCCCTTGAATGCCTGCTGTGTGTCAGATGCTGGGAAAGGCAGGGGAAGAGATGTGGTTCTTACTACTGTTAGACACTTCTCATCCTGCATACATTCGGGCTGCCCTTGGGGACCTTTAATGAACTTTGCCTTGTACGTGGTGGTGTGAGGGCCCACCTGTGCAGGGCATTCCCCTCGATGGCTGCGTAGTCCATCTGTATTGCACAAATGGCGTCCCCTCCCATTCCCCACAGGGTTCCGTATTGCCTCTGTCCTCACCTCTCCCTCTTTCCTTCAGTGGAGGGCCTGAAAGACCTGCTGGTGGGGCCTGGAGTGGAGCTGCTTTTGACATCCCGGGAACCAGCCCTGCCCATGGAAGCAGAAAGTGGTGGTAATACAAGCCCTGGAATCACTGCCAGTGAGTGCCAGGGCAGGGGACCAAGGTAGGGTGTGGGAGGGATTAAAGGGAATGGGGTGGTAGCTGGGACTGAGTGCTGTCAAGATCCTAGAGAAGTGAGCTCAGCTAATTCTTTTCTCCTTCTCAACAGATGGTGAGGCCAGAACCTTCAATGGCTCGATTGAGCTCTGTAGAGCCGACTCAGACTCCAGTCAGAAGGTGGGTCCTCAGGAGGCGTCAGGACTTGGCTAGAGGATGAGAAAGGGACAGCTGGCCTAATGATTCTTGACGCAGAGCTGTGAGGGACAGGTACCAGGGACTTGTGTGCCTGCTGACTCCCTGTCCTTGCTCATTTCTGCAGGATCGAAATGGGAACCAGCTGAGATCTCCCCAGGAGGTGAGACGGGAATTTGATGGTATGGGAAGCTAAAGGGAGGGTGTTCTCAGTCTGAGAGACTGGAGCCCAGGCTGGAGGGGTGTGGGAAAGAGTGTGCACCTCAGAGTGTCTGGAGTCTTACTGTCCCCACACCCACACTTACTCAACTTCTGGGCAGTTCTCCCGTCCTGAAGCTTGGGCCCTGTTCCCACCCTCTCCTCTATCCTTAGGAAGCATTACAGCGATTGGTCAATCTTTATGGACTTCTACATGGCCTCCAGGTCAGTGGGGCAGGGGCTAGAATGGGGAAGGGGAGGGGCCAGAGCAGAACTGCTCATTCAGGTGGCGCAGAGTCATTCTAACAGGCTTCTAAGCCTTCTCCCAGTTGGAGCACTCCAGGAGTCCTGCCCGGGTCCCTGGGGGTGAGGTGAGGGCTATAAGAAATGGGGTCGGGCTTCTCATATACTCATCTGTCCTCCTTCCACCCCAGGCGGCTGTGGCCCAGCAGGATACTCTGATGGAAGCCCGATTCCCTGAGGGCCCTGAGCGACGAGAGAAGCTGACCCGAGCCAACTCTCGGGATGGGGAGGTTGGCAGAGCTGGAGCTACCCCTGCAGCTCCTGAAAAGCAGGCCACGGAACTGGCATTACTGCAACGGCAACACACGCTGTTGCAGGAGGAACTGCGGCGCTGCCGGCGCCTAGGTGAAGAGCGGGCAGCTGAGGCTAGCAGCCTGGAAGCCCGGCTCCGGGAGAGCGAGCAGGCCCGGGCCCTGCTGGAGCGGGAGGCTGAAGAGGCTCGTAGGCAGCTGGCCGCCTTGGGCCAGGCCGACCCCCTTCCCCTGGAAGCCCCCTGGGCCCGCAGGCCTGTGGATCCTCGGCGTCGGAGCCTCCCTGCAGGCGATGCCCTGTACTTGAGTTTCACTCCACCACAGGTAAGGAAGCTTGGGGCAGTGAACTGACCTGGGGTGGACATCTGGGTCCATGGGAAAACCCAAAAGGAATTGGGGATTTGAGCCCAAATGAAATTGGGCAACAGACTTGAAGGATATTAGGATGCTAGTTAAGGAGCTAGAAATTTTAGGTGGGTGCAGAAGGAAGTCAGTCGGTGATGGATCTACTGAAAGAATTAAGTCTCGGGGCCCGGGAGGGCCCATTGCCTCCAGATGAGCAGGACCTGTGGTCTTCACACTGCTCATTCCCGGGCCTGCTGCTTTTGCTGCCCACCGTCCACAGCCCAGCCGAGGCCATGACCGCCTAGATTTGCCTGTGACTATTCGCTCTGTCCATCGACCCTTTGAGGATCGAGAGAGGCAGGAGCTGGGCAGCCCGGAGGAGCGACCACAAGATAGCAGTGACCCCGACACTGGCAGTGAGGAGGAAGGTAGCAGCCGTCTGTCTCCGCCCCATAGTCCACGAGGTGAGATCCTGGCAGAGATATGGAATAGAAGGGGGTGCAACCTGGGTTCATACCCTTGGGCTGTGCTTTCCAAATGGAGCCTGCATCCTGGAGCATGGGAACATTTAGGAAAGTCCCTAACTAACCACCGAGGTCTACAGTAACTCTTGGGATGGACACAAGGATTTCCTGTGTTGTGTGATGGTGAATGAGCAGTGAAAGTCCAGGAGGCAAAGAATTTAGGGACCACTTCAGTAAGTCAGTGATTCCCAAACTTTTCAAGTAAAAGTAGATTTTTTAAAGTTAAAAAAAAAAAGTCACAGTTCTTAATGTAGTTGGTTCAGGAAATAACAAAATAACCGAAAGCTACTATAACTTCATATAGTAATCTTAAAATAGTTTGTATTTTATTAATCAAATTGTATCTTCATATACTTAACAGTGTATAAAGTACCCAAGTGTGGGTACATGACTTACTTTTTTGACAGTTTTTCCGTCACCCAGGGATTCCCAGCCCCAGAGCTCCTCAGCCTGCAGATGGGGAGGCTTTAGGGTGGGGTGTTCTTGGGAGCTTCTCCTCACTTGCTGACTTTGCCCTCGTCCCTTCAGATTTCACCCGAATGCAGGACATCCCAGAGGAGACCGAGAGCCGCGACGGGGAATCTGTAGCTTCAGAGAGCTAAGGGGGCCCCTCCCTCCTTCCTGTGCCCCCTGAAGAACGTTACTAAGGGAGGCAAACCTTGGGGACTCCAACCTGCCAATAATCAGGGAACATGTGAACTGCTGGTTTTGTCCCTGCCAGCTCTTGGGATCCTTGGATACCTGGGGCCATTTAGGGAGCTGGGGGAATTAGGCCACAGTGCCCCCGGTGGCATCCAGAAGCTACACCACAGATGCCAGTTTTTCATCATGCCTTTGTTCCCTCTACTTTAGGAAAATTTATTTATTTATTGTTTATTAGTTATGGAGGGAGAGGGGAAATTTAGAGGACCAGGGACATGGGAACCAAGCCATAGGGATCAGGGGGCCTTGTCCTTTAACACTACTGGGGTTTATTCAGACTTAACCATGCAGCTACTGGGTTCTAGCCCTGACACCCTCCCAGCAACACCATCTTTAAAGAGAGGCTGCAACCACAGGACTGTACTGCCCCTTCAAGAAGGGCTGTGGGCAGGGCCGTGTCCCTCTTCCCTCAGCCTTGTACTGCTGTTCTCTCCTCTCTCCATGCTCCATGGAAGCCCAGGGAGATAACGTGGCTTCCTAGAGTTGGTGGAATGGAGGTAGAAGTGGCCATAATGGTCTGTTGAGGGTGAGGGGGAAACCCGCAGGGGCCAGAATGTCTTTTTGTTGTTGTTTCCTTTTTTTGTACCAAAGCCAACTGCACGTGTTTTATATTTTTAACAAAAGATTGTAGGCAATTAGAAATTGCAGCCTTCTATCTCCATATCTGAAGAACTTGAGGGATGGGGAAATAATGACTTCTCCCCTCATCTATAGTAATGGGGGACTTAGTCTGACCTCTTTCCCAGCCATTTGGAGACAGAGTTCTAGGGCAAGTCGGGAAATCTCTACCAACCCCGACTTAATCCTACACCTCACCAACCATGACATGAAACCTCAGCCTGAATTTGGGGGATTTTTCAATGGGCCCCCAGTGCCCACCAGCCCCAGCCATTTGTCTGCCAATTTGATTGTTAAAAAATAATAATAATAAAAGATAAAGCAAGGAGAATTAAAGACCTGGAACCTATGAAGCACTGTCTGTGAGTGTCTGCCGGCTCCGATGGTGCTGTTGAAGGGAAGCGCCAGGCAGTGACCTGTGTTCCTCCAAAAGGGGCCTTTTCCTCTCACAGGAAGGGCAGATGGCCTCCCTGAAAACGGGGGGACCTAACAAAAGAAACTGTTACCAACTTGGTTATTGTTGATATTCACAAACACAAGGATAAAGATGAAGGGGTGCTTGGGTTCCAGTGGCCGTTGGGGATTCCAATATCAGAAAACTTGTTTTCATCTCATTTGCATGCTGTGCTCAGAAGCTGCGTCAGCCTCTTACCCCCGTCCCTGCCTTTGGCACAGTTCCTCTGATTGGCACTCCAGTGTCATTTGTGTTCAGATTCAGCTCCCCCTCTACCCTGGTTCTTCAGTGTCAGAGCCCTGGGGTAACTTTTCAAGATGGTTCCCCTCAGAGGAGCTGTTTGTTTGCTTTTTGGCTCTTTGACAGGCAGTGAGAGATTAGGTTGATTTCATTTCTCGTTTTGATTAATTTTACTTCCTGTTTCTGGTTAATACCCTACCCCGGGGCTGTGGGGGAGGTGTGCCCAGAGTTCTAGAAATGCTGGCGTGTATGCACATATCTCCATGGGAGCCAAGGGAGTGAGAACAGAATGGGGCTTGAGACCTCAGCTAGAAAGGGGAATTGGATCCCATGATGGGTGGTGGGCTTGGGGAAGCAGCCAGCACCCTCCATCCCTTTGATTCTCATCCAATATCAGGCCTTTACAAGGTGCTTTCTCATCCATTATGGAATCTGCAGTAGGAATTACTGTCATTTTATAGACATGGAAATCTAGATGGAAAAGGGTCGCCAGGCCTGGATAGGTGGTCCAGGAAGAGGTCAGTCCTATCTGCAGTTCTTCACTCCGCCCACCGCCCTCCCCTCCAAACTCTGCCTAAAAATACCAGAACTCCAGGTTTCAAACACACCGACAGACATGGCTCAGCAGCCCTCTGCAGTGTCCACTGGGGCCCGAGGCTGCACAGGTGGAAAGGACAGAAAAAGACCAGTGCTGCGTGGGAGGAGGGTGTTAGACAGCCTCACTGAAGGAAGCACAGCCTCCTCCCACATGCTCACAGGGACTCAGCAGAGGATGCTGGTCAGGCCCCGAGCTTGTGTGGAGAAGCCCACAGCTCTGTTCCTGGAAGGACTACCCCTCCCTTGGCCCCGAGCAAAACCCCCTCCTCATCTTTGGAGACGCAATGTCACGTTGCCCCTTCCCTGATACCATTTTTGGAAACTCATTCTTCACTCTGCCCCTCCTGCAGTTTCAAAGCTCGTGGCTTTGTGCTGCAGGGAGCCAGGGTCCAGCTTTTTGCCACGACAACGCCTTTCCACTCGAGAGGCGCTGCCCGGCTATCCTCCGTTGCTGCGCCCTCCCTTGCCTCCCCGACCCCTTCTAAAGGTAAGCCTACATGCATTCATCCTGGATTGGACCTACTTAAACTTTGTCAATATTTACCCCTGGGTCCCATAAAGCAGAGAGGCCCCTAAAGGAGCCAATATCCGGAGCCCAGCAGAGAGACGGGGCCATTGGAGGAGCTCCAGGTGGGGTGGCAAAAAGGTACTTAGGTGGGTAAGGATTTCCCATCCTGAATTGACTGGGAACAGACCTGGAGTTTTCAAATCAGTTTAAACATCAAAACAAAGGAAATTGAACACTGAGAGGCTAATTAAATCTCTTTATATTAATATGTGGTGAATTGGGTGGCTGTTTACAGCCTCTCCTCGGCAGCTGGATGGAGCTGGTGCAGGGCGCCCACAGGCACTGTTCTCAGCAGTTGCTGTTGGACCTTGAGTGGCTACAGTTGTTCTGGGCCATAGAGACATGCCAGAGCTTGAGGGGTGGGGCAATGGAAGTGGGAGCTCCACCCCATCTTTCTGCCACCTCTTTCCTTTCCAGGGGCTGCCCCCTGGAAAGCCCCTTGTGATGGCCAACCTTTATCGTTGCTGGGTCTTGGGTCTCTGTGGATCTGAAAACCAAATGGGAGTCCCCTGCTCCAAAGAGCACACCTTCAAGAGGATCTCGAGGGGCCAACTCCTCACTTAGTTCTTATGTAAGACTTTAATTTTACTCCAGAACATGTAAAAATCATTCCAGATGAACCCTGACCAGTGGTGGCTCACTTGATTGAGCATCACCGCACAAAGCAAAAGGTCGCTGGTTTGAGTCCAGGCCAGGGCACGTGCCTGAGTTGTGGCCCAGGTCCCTAGTTGGTGACATGTGAGAGGCAGCCAAACACTGCTTCTCTCATTCATCCATTTCTCTCCCCCATGTCTAAAAATAAATAAATAAAAATTTTTAAAAATCATTCCAGATGAGACCTCTATGTCCCCCCAGCGCCATCTCCCAGCTGCCCCCTCATGTTTTCCTTTTCCTTCTCTGTCTCCGCTTTACATGGAGTATAAGAGTAATAGCTAATACCCTTTCAGGCCACAGCCCATTTTATAAATGAGAGAACAGATGCAGAGGTAGCAACTTACTAGGTTCCCTTGGAGCTAAGATGTGAATCCCTGTGTTCTGACTGCGTGAAGACCCTGGGACAGGGAAGGAGACCAGCACCTCTTCCTGTGCTTTTCCGAGCTTTCCGCTTCTCCGACCTCCCTCCTACCCCTTTCTGCATCTCTCACCTCACTACACCGCACCCACATCCTTGATATCCGCACTTCTCCCTCTAAATCCTGAATTAAGGGAGTCACACAGGGACTCCCAGTGAACACCAGGATTTTACACTCCAGGCTTGGCTGGTGCTAGGGATCCAGCAAGATTCCACAAGTGAAATCTTCCTGCACCTTAACTATAGCTTTTGCAGCTGAGTCTTTGCAGATGCCAGGTGTCTGTGGGCACCAGTGAGAGGGTAAGCAGGTGGAGATGGCCAGGGGAGGAGGGAGAGTTTGGTCCTGGCACCAGAGAAGGACTAGAGTACACCCTGTTTGAGATGGGGGTGGGGCAGGGAGGACAGGCAGAGGGAGGTAGGCACTGGCCTGGGATCCATAAGTTTAGAGCCCTTAGGGAAAATTTCCTGGGGATTCTTACGGGAGGCAGAAGTGGGGCAAAGAATGCTTTTGTCCACTGAAATGGAGCTGGAATTGGGAGAAAAAGTCAAGACAATTGTGGATGATCCAGAGGTTTATTTTAAGATCCTCTTCTTTCCCACCTCCGGATGGAGACTTAAGCTTTGTCATACCCAATCCCGACCCAGGCCCAGGCCTCCCCCATTCCCCCACACCCAGAGTGGGATCAAAGGTCAGACACTCCATGAGGGCATCGCAGCCGGCAGACAGGCCAGCTTCTCCCTAGGATGCATGGATCTTGCCTCTGGCTGACCCCAGAAGGAGGATGCTTAGCTTGCACCTTCACCCTGGTGTTCCTGTGTCCAAGTTGACGAGCATGGTAGATGGGCCACTCTCCTGGGGGGTGTGTTCCACCCTGCCTACCTCCTTTAAGGCCACCTGTTTCACCCAACCAGGGCTCTGGGGCCACAGTCGTCCTCGAAGATCCCTGAAGGTGTCGGCCAGGGCCTGCCGGGGCTCCCGCCGTAGGAGACAGTACAGCACAGGGTTGAGGCAGCTGTTGCTGTGTGCCAGGCAGGTGGTGATGGGGAAGACGTAGGTCTGGACGGTATAGAAAGTGCTGTCCCAGGGCACCAGGTCAAACTTCACCAGGACACCCCAGAGAGTGACCATGTGATTGGGAAACCAGCAGAGGAAGAAGGAGGCCACCAGGATGCGGACGGAGCGGGCCACGACCCTGCTATCATGCTGTCGCCATTGCCGCCGTCGCCGCCGTCGCCGTCGCAGGAAGGCCAGCAACAGTAGGTAGCTGGTGGTGATGATGCCCAGGGGCACCATGAAGGCCAGTACCACCCTCTGCAGCTGGTAGGCCCCCAGCCAATACCTGCTGGGGAAGCGCAGCAGGCACAGGCGCACACCCCGCATCTCCCCCTCAGCCCCAAAGACTGCCGTGGGCACTGTCAACAGGGCAGCCGCCACCCACACTGCCAGGGTGGCCATGCGGGCCCAGAAAAGGGAGAGGTGGGTGCCTGGTCCTGCTGCCATGGCCACCACCCAGTATCGGGCAACACTCAGCGCTGTGATGAGGAAGATGCTGGCATAGATGCTGAAGACAGTGGCCGTCAGGACCATCTTGCAGAGGGCACCTCCAAAGGGCCAGTGGAAGTCCAGTGCTGATTCCGCTGCCCAGAAGGGGAGAGTAAGTGCCAGCCCCAGGTCTGCCAGAGCCAGGTTGAAGACAAAAGTGTCAGACGGTGGGCAAGGCGCTCGCTGAGCACAGTTACCCAGCACCCACAGCACAGCCAAATTTCCCAGTAATCCAATGGCCCCTACAAGCCCATAGGCCAGGGCAACCACAGCCCTCAGGGCTAGGAATTCGACAGGCGTCGCAGCATCATCCACACCGAGCGCACTGCCTGCAGACGCATTGACCCAGGAAGTGGGCGGGGGTGCAGAGGGATTGGGTGTGGGCATCTCAGGGCGTCAGAGGTCGCAGTGCCAGGCAGCAGGGCCAGCAGGGCCAGACTGGCAGGGGACACCTGGGGCTCTCAGCAGGAGGCTCCAGACCTCTGAGGGCGGGGTGTAGATGGGACAACCTACCCCATTCCTGTTGGTCATGTTTGGTGGTGGGTGGGGCAGGGTGAGACAGGGCCAGAAGATTGGTGCGTGTGTGCTCACGCATGAGTGTAGGAAGGGCTCTTGTCGTAGAGAAGGGGGAGACGTCACGCTATGAAGAGCAGCCCCACGCCTCCATCCCAGGGAGAGAACAAGAGATACCCTATCTCAGGGATGACAGGAGCTAAATTGCAGCCCCACTTCCTAACAGTGTGCAGGGGTCCCCTCCTCTGCAGAAAGTGAACCTTTAGGACCTGGGGGAAGCAGACTGGGAGGGGATATGTGGCAGGAAATTGGAATGGGTGTCAGAGAGAGAGAGAGAGAGAGAGAGAGAGCGCAGAGGTTCTGGAGTTCCAGATCTGCTACTCACTTGCTGTGTGACTTTGGGTGAGTTACTTTATTTCCTTGAGCTTCAGTTTTCTGGCTTAAAATTTTCAGATAAAAGTCTCTGCTTCACAAGACTGGTATGATGAAATGATATAATAGGTGTAAAAGAACAAGCACTTTGTACATTGCTATTGAAATGAATGCTTATTTCAAAGGAAAAGTTTGGGGTGTTTGTGGCAGAAGGGAGCAGGGTAATGAGCAGTTATCACCACGTCCAAGGAACTGTGCCAACTAAAACACAGGTTGGAATTCATTGCAGCAGCAAGTGACTTTGAGGCTAACGGCAGGGAGGGAAAGGGGAGAGGAAGTCACAGCTTCCTGTCCCCTCCCCACTGGGAACACGGCCTGGGAGGACCGCAGTAGGCCTGGGCATGCCCTCACTTCTGTCCCTGCGCCTGCATGTTCAGCAGCCCTGCTAACCTTTATTCCTCCTCTGCTCTCGCACCTTTCCCGCTCTGGTCCGTGAAGTGAGAGGCCAACGGCACCTACACTCTCTCCTCCGGCCCCCAAACCTTATTTTAGAGCCGTAGATCCTAAGATATGTTCTCACCACACCTCATCCTGTCTCCCCCTGATCTCACTTTTAACTGGAAAAAGTGCTTCATTGGGTCCTCCCCTTTGGTGCCCATATCCAGAGGTGGATTTAACGGAGGGCACACCGGGTGTGCACTCTGGGCCCTGACTTCTGAAGGCATGTATTTTTATTTTCCCTGTCTCTCTCTCTTTTTAAGGGGCCCAATATTTTCTTCTGCGCCCGGGGCCTCAGCCAACCTTAATCCTCCTCTGCCCATATCCCTACCCTTTTCCTTTGATGAGGAAAAAAAGGTGGGAATCTTTTTTGAAGATTCTAAAATATTCAACACCTTCCTGCCCTCTGCCAGCTAATTACCGTGTGTGATGTTCAGTTCGCTTGCTGCGAGGAGAGGGGACCCAACCCCATAGAAGAAACCCAGAGGTAGAGATGCAGATTGGGTGCCGGGATGTTTTGGTTTTTCAGCAAGGAATGGGTGTGAAGGGGGTGGCAGAAAGGGAGTGCCCAACCCAAGTTCAGGTTCATCCTATGGGCTACCCCTGGCCTCATGGACTGACCGTGTTTACACTTCCGCCCATCCGAATGTCCCCTCGCCAACCTAGCAGTGAAGGTGTCTACTTAATGCATTAGATTTACTTTCTCTTGTCTGGGAGAAAAGGAACTGGTTCAGAATTCTAGGGTTCTCCTAGTTCTTTGAAATATCTTGTCCTCTGATCATTTCTTTCTTTTTTTTTTTACCTTCATTTATTTCTAATCTAAATCTTTCCCTTGCTCTAGCAACACCGACCCCTCCATCCGTTATGTAGAGAAATGATGCCACCAGCTGGCCAAGTCTAAGAACTTCACTTTGGGTCCTTTCATTTGATAAAAATTAAGAAAATAAGGCCTTCATAAAATATAATAAACTTTGGAGATGAATAGGATATTTAAGATCATCTAGTCAAGTTATCGTTTTATAGGAAGTGAACGTGACTTGCCCAAGGGCACCAGCGAAGTGGTGGCAGAGTCAGGATTTGAGTTAAAAGTCTCTTGACTCCTAGAATCTGGCTCTTTCCAGTTATATCGCAAAACCCTTTAAGTATTTACATCTATAATCTCTTCCGCTTTTCTGAGTACAAGCACCAGTCCCTTCCCTTGGGAAGTTTCTAGGCTGCAGAGGGAAGCAGGATGTGGACAGAGGGGCAGTGCAGTTTATTTTTATTTATTTTAAGGAGGGTTTTATTTATTTTATTTTTAGAGAGAGGGGAAAGGAGGGAGAAAGAGAGGGAAAGAAACATCTATGTGAGAGGGAAACGATGTGCAACAGATGAATCAGCTGCCTCTCGCCCCCAGCTGGAGACCTGGCCAGGGACCAGCATGTGCCCTGACTGGGAACAGACTGGTAACCTTTCAGATCGCAGGCCAGCGTTCAATCCATTGAGCCTCACCAGCCAGGGCTCTAGATGGTTTTCATTCACAGTTGCTGAGAGATGAGGAGGAACTGGATTCAACAAAAACGACTTCATGGTCCCTCACATTCATACACTTCACCAGCTCCATTTTTTACCTCAACAGAGTACAAAGACCTGTAGCAGTAGATTATGGTGTCTGTCTAACTTACAATTACTGGGCCTTCCCTCATTACTGAATATCCATCCACCCCTCCCTCAGCCCACAAATCTCTCCACCCCACATCCCTGTCCCTGAACTCTGGAGCCTAGGCAAAAAGGATGGGAGGTGGGGAGGCAGGAGGGTCTGCCTAATCTTTCCACAGAGCGAAAGGAGAAGAAAAGCTCTGCATTTGTGGCAGAGGAGACTACCGCATTTGGCCATGTATAGTATGTACTCCTTTTGCCCAGACTTTCAAGGGAAAGTAAGGGTGCACATTCTACATGGGTGGTACTAATTCCATAGCTATATAAATAAATGTTTTAAATTATTTTATTTATGCTTATGCATTAAAAGTGTAACTCTAGAAAGCAATAACAATATCTGTATGCAAAATGATACCCTGGAATATGATAATTGGTTTTTTTATATAAATAAAAAATTGAATTAAAAAAATTAAAACAGAAGACATTTTTTTCCTGAAAGTTCAGGTCAAAAACATGGGTGCACATTATACATGGCAAAATATGGTAGCTGCTTGGGGGGGACCACCCCTAATCCAAATCCCCAACCTAACACTAATCCACGCAGCCACCACCTCACACTCCTTCACAGGTTTGGTGAGATCTACTGGAGAAAACCCCCCGAGTCCTGGTAACGGGAATGGGCAGCTCCAATGTTCTAAGTCAGTCTCTCTGTCTCCCTCCCTCCCTTCTTCTCTCTCCCCCCTCTCTCAACTTCATATATATATTTAATCCTTACCTGAGTATATATTTATTGATTTGAGAGCGAGAGGAAGGGAGAGAAGGAGGGAAAGAGAGACAGCGGGAGTGAGAGCAACATCGAGGTGAGAGCTGTGAGAGAGAAACATCGATTTGTTGCCTCCCATAGGAGCTTCAACTGGGGATGGAACCTGCAACCCAGGTATGTGCCCTGACCTGGAATCAAACTTGCAAACTTTTTGGTGTACAGGATGATGCTCCAACCAACTAAACCCCCTGGCCAGGGCTTGACTTCATCTTTTGGAATAGTTTTATATTTACAGAGAAATTGCAAAGGCAATGAGAGTAATCCATCTCTTTTATTTTCCACATTAAAACTGGCAGAGCATCAAAAATAAAAATCTTAGGGATAAATCTGACAAAAGGTGTGCACTATTGGCACAATGAAAACTACAAAGCACTACTGAGAGAAATTAAAGACCTAGATAAATGGAGACGCATAAGGTGTTCAAGAGTTGGAAGACTTAATAACATGTCAGTTTTCCTTGTAATGGACCTGTAGATTATTTGCAATCCTAATAAAAATTCTAGCAGCCTTAATTTTTTTTTTTTTTTTTTTAAATTAGCCCTGGCCGGTGTGGCCCAGTGGATTGAGTGCTGGCCTGAGAACCAAAGTGTTGCTGGTTTGATTCCCAGTCAGAGCACATGCCTGGGCTGTGGGCCAGGTCCCCAGTAGGGGGCATGTGAGGGGCAACCACACATTGATGTTTCTCTCCCTCTCTTTCTCCCTCCTTTCCCCTCTCCCTAAAAATAAATAAAATCTTTTAAAAATTAAAAAAATTAATTTATTGATTTCAGAGAGAGAGGAAGGAAGAAAGAGAGAAAAATACTGATTCGTTGTTCCACTTACTAATGCAATCATTGGTTGATGCTTGTATGTGCCCTGACCCTGGATGGAACCCACAACCTTGGTGTGTCGGGGCAACGCTCCAACCAGCTGAACAACCTGGCCAGGGTGCAACTTCCTTTTTACAAATAGAAGTGGAGTCCTGGCTGAGTGGTGACAGCTGGTTGGAGCGTCATCACATGCACTGAAGGGTTGTGGGTTCCATCCCTGGTCAGGGCACCTACTTAGTTTGTCAGTCAGCCCACACTCACTCCTGTGAGCCTCCCCCGGGCAGTCACAGGGCAGCCATCAAGACTGAGTACGTCGGATGCAGGCACAGAACACTTCAGAAGGTAAAATAACATAGTCCTTCCTTTTAATGTTTTGTTTCTCTTTATTAAAGAACTATTAGAAAAGATTCTGATGGGATATGTGTGATGGGCAATGCGCTGGGTTTAGTAGTTTGTTTACAGTTTTCCCCCCTCAAAGACTATTAAAACTACTGGCCCAGAAAACTCTGGATCTTCAAGTTACCCTCAGTGATTAGAGAATGGAAGTGTAACTGAACACAAGTCCAGCTGCCTGCTGCCTCGAAAACCAATATTCAAGAGGCAGGTGCTGATGTAAAGGAAAATGGTTTATTTTCAGATGCCAGCCATCTGGAAGATGCGGAACTCATGTTTCAAAGCCTATCTCATCCCAGTGGAGGCAGAGATTTTTATAAGGAGGGAGAGGGGGACAGAACAAAGAGATCAAGGGTGGGGGTTGAAATGTTCAAGGGAGGGGGTTGAACATGCAGAGGAACGAAGTTCATTCTGATAAGGCAAGTGATGGTCTGGTGTGCATTACCCTGGTTTAGTCACCCTGGCTTCACATCATCCTGACTTTACATCTTCCTGGCTCCATGGTTGAATGTCGGCAAATTTCCTGGGTCTCACATCGTAAAACCCTTTAAGTATTTACATCTATAATCTCTTCCCCTTTTGTGAGTACAAGCACCAGTCCCTTCCCTTGGGAAGTTTCTAGGCTGCAGCTGATGCCTGAAGAACGGAGTCTGCATCTTTTGAAATTAGTACGTAGGGTTCTTATACAAACATGCTGTTTATCTACAGACTGTATATTAGTCAGAGTCAGAATTTATAGAAATAATGTCAAAAAATGGTGGGGTGGGTTACAGTTCCCCACTGTTAAAATTTTCCATTGTTACAATTCCTCACTGTCAATTTTCCCTCCATTTTCATGGAAGTTAGAGGGTTGTAGCCAAAACTTTTATGAAAACTAGAAAAATTCAGGATCCAGTCTCACTTATAGGTGAAAAATAAAATTTTATAGATAATTCACTGAATTAGAATCTAATTCCCACAATTGTGTATAATAGATTTTATTGAAACACAATTCTCACCCTAGAAATACTCTCATTTTTTACCAAAGAGCCAAATCAAGACCAATTCCTTTATTGCATTAAGTCCAGTTTCAGTTTCGCCTGATTATTTGCATAACACAACAGGAATAGCAATTGATCATATGGGCTTTCTTAAATCTGCTTTGCTAGAATTTCACAAGGAATTTCAAGATTGAACTTTAATTAGCTTCTAAGGGCAAAGAACCCAAGCCACATAGTTGCCATTAGGCTTTGCCTGCAATATCTGTAAGTTTGGGTGAGGTTCTCAAGTTCTCGAGGTCCCCAAAACGTCTTGAAATGCCTTGCCATCTCCCAGGAAAGCAACCTTTGCTCCTTACCTGGAAAGACAGCCATGAGACCTGGCTGGTGTGGCTCGGTGGATTGAGTGATGGCCTATGAACCGAAAGGGTTGCCAGTTCAATTCCCAGTCAGGGCACATGCCTGGGTTGCAGGCCGGGTCCCAAGCTGGTGGTGTATGAGAGGCAACTAACTGGTGTTTCTCTCTCACATCTATGTTTCTCTCGTCTCCCTCTCTTTCTCCCTCCCTCTCCCCTCTAAAAATAAATAACATCTTTTAAAAAAAGAGAAAGAAAAGAATGACAGCCCTGAACCAAATGTAAATAAGCAAGGTAGCGGGTCGTTTCTCCAAGGGGCTTTTACTGGCTTTCAAAGTCAATCTTTATTCCTTAAAGTTTCTTGCTGACATCCAGGATCTAGGTATGTCTCTCTTGGACATGACACTCCAATCAAAGTCTTGGTTAATAAAGCCAGTCAATAAGTCTGCTTACCTGAATGTGTTTCTTCAGAAATTTAGAAAGAGCTGGCAATAGTAAAGCCATGTTACGAACCTTAAATGCATTGAAGTCATTAAGGTCCCTAAAAATGACTACAAGGGAAAAAAAAGTCTTGGTTAATAAAACCACAATTGGAAACTGGAAAAAATCAGATTCCTATTGGATTCATGCAAATAAACATACTGTCATGAAACTAATAATACTCATTAAGAGTTTTTAAGTTCTTAAAGGATTAAGTAGGAAGAAAAACATGAATGCTTCAATATTTCCAGTTCAGCAAATTGCTCTAAGAAAACAATCAAGTTTTTAAAAATCAGCAATATTTTGAGCAAAGTTATAAGAACAATGGTTATCATCAGTTCATTCAGTCCCATATTCAATTTTTATTTATCCTGATTTTTGCTAATATCTCTATGAATCCAGTCATTTCCCAGAGCCCCACAAATTCCCATCTGTTTCAAAGGTATGATTTGAAAATTTATTCTCCGAAATTCATATGAGAGGGGACCCCCCCTCTGCAGAACGGAATTATCTTCTGGAGGGTGGGCCCCTTATAGCACAGGTTTCCTCTGCTAGGTGAGTGTTCTGTGAACCCATCTGTATCAGTGCACCAGCTGGCACTGTTGTGGGAGTCTGTGTTTGCGGTCAGTAAATTATTTTTGAAGACACTATCAACACATTTGCCCATTTCATGATGGGTGATTTCAAGTGCACCATGCTGAGTGTACAGCAGTTTTTGACCAAAAACTGGCATGACCCTGTTCCCTGCCCTCGCTATTCACTGAATCTCACCCCAAGCGACTTTTTGTTTCCCTGGATGAAAAAAGTCCTCAAAGGGAAACATTTTCCTGGTGTGGAAGAGGCGAAACAAAAAATGGCAGGAGCATTAAAAGGCATGAGTTTGAAAACGGTTTTGGAGCAGGAGCAGTGGAAAAACATCTCAGTAGGTGTATTGCGTCAAGTGGAGAGTACTTTGATGGTGACTGAAGTTTAAACATGTCAGAATAAATATATAATTTTTTATAAATAAATTCCAGTTCTTTTGGGTCCTCCTTCATATATTATAATAAGTCAGAGTCCTTTCCATGGATCTTTCTAACAACAAAACATGTTTGCAAATGCATCAGAATAAAATAATACTATCTCTAAGTGGCAAACATATATTTAAAATGATATGACTACAGATCTGATTACAATGAAATTGACAAAGGAATTTTCTTTTTTTAGTAACAGATTTTTAAGATAACACTCAGAATTACAAATGAAAGTTACATCAGCCCTGGTTGGTGTAGCTCAGTGGATTGAGCACCAGCCTGGAAACCGAAAGGTGACTGGTTCAATTCCCAGTCAGGGCACATGTCTGGGTTGTGGGCCAGGTCCCCAGGAGGGGGCTCTCGAGAGGCAACCATGCATTGATGTTTCTCTCCCTCCCTTTCTCCCTCCCTTTCCCTCTCTAAAAGTAAATGAATAAAATCTTAAAAAAGAAATGTAAGTACATCAGACTAAGAAATCAATTAATTTGTTTCCTACTATCAGTTGTACCTGGGCTTTCTGTCGGGAAATAACAATTAGTTTTGAAAAATCAAAGGGGTATTCTGGCCTTTTCATTTGTCATTAATATTATGACCTTGCTCTGCCATTTATTTATGTGCCTCTTCTTTTTCTCTCACCACTTTTTTCCTATTTCCATTTCCCTTCTTGAGAATTCTTCCTCCAATGTCTTTTCTTCCTGTATGTCCCTTTTCTTTATTCCTTTCTCACCTTTTCTCACTTCCACAATTCCTTCTCTTTTTGCTTCTTCCATCTATATCAGGGGTGTCCAACCTTTTGGTGTCTCTGTGCCACACTGGAGAAGAGTTGTCTTGGGTCACGCATTAGATACATTGTGACACGTAATCACACACAAAAAATCTCATAATGTTTTAAGTAACTTTATGATTTTGTGTTGGGCCACATTCACAGCCATCCTGGGCTGCGTGCTGCCTGCAGGCCGCGGGTTGGGCACCCCCGACTACGCAATCTATCCCTTTCAACTTGCACAGACCCTCCACAACTTACACAGGCTCTCTTAGTTTGTTTCGTCTTAAATTATCCAGAAATAATGAACTTTAGAACAATCCACTTTGAATTCTATTTCCATCAAAATGTGTTGCCATAATTTACACATTTTATTACTGAAACCATATATTTTTCCCAACCTAATTAGAATTTTAAATTTTTAGTGATAACTAAAAGTAATTAGCATTCTTTAGATTGCTAATCTAAATTTATGAATATATTTCATAACTTTCAGAGACAGGTTTTTTTCCCCTGTTGGCAAATATACTCACATGTTTATTCTTGGTGCTTACTGCATTCCTTTAGTGTGCTCAAAAATGAGATGTTTCATTATCTAGTGAGCTTGACAACTTTTAGGAGGTTGAAGAAGAGGCAGGGGAGATATCAGGCTTGGCATGGCATTAGCTGATTAAGTTTAAACATGCTTATTTTTCCTTTCCTTCATATTGAGGTGGGGCAGACACCCTTACTCCTCCTGAAGCCTGCACAGGGTTTGGGGGTGGCATTAATTTTCCCATTATTCCTGAGACTGCAGCAGCTCCTAGGCCTCTAGGAGGAGGACTGGGGGTGTTTCAAAAGATGCACCCCCCTTTTATTCCTGAGTTTTACTGTCTCGGAGGGGGGTGGGATCTTTTCCTCCCTTTTAAACCATTAACTTAAATCTTTTCTGAGTGGACTCCTAATGATGTAACAACATGAAAGCTTGCACACAAGAGACCTTATCTCATTTACCAGACCTTTGGCAAACCAATTCTAATTAGTCATAAGTGCAAACTAACGGATTCTCTGTTGGGATCAAGACCAAGCTGCTCCTCTTCAAAACAGAAACAAAACCATCTGAAATGAAGACAAAGTTCAAACAAATTAGTAGTCTCAAACTAACTCCTCTAGAATGCGGGACAGGTACACTAGCCTTAAAGTCTTATCTCACAGGAACAAGTACCACAAATGACCCTGACAAGGTTCAAATTGCACAAAGCCCAAATGGCAAAGACAGAGGATTCCTGGTATGTACGAACCAGCAAAGATCAAGCCAAGTCCCCCAAAGATAAGAAGGCAAGCAAGGAACAACTGTAACCAAAACAGATGAGAGAACCAAATTTTCATTTCAGACAGACCAGCGCTCTCAAACAGAAATTGACTCCCTCCCCTGCGGAACAGAGAAACAAAACTAACAGACATTTAAAAAACACTATTGATAAGAACACCCTACAACATAAAGCAGTTAAAAGCAAACGGTACCCAAATATCCATATACCATAACCAAAAGAACGCTCCAATAAAATCCTACACTGGGGAACTGGGACATTTCTTGTCACTGAGCCATGACTACTACCAAGTGGCACCCACTGATTCCTACAGAATCCCAAATGGCTCAAAGAACCCAAGTGGTGGGGCGGAGCTCCTGGTAGTGCACACCAGGGACTTACCCAGTTTGGAGTTGGTCAGCTCCCCAGAGACATGTTTCCTTTCACCAGCATAACATTTAAAGGCAGCTGATGCCTTGAGAGGGAGAGCGGGGAGAGTCCCTGAGATAAACAACTCTCGGCAGCTGCTGGGAAATTCCTGCAATCACAAGCCCTGTCATGGGGTCAGCCTGCCACAAGCAGATGGCACCCCCAGCCCAGGCCCTCTGGATCTTACAGGGTCCACATGGTCCCAGCTGAGCAGCCAAAAACTGTAACTGAATGCAGGTCCAGCTGTCTGCTGCTTTGAAAGCCAGTACTCGAGAGGCAGGTGCTGATGTAAAGGAAAGTGGTTTATTTTCAGGTGCTGGCCACCTGGAAGATGGGGGACTCATGTGTGAAAAGGCATACCCCTGGCAAGATGGGGGATTCTGGTCTCAAAGCCTATCCCTACAGCTTAGTGGAGGCAGGGTTTTTTTGTTCATTTGTTTGTTTTTTTATCCTCACCTGAGGACAATTTCCCATTGCCTTTAGAGAGAGGGAGAGAGAGGAAGGGAGAGAGAGAAACATTGATGCAAGAGAGAAGGAGTGATTGGTTAGCTTCTGTACAAGCCAGGACTGGGAGATTGCACACACCCAGACTGGAGATCAATCCCGTAACCCAGCTAAGTGCCCTGATTGGAATCGAACCTGCAACCTTTCAGTTAGGAGACGATGGTCTAGCCAACTGAGCCACACTGGCCAGGGCAGAGGCAGTGGTTTTTACAAGGAGGGAGAGGGAGACAGAACAAAAAGATCAAGGGAGGGCATTGAAAAGTTCTCTATGTGCAGAAAAGCATAGTCCATTCTGATTAGGCAAGTCATGGGCCGGTGTGCATCATTCTGGTCTAGTCATCCCAGACTCACATGCCATCCTGACTCATGTCACCCTGGATTTGTGGTTGAAGGTCAGCAAATCTCCTGGAGCTGGGATACCTGAAGGTTGGAATATATATCTTTTGAAGTTATTTCCTAGGATTCTTACACAAATTTGCTGTTTATTTACAAACTACATATTAGTTAGAGTCAGCACTTACAGAAATAATGTCAAAAGAATGGTGAGGTGGGTTACAATCCCCCAATGTTACAATTTTCCACTGTTACAGAAGTGGAATGTGGAAAATAGTAGAATGGAAACTGACAAAACTGTGGTACCCCAAAAGTCTATGGTAACTCCAGGATAATGGGGGAGTGAATAAGAAATTTGCTCCTCAGCAAACAACAAAGAATGATTTACAACCATAGAGGCGATCTGAGAAAAGTAAATAGGTCGTTGATTTTAAAAAGCAGTATTATCCAGCAGAGAGCGTATCAGTGAAACTTGCATAGGTTTTCAGATGTTTCAGGATATTAAAGAAGAATTTCATTTCCCCCTCCATAAACCATTTCATTCAGGACAGCGATTTAAAATGTACCATAAAAGTGACAGCAGGAAAATGGAGACAACTGTACTTCAACAACAACGACAAAAATTTTTTAAAAACCCTCAAAAAAAGGTACCATAACATTATCTGTTCGGCAAGGAATCAGCACTTAAAAAAGTTGTATCTACCCCTCTTTTTAAAAAAGATTTATTTATTTATTTATTTATTTATTTATTTATTTATTTATTTATAGAGGGAGGGGAAGGGAGGGAGAAAGAGAGGGAGAGAAACATCAATGTGTGGTTGCCTCTCACATGCCTGCTACTGGGGACCCGGCCTGCAACCCAGGCATGTGCCCTGACTAGGGAATTGAATCAGCAAAGCTTTTGGTTCGCAGGCCAGTGCTCAATCCACTGAGCTACACCAGCCAGGGCAAATTGCGAATATCTTATTTACAGTAGTCATTAAATGTGAATGTGTTCGGAAAAAACTACTGCTTTGTGAACTGATTAATTTCAAAGACTGTTGTTACAAATTAAAAAAAAAACTACATAAAACAATATGGATGAATTTCACAAACAGTGTTGAGTGTGAGACAAGTCAGACACAAAAGAACGCAGACTTTTAATGCATATAAAATGTAGTGCTTTAATGCATGTAGAGTACAAAAACAAGCAAAACTAATCTCAGGTGTGAGCAGTCAGGAGAGTGATTCATCCCAGGGAGGGAAGGGAACAGAGAGCAGGAGGGTACACAAATGGGCTTGTAGGATATTAGCAAATGTCCCTGTTGACATGAGAGATAGTTACACAAGAATATTTATTTTGTAATAACTCATTGAGCTATATACACTTATGATTTGTGCATTTTTCAACTAAAAAATTAGAGTGCATGCGCACGTGTGCATGTGAGTGTGTGTGATATATTTCAGTGGCACGCAATTGCTCTACTGGGATGACAGAGTAATGAAGTGAGAAAAACCCTTTCAGCTGCTATTTTTTACTGGGGGTGGAATGCCGTCATTGACTTCTCAGGCCATAAAGAGCCCAGATGTGCCAAAGTAGGCAACGACATGGTAAAAGAAAGAAGAGAGAAACGGGAAAGGAAAATAAAGAGTTCAGGGCAAAATAGTTTTGAAAGGGTAAAGAATTAAAAAGAGATCAGAGGCTAAAACAAGAGCAAAAAGCAACAGATACCCTCTAAAGGGAAAGACAATAGAGACAAGGAAACAAGAGTGGAGAGCTCTGTCTTTGAGTCTGCGCTGGCAGTCGTGGCGTTGGAAAGCCGCAAAGCAGAAACTCACATCCATAGTTCTTAAATGTCTTGTTAGGATACACTATATCAATTAGACAACAGCGACAAAATCAGTCAAGTTGGGAAAGAATATGCTGTTATTAGTACCTATTATGTATCAGCCATTTGCTTCTTAACTCACAGAATTTTCTTATTTAGTCCTCACTGAAGCCTGTAAGGAATCTATGAGCCCTATTTTAAAAGTGAGAAAACTGGAAGTGAAACGTGGATAAAGTAACCTGTTATCTTCGAAGACTGAATGGAATAGATGAAAAACAGCCAATAAAACAATACCGTGGCTTTTTTCAGAGAATTCAGTTTATACATCTAAATTCTGAGTATTATTATAAGGCCGAATAAATGCTGTGTTTAACTGAAGTGTAGGAGATTTTACCTTTATCTAAAGTAGTTGCCCTCAATCTGTGTAATAAGGGATCCCATCTCACAAATCAAATAACGATGGGTGTTTCTCATCTTGCTTAAAAAAATAAGGTAAAATTCTAGCCATTTTAAACTTTCTACCTGGTTATTATTTTTTTAAGACTTTGCTTTCTAAAAAAGAGTGAATAAGCAGCACATGAATGTTAACAGAGAAACTTGAAAATAGTATTTCTTAAAACTGTTTCATGTGGCATGTAATGTGAATTTTGTAGATACATGCAGACATATAATACAATCACATTTTACCTACAGAAATGGCTCCAGGTTTGTATGATATGATAATTTAACATTATTTCATGGAGCTCCCTAAAGAAAACCATAAAGTCTGAGAATATAATCACCTGAAAGAGCTTAAGAATCTCTGGTTTAAGCAGAGAAAGAACTGGTTGGCTGGTCCTGTATCTACTAATGCTGTGTGTGTTCTGGATGTGGAAGCATCAATGCTCGGTACACTTAACTGCTGACTACAGTGAACAAGTTTATGCACGGAGAGGAAAAGGTGTTTGTGAGAGGAGCAACGCAATGCCTAGAAAACAGGCCCTGTGCAGTGCTATTGAAAATGTACTGCTGTCATTATTTTTAAAAACTTTTTGTGACACAACACTTCATAATGACAGTCTACCTAGTTATTTCAAAACCAAAAAACTGCATAGTTCACCTTAACAAACAATGTTGGTATCTGGTAATATTATCATCTTTGTATCCGCAAATGATGCCTTGTTTATTTAGCCTACAAATCAGAGTGCTAATCAGAAAACTAAGTACTGTTAATAAAATGACTTCATGAAAAAATTAACATATCATGAAAGTAACACACACTACTTTTCATGTTGTTATAACATTAAGAATGTCCCGTTTTAATGTTAAAATAGAACAAATTATATTTAAAGTGAGACTTTATTTAAAATAAATTCCCTAAGAAAATTGTAGATATTAAGTGTTTCCCATGTTCTAAGGGGAAATAAAATAGGTTGTAGGTACCAAAGTATCCCGCCTTGGTTTAGGGACATAAAAATTGAATTCTTCTTCACAAAGTATTGTCAATAGTGTCTAACTGAGCTATAAAAGTAGGCGAACTCTGGAAGGTAAAGCCCACAGTCTAGTGCATGAATAATGAAAAACCCACATAAAGTACTTAAAAAAAAGACTTATTTATTTTTAGAGAGAGGGGAAGGGAGGAAGAAAGAGGAGAGAAACATCAATGTGAGAGAAAAACATCGATTGGTTGTCTACTGCCTGTGCACCAACTGGGGACCAAACCTGCAACCCAGGCATGTGCCATGACCAGGAATTGAACCTACAACGTTTCGCTTTGAGGGCAATGCCCAACCAACTGAGCCACACTGGCCAGGGCTAAAATACTTTTGTTTTAAAAGATTTATTTATTGATTTTGAGAGAGAGAGAGGGAGAGAGAAACATTGATTTGTTTTTCCACCCATCCATGCATTCATTCATTGGTTAGTTCTTGCATGTGCCCTGACCAGGGATTGAACCCACAACCCTGACGCATGAGGAAGATACTCCAACCAACTGACCTACCTGGTCAGGGCCACATCAAGTACTTTTGGATAATATTAACAAGTTACAAGATAGCACTATTCAAGAATATTTTCTGATGAAGAGGAATAGTACTTGAAAAAGAACTGCTTTAGTCTTTGATTCAGTGACTTAAACTTAGATAAAGTGAGTCAGGTCGAAATGTCCCATAGCTTATCCCCTTGTGAATCCTTCATTTCACTGTCATGAGAAAACTTAAATGACCACCCAAATAAGCTGCTGTAAGATTTTTTATCCCAGAAACTGAAGTTAAGTGTATCTGATGGCATTAGTACCCATTTAGCACTAAGTCCTATTTTTTTGTGCAACTCTTACAGAACTGACCATATGCTATGAGAACTGATACTTATAATCAAGAATAAAATAACATCAAATTTATTCATTCAACACATTTTTTGCAGGCATTGAGCTAGTTGGTGAGAATAAACTGTGAAGAAGGTAGACATGAAGCCTGCCCTCAGTGTGCTTATAGCCTAGCTGCAGAAAAGAAAAACAAACAGAGCAGACAGGTACCTACTCCAGATTTGGCATAACAACAAAGGGGGAAAATAACTACAAACTGAAAGAGAGCAAACACTAGCCAGGTGAAAGAAGAGGAATGAGTGATGCAAGCAGAATGGCAGGTGGAAGAGCCCATTCCCTCTCAAGGAAGTATGTGTCTTCTTAACAGACCTGAGGAGGTTCAGTTGTATTACCAACTTCATTGGTGTTGGTTGAAATTTTCAATTTTATAAAATAAAGCATTAAAGCATGAATTCTGTAAAGAAATTCCTATATTAATGAGTATATTATACAATTCCTTTATCACATATGCTCACAAAATTTAACCAAAGTTTGTATATGTAAGTATGAAGATTAACTCTTCATACAAAGTGTTTGCTACAGGATTATTGATAAAATGTCTAGATAATTATGGAAAAATCACACTGAGATAAAAATAATTTAATACTAAAAATATTAGCTGAGATTAAAAATTATTTTTAGATTTTATTTATTTTTGGAAAGAGGAGAAGGGAGGGGAAAGAGGTGGAAAGAAACATTAATGTGTGAGAGATATATCAATCAGTTGCCTCTCACATACTACCAACTGGGGACCTGGCCCATGACCCAGGCATGTGCCCTAACTGGGAATCAAATTGGTGACCTTTGGGTTTACAGGCTGGCACTAAATCCACTGAGCCACACCAGCCAGGGCTTGT
This sequence comes from Mormoops blainvillei, assembly GCA_004026545.1. Lineage (NCBI taxonomy): Eukaryota > Metazoa > Chordata > Mammalia > Chiroptera > Mormoopidae > Mormoops > Mormoops blainvillei. The sequence goes on from PVJD01000343.1 coordinate 52,220, forward strand.
CTGTGATTTTGATGCACTTTTTTTACTGCCTGATAAGTAACAGTAGTGCCAAACGGTCTTGTTACTGAATTGCTATCATAAACAATTAAATCTAATCCTGGAAATAGAATCATTATATTCTGAATTAACTTATGTTCATTTATATATTAACATATTAATGTATATGTGCATATATATAATTTATTTAAAATTGATCTCTTCCCAAAATCTTGATATTCTGGCTATAAAGTACAAGTTAACACATTTAATCCTCAGTAATGTTCCTGTTTACTATGACATGAATTCAGAATATTAATGGCTTAAAAAACACTCTTGTTAATCAGATTGGAAAATAAAGTACCAAAGCAACACCAGATATCATATACACGTTCTGCTTATGGGCAAGAGCATTTTATACTAAAATATCTAATCAATTAATTCATTCACAAATATGTTTATTGAGCACATAAGATCTTTCAAGCAATGTTGCTGAATATCAAAGTGAGAAAAAGTTTTAAAAGAAATTATTGCTTTCTAAGAAATAATGGAAGCATATTTTGTTTTAAAATTTGAAACCTTTTTAGAGACAAAAAGTCAAGTTAACATTCCAGCAATTAACTCAGGAACTCCTTAGCCAAGAACAACTTTGGGCACTTAAAATATAAAACTGGCAGTTTCCTCTACTTGGAGATAAAAAAATACAAAAAGCAAATATTCACTGCTATATTTTCTTAGATGTGCAAGACAGAACTAACTTTTATAAAAGGTGATTGCTCTGAATAGTTCTACCTGTTATTATTTTTATGTCATAGGCCCTCAAAATCGGTTCTAAATTTCAAACCTCAGAATCATCCCAATTAGATGGCTATCACTCTAGTGTACATTATTCCCTAAATCTTGATGGAAATGCCATCATTTATCAAATTTTGCTAGAATTCAACATAATGTGCTAAGCTTCCCATGCTGGGTGTTATTGAATTTAAGCTACCATAAACAAGTAACATTTTTTACTAAAGACTTCAAAGGGCTGATGACATAATCATTAGTATTCTATTTCTTACAAATCTAAATGAAGGATACTGATGATAAGACTAATGTAAGTGTTCTCTTCCCTGAAATAAGACACAGTCAATTGAAGCATCATCTGTGATCAACTGGTCAAATATATATTTATAAACCTGGACTACAGAGCTTGATGGAAACACTGAATAACTAAAATTGTCAAAAATATGTCACAGTTGGTACTTACAATTGTTTCAAAATTATACCACAACTTTCTTTACTATCATTCAGTGCATTTCCTCATACAAATGGAATAACAAAGTCTTGTTCAACAACAAACAATAAATCAAATTATTACTTTATAGTATATAGCCTTCCTTCTCTTCTTATACTGCTGTCTCCCAAAAAGCAATATTATAAAGAAATATAGGTAAAAACCCTACAACTGGTACATTTTTCCACCAAAAGGAGTATTATATCTACAAAAACTGACATATTGGATCCCAAAGAGGACAAAAACAGAAGAAGTGGTAAGAAAGCATGGAAGAGTAACTCAGGGGAAGCATGCTTGGTCTCAGCATAATCCCCCTTAGCATCCTGAAATAACTGACACCCCTCTGCGCGTGATCTCTGCTTATTCTGAAGACCAGCCACAGAATTTCAAAAAAAAAAAAAAATCTAGTTCTGCTTTTGAATGCCAAATTAACTTTTAGAACTTCCACTCCTGAAGGAAAATAGCACAGTCACACATCAGAAGCTAGAAAATGCTTTTTGTCATGCAAAGCCAGAACAGATGAATATGATCTCAATGGGGTTTATTTAAAATTCCCATGCTGGCTGGTGTGGCTCAGTGGGTTGAGCCCTGGCCTGAGAACCGAAAACTTGCCAGTTTGATTTCTAGTGAGGGAACATGCCTGGGTTGCAGGCCAGGTCCCCAGTTGGGGACATGTGAGAGGCAACGAGTTGATGTTTCTCTTGCACATTGAAGTTTCTCTCCCTCTCTTTCTCCCTCTCTTCCCTTCTCTCTAAAAATAAATAAATACAATCTTAAAAAAAATAAAATTCCCAAGTACAAATGGCAAAGAGGTCAAACGTTTTCTATGTCAAAAATATATAAATAAATAAAGCCCTATATAGCAATATTTTCTTAGGTTAGAATGGATTATATAGTATCTCAGGGCCCCTTTTCTTCAGATCTTCTCCCTCCCTGTTTCACTCCACACCCTCTTTCCCTTCCCCCTCCCTCCCTCCTCCTCCGTCTTCTCTCTCCCTCTTTACCCCCTTTAAAAATAGGAACCAAAAATGGGAAAAACAAAAAAGAGGAAAACCTGCTTATACATATATCTAACCTCCCATTCTCCATATCTAATCATTATTGGTCTTATTTCAAAATTTAATTACCAATGATACATTGAATTATTCAGGGGGTGACAAGAGTGTATACATAATTAAATGTTAACAATGATATGCTTAACTATTCTGGGAGTAAAAAGCACATGGTGGGTGTGTACATAAGTGTAACTCTAAAGAGTTAAATGACAAAGTGAACATGAAAGATCATGCGCGCATATTTACACATAAAATGTGTACATTATAATTTTTACTATTGATCTAAATTTTTAAGAGTGACAGCTTTTTTACGTAAAACTTATCAAAGTACAAAGAAAAAGCAAAAAGTAAATAATTAGGGTACTCTTTTGATGATAAAAATTGTCTTAAGAATGGGAAATTTGAAAGTAGAATAAACAGTGATTGGAAAGGGAATAAAATAAACTGTTCATCGTAATTTAGGTTTAAATAACAGTGACTTTCTTATAGTAATTTACCAGATCTCATATCCAATGAATGTAATGCAAATGTGTTCTAAATGTAAGGGAGAAACATCTTTTACCATTTGCTTATAAATTATAAAAATAATGTTTTATGTTACTCATTACTTGGCTATGTAATTGCTTTGACCACTTAAGTTATTTTCTAAAACTTACCTAAGTTTGCATAACTGAGCAGCAAAATTTGGAATAATCTTTAAAAAATAGCTTCTAATAATAACTTAAAGACAGTATTAAATATAATCATTTGTGCTTTTTCAATTTATAATTTAAATTGATTTATTAACATAAAAATTCAGCAGCCAAATACAGAAAATATGATTTTTGAAAATCTCAAAATTATATCTAGAAACGATTGATAAAGAATTATTATCCATGCAACAATTAGACTAATCTTTGAGAAAATTTGCTAACATGGGCCTTGATTCCAATTACTATATATATGGCCAGTTTTAACTCCCATCAGTTGAATGGTACTTTTTAAAATTAAAATGAGCTAGATTATCTTTCAAAATGTTTAATGGCATCAAAAACTAAGGCAGAGATAGAGGTCCAAGGTGGCAGCAGAGTAGGTGGAAGCTACACTCACCTTTCCCCAGGACCAAACTGGAATTACAATTAAATTATAGAAAAATCATCCTGAATAACCAACTGAAGACAGGCTGAGGAGAAGCCTTATAACCAACAATTTACAGAAGAAGACACATTAAAATGGTAGGAAGGGCAGAGATGCAAAAAGGGCTGGCTCGCTCCCATGGGTGGTAGTTTGGGTGCTGGAGGGATATCTTAGCTCTGGTAGGGGGGTTCCTCCTAAGAGGCCTGGGCTCTAAGCCCCAGGCTGGGCTCACCAGCCCAGAGCACCAGAGCTGGAGAGAGGTGTCCACATAACATCTAGCTGTGAAAAGAGGGTTTCCTGTACACAAGGGAGAGATGGACAGAGACACAAGCATCCTCTTAAAGGGTCAACACATAAAATTTTGTTTGCAGTCACTCACCCTAGACTCCAGTGGAGGAAGGGTGGAGTGGGCTAAAGTTGCATGGGAAGAGTCTGGGGTTTGTGGCCCTGGGTAGAGAGTTGACATTATCTTTCTTGGGTGGAGCACTCCCCTCCTTGCAGGATCAGACTGGGGAAAAACAATAGCTCCACCCTCTGGATGCCCACTAACTCCACTCCCTGGAGCTTAGGCTCTGCTGAGGAGTACAGCCAGAGGATCTTTCAGTGACTGAGTATAACAGACACTTGCCAGGCAGGTGAAGGCAGAGGCAGATCTTGGAGTGCTTGGGGACTTTTGCTGACCTTCTCCTGGGACCATTGCTGGTAAAAGCCAGCTTTGGTGAGCAGCTTGGTCCTTCCTGCATGCACCCAGGCCCAGCAGAGGCAACTACAAACTATGGATTACTGGTAGCACCAAACGGGTTTCCCAGGGCCAGTCACAAGCAGCATCAGATATTGACCTAAACCAGAGTCCCTCCCAAGAGGTCCAGAGCAACACACGCCATGGCCAGCTTCAGACAACAGCAGAGCAGGTTCCAACAAGCTTAACAAGCAGCATTTCCAAAGGGAGGTCTCAGCAGGCACCAAGCCCTGCTGAAGTAAATTCCACTTCATGTGGTCAGCAGCTAAACAGCAGCTTGCACACTGTCTCTGGGGTTGAACCACATAATCAGTCAGGCTCAGGGTCAATCCCATGCATGAACAGGCCAAGGACAGTGAAGACTCAATTACAACATGAGGGCCTACGTAGCCCACATGAGGGACATTCCTGGAGCACCCACCTCAAGTGATTAAGGAGACTATACCACTAAGTTCCACAGGACACCTACAACATAAAATCACCTATGAATACTAGGAATCAGAGCAGATCTATCTAATACACAGAAGCACAATGAGGCAACCAAAATGGGGTGACAAAGAAACAATCCCCAAGTGAAAGAATAGAAGAAATCTCCAGGAAAAGAGCTAAATTAAATGGAAGCAAGCAATGTATCAGATATAGAGGAGGAGAAAGAGGAACATAGTTAAAATAATAAAATGGCAATAAATACGTACCTGTCAAAAATCACTTTAGCCCTGGTTAGTGTGGCTCAGTGGATTGAGTGCTGGCCTGTGAACCAGAGGGTCTCTGGTTCAATTCCCAGTCAGGGCACATGCCTGGGTTGTGGGTCAGGTCCCCAGTGGGGGGTGCACAGAGGCAACCACACATTGATGTTTCTCTCCCTCTCATTCTCCTTCCCTTTCCCTCTCTCTAAAAATAAATAACTAAAATCTAAAAGAAAACACTTCAAAGGTAATGGCTTAAATGCTCCAATCAAAAGATGTAGGTAGCTGAATGGATAAGAAAACAAGACCCACATATATGCTGTCTAAAAGACACCCCCCTAGAATGAAAGATACACACAGACTAAAAGTAAAGCAATGGAAAAAGATATTTCATGCAAAGGGAAAGGAAAAAAAGCCAGTGTAGCAATACTTATATCTGACAAAATAGACTTTAAATCAAAGGCTATAATAAGAGACGAAGAAGGACACTACATAATGATAAAGGGAACAATCCAACAAGAGGATATAACCCCTATAAACATTTATGCACCCAACAGAGGAGTACCTAAATATGTAAAGCAAGTGTTGATGAACATAAAGGGAGAGAGTGATAGTAATACAGCCATAGTAGGGTGTTTTAACACCCGATTAACATCAATGGATAGATATTCCAGACAGAATATCAAAAAGAAAATAGCAGCCTTAAATGACACACTAGATCAGGAAGATTTAACTGATATCTTCAGAGCATTTCACCCCAAAATGGTGGAATACACACTCTTTTCAAGTGCACATGGAACACTTTCTAGGATAGACCACATGTTAAACACAAAATAAGTCTTAATAAATTTAAGAAGATTGAAATCATATCAAGCATCTTCTCTGACCATAATGATATGAAACTAGAAATTGATCCCAAGGAAAAAAACTGAAAAACACACAAAAACATGGAGGCTAAATGACATGTTACTAAACAATCAATGGGTTATCAATGAGATCAAGGAAGAAATTTGTTTCAGATATCTTGAAACAAATGAAAACAAGAACACAACAACCCAAAATCTATGGGACACAGCAAAAGCAGTCCAAAGAGAAAAATTCATAGCATTACAGGCTTACTCCAAGAACATGAAATATCACAAATAAAGAATCTAACTTTACACTTAAAGAAACTAGAAAAAGGAACAACAAACAAAGCCCAAAGTGAGTAGAAGTAAGGAAATAATAAAGATTAGGGCAGTAAAAAGCAAAATAGAGTAAAAAAAAAAATACAAAAGATCAGTGAAACCAAGAGCTGGTTCTTTGAAAGGATAAATCAGATTGATAAACCTTTACCAGACTCATCAAGAAAAAAGAGAGAGGACCCAAATGAATAAAATCAGAAATGAAAGAGGAGAAATAACAACCGACACCACAGAGGTACAAAGGATTATAAGAAAACATTATAAACAACCATATGCCAACAAATGGGACAATCTGGACAAAATGGACAAATTCCTAGAAAATATAATCTCCCAATACTAAACCAGGAAGAATCAGAGAATCTGAATAGACAGATTACACCTACTGATTTTGAAGCAATAATAAAAAAACTCCCAGCAAACAAAAGCCCTGGAATGGATGGCTTCCCCAGTGAATTTTGCCAAACAATCAAAGAAGAACTAACACCTACCCTTCTCAAACTATTTCAAAAATTTGAAGAAGGGAAGACTTCCAAGATCATTTTACAAGGCCAGCATTATCCTGACTCTAAAACCAAATAGAAACACTACAAAGAAAGAAAATTATAGGTCAATATCCCTGATGAACATAGATACTAAAATCCTCAGGAAAATATTGGCAAACTTGATCCAGTGATACTTTAAAGAGATCGGACACCATGATTAAGTGTGATTTATTCTGGGAATGCAAGGTGGGTACAATATCAAATCAATAAATGCGATACACCACATAAAAATGAAGCATAAAGACCACATGATCATATAAATAGATGCAGAAAAGTATTTGATAAAATCCAGTGCTGCTTTATGAATAAAACTCTCAGCAAAGTGTGAATAGAAAGAATATACTTCAACATAATAAAGGCCATATATGAAAACCCCCCAACTAATATCATACTCAATAGGCAAAAACTAAAAGTGTTTTCCTTAAGATCGGAAACAAGACAGGGATGTCCACTTTCACCTCTCTTATTCTGCATAGTACTAGAAGTCCTAGCCACAGCAATCAGACAAGAAAAAGGAATAAAAGACATCCAAATGGAAATAAAACCGTCATTATTTGCAGATGACATGATACTGTATATAGAGACCCCTAAAGAGTCAACCAAAAAACTACTAGAACTGATAAATAAATTCAGGAAAGTATCAGGACAAAAAATAAATATCACAAAATCAGTTGCATTTTTATACACCAATAATGAACTATCAGAAAGGGAAAATAAAAATAGAATCCCATTTACAGTTCCATCAAAAAAAAAAGAAAACAAACCTAGGAATAAATTTAACCAAGGATGTAAAAAAACCCCTATACTTGGAAAATTATAAGGCATTGAAGAAAAAAATGGAAGACGTTACAAATAAATGGAAGCATATATCATGCTCATGAATAGGAAGAATTGCCATCATTACCATGTCCATACTTCCCAAAGCAATCTATAGATTCAATGCAATTGCAATCAAGATACCAATGGGATGTGGAAGATGGTGGTGAACTAGGTGGGAGCTGAACCCACTTGCTCGTGCACCCAACTGGGACACTTAGTTTATATTCTGATAAACAAAGTGAACAGCCAACAGAATCTTAGCTGATATGAAATGTGGAAGCCAAAGCGTGCAGAGGGTGCTTCAAAATGGGTGGTAAGGAGGCTTTATAGGCGGACAGGGAAAGTCCTGGGTGTGGCACCAGAAAAAGCAGCTGCTGTGGGGAAAACATTGGAGGAGAGCCAGGCCAGGGATAGCAGCCCAGTGGCTCCCTCCCCTCCCAAGGCAAGAAAACCACAGACCTCTGCCAGGAGCGACTTGAATGTGCAAAGTCGCTGTGGAGAAACAGGCTGCACACACACAGACAGCTGGCAGTGCACCCAAGCTGGGATGGTAGTCACTGGCTGGGACAGTGCCAGAGAACAGGGGACAGGAGGTGGGGTGGATTCTGGTGGCACCTGGAGCTGGGGGAAGAGGAGGGCCGGGACTGGCGGGAACTGAGATAGACTCATTACTTGACAGAGAGTTACTGTGTGTGGAAAGCTGTGCAGTGGCTCGGAGTACCAGAAACACCCACAGAGGCTTTTTTCAAAAGGGGAACTGAGGTGTGTTGGGCAGGGTCCATGCATGTGCAGCTGTCTGGCCAACAAGGAGGGAGGATTGTGGGTGTGCTTTGCTCCCACTCAGTGCACCTGGTAGGTTGACCAAAGGGGTGCAAAGCAAGGTGGTTCCTCAAAGCGAGGTGGTTTTTTGGGGCCAGCCCAGTGCAACAGCATAGAGTGGAGAGTGCAGGAGGCAGAGTGCTCTGAGGGCAGTGGGCTGGAAACTGTGCACCTGTGATTATTGTAGGCCAGACTGAGCCCCCTTCCTAGAACCAACGGGAAGGGAAAATTGAACCCACCCCCCCACCCCCCCAGGTCTTGCAGGAGCTGGGAAGATGGTAAAACTGGCTGGGCAGGCTTAACAACCAGCTGGGGGCTTTTTTTTTTTCAAGAGCAAGACAGCAAGGCTAATGCCTAAAAGGGCCCATTTTGAACACCCCACAGGGAGACAAAGTACACTGGGTCCTAGGACCCTATTTCACTGAGGCCATCAAAACAAAAAGTTAAGAAAGGGTACAAAAAGGAGGATTCAGGTTGCTGCCCAGACTTGGCTTGCACAGAGCTGTAGACCACACCAAGCAGGAGAGAACTGACACTCTCACACAGGTTGGGACCCCCATGAAATGGACAGCTATTTAAGCAGAAACTATGCATTATTGGAAATAAACTGGGACAGACTAAGACAGAAGGCATAGGGGCAGGGGGAAGAATTTTCCCACAATTTTCCTAGAAGATTGAACAGTGCCTCCCAGGGGAGACACAGGCCTCACCCTTTCATTTACAACAGAAGCTCCATCTATAGGCAGGAAAGGAGACATGGGCAGTGTTGCCAGAAGCTGGATGACCCACTCCGGACCTGGAGCTGAGAGAAAATCAGAGATGGATCCAGAAAGAAGTCAAAAGGCAAACACAAATAGCCGAGACAAATTTCACCTTGCTATTCACCAGAACTTGTGTTTTTTAAAATTTCCCTTTCTTCTTTTCCTATTTTAGACTTTTGTTTGTTTTTGTCTTTGTTTGTTTGTTTTGCTCCTTTTCATATAGCATTTTAATTTGTCTTCTTTCATTTCACTTGTATTTCAAATAACTCACTACTCTTGGTCTTTTATTTTTTGTTCTTTTTATTCAGATTATATATATTTTTTCATATTATTGTTATTCCAAATCCCACACACCACCCTTCCCTGGGCTTACTCTATTTTGCCATCTTCCTGACCTTTCTTACTGCTGTTGTCAACTTTATTTTCTCTCACGCTAAGCCATGTTACTATCCCTTACTCTCAATGTTTCTCCTCCATCTAGCCTCGCATAAGCGCTCATTCCTTAAGTCAGCCCACACTTTTTATCCCCTCCCATAAGAGTCGTATTTCCTTTCCACCTTTATAAACTATGGCCAATTGGGCAAAATACCACAGTTATTGATGTACTTCTCCAATGAACTCCTATTTATTCGCTATTTGTTTGTGCTTTAAATTGCATAGGATATTCTCTCCCTGCCTTCTCCTTGCCCCTAATCAGTTGAGTGAGGAATTTTATTTCAATTTTCCCCCCTCTTTCAGCCTGGGCTTTACTTCTTACTCTTATTAGTTTGCTTCTCCCATCCTCTCAAAATCATTTTTCTTTACTGTAGGCATCTCATCATCACTTTTTTCTTTTGTACAATATTATTCCCTTCCCACCTTTATTAAATTTCATTCAGCTGTCATTGCTATTGACTCTGCTGTGGTTTCTCTGCAACTTTGCTCCCATTGGTCCAGTACCTTTTTAATTTTACTTCAAACCTCATAGTATACTCTTCCCTTCCCTTACCCCAATTTTTGCCGTCACCCTTCCATGTTTTACATTTTGTTTTCTCTCCTCCCTCACTGTGGTTCTATGTATTCTTACCAATTCTCATCCCTCTTCCCACTCAAAAACATTTCCCCCTTTTAGTCATCTCATATTCCCTTTGCCCTATATTATAGTATTTGTAATTTCTCTTCACCTTTATTAATCTTTGCTCAATTGTGGTTGAGATGTTGTAGGGGGGGTTCTTTTTGCTGGTATAGGTTTGGTTGTCTGGTAATACTGCACTATTAACCAGTAGCATACAAGACGAGGTGGGAGGGGAGGAGCCACCAACAAGTAAAGCCCAAGTACAAGAGAGCCCACACAAATGAAAGAAACAGAAACCCTAGAGCATCCAGACAAGGAGATCAAAGAGACTGCACCACCAAGTCTCACAGCACTCCTACCACAGAAGTCCACCCCATGAAGACAGGCAGGCAAAGCAGAGCATCCTGAGATTCAAAAACAAACAAAAAGAGTCACCTCAGATGGGGAGACAAAGACAGAACCCCCAATCAAAAGGAATGGAGGAGTCCCCAGTAAAAGAGCTAAGTGAAATTGAGGCAAGCAATCGATCAGATATAGAATTCAAAAAAATTGTTATAAGGATGCTCAAGGAACTCAGTGACAACTACAGGGTACTGAGTGGGAACTACAACAGCATGAAAAAGGAAATAGGAACTATAAATAAGAACCAGGAAGAAATTAAGAATACAATATCTGAAATTTAAAAAATGCACTAGAAGGAATTACAAACAGGCTGGATGAAACAGAGGACTGAATCAGCAAGTTGGAAGACAAGGTAGAAAGAAATACCCAGGTAGAGAAACAAAATGAAAAAAGACAAAAAGTAAGAGGATAGCTTAAGAGAACTTCAGGACAACATGAAACAACATTCACATCATAGGAATACCAGAAGGAGAAGAAAAGGAGCAAGGGATAGAAAACCTGTTTGAAAGAATAATGGCAGAAAACTTCCCTAACTTGGAGAGGGGAAAAACCATGCAAATTCAGGAAGCACAGACGGTCCCAATCAAGATGAACCCAAAGAAGTCTACTCCCAGACACATAAATAAAATGCCAAATTTTAAAGACAAAGAGAGAATTTTAAAGGCAGCAAGGGAGAAACAGATAGTAACATACAAGGGAGCTCCAATCAGGCTAGCAGTTGATTTCTCAACAGAAACACTATAAACCAGAAGGGAATGGCAAGAAATATTCCAAGTAATGAAAAGCAAAGGCCTTCAACCAAGGCTACTCTACCCAGCAAGGCTGTCATTTAAAATGGAAGGCAAAATAAGGAGTTTCCTAGACAAAAGAAGGCTAAAAGAATACATTTCCACCAAACCAGCATTGCAAGACATGCTAAAGGGGCTGCTTTAAGAAGATGAAGGAATAGAGTGAGAGAGAGGGGAACATAGGTACAGAGGAAAAAAATGGCAATGAATAAGTACCTATCAATAATAACCTTAAATGTAAATGGATTAAATGCTCCAATCAAAAGACATAGAGTAGCTGAATGGATAGGAAAACATGACCCACATATATGCTGTCTACAAGATACCCACCTCAGAACATAAGACCTACAAGACTCAAAGTGAAGGGTTGGAAAAAGAATATTCTGAGCAAATGGGCAGAAAGAAGAAAAAAAAAAGAGCCGGAGTAGCAATACTTATATCTGACAAAATAGATTTCAAAACAAAGGTCATAAAAAGAGACAAATTCAAAAGGGAAGAATCCATCAAGAAGACATAAACATTGTAAACATATGTGCACCCAACATAGGAGCACCCAAATATAGAAGGAAAATCTTGGAGGACTTCAAGAAAGATATAGACAGCAATACACGTATAGTAGAAGATTTTCACACCCCACTATCAACAATGGACAGATCTTCCAAACAAAGAATCAACAAGGACATTGTGGTACTGAATGACAAGCTAGGTCAAATGGACTCAACTGATGTATACAGAACCTTTCACCCTAAAGAGGCAAACTATACATTCTTTTCAAATGCACACGTAACAGTTTCAAAGACAGCCCACATGATAGGACACAAAACAAGCCTCAACAAATTCAAGAAAATTAAAATCATATCAAGCATTTTCCTAGATCACAATGGCTTCAAAGCAGAAATCAACCTTAAGGAAAAGGCTAAAAAACAATTAAATCCATGGAGACTGAATAACATGTTATTAAACAATGAATGGATAAACAATGAGAAAAAGAAGAAATTAAAAAGTTTCTGGAAACATGAAAATGAACACACAACAACCCAAAACCTACGGGACACAGCGAAGGCAGTCCTGAAAAGGAAGTTCATAGCAATACAGACTTACCTAAAAAAGATAGAAAATTTTTAAATAAACGACCTAACCTTACATCTACAAAAACTAGAGGAACAACAAACAAAGCCCAGAGTGAGTAGAAGGAAGGAAATAATCAAGATCAGAGCAGAATTAAATGACATAGAGACTAAAAGAACAATTCAAAGACTCAAAAAATCCAGAGCTGGCTCTTTGAAAAGATAAACAAAATCAACAATCCTTTAACCAGACTCATCAAGAAAAAAAAGAAAGAGGATTCAAATAAATAAAATCAGAAATGAAAGAGGAGAAATTACAACCAATACCACAGAAATACGAAGGGTTGTAAGAAATTACTATGAACAATCATATGCCAATAAATTTGAAAACCTGGGTGAAATGGACAAATTTCTAGAAACATATAATCCTCCAAAACTGAGTCAATAAGATGCAGAAAGCATGAATAGACCGATAATGGCTAGTGGAATTGAAGCAATAATCAAAAGACTCCTGACACACAAAGCTTCACAGGAGAATTTTACCAAACATGTAGAGAAGAGCTAACCCCAGTTCTTATCAAACTATTCCAAAAAATTCAAGGAGAGGGAAGACTCCCAAACTCTTTTTATGAGGTCAGCATTATCCCAATTCCAAACCAAATAAAGACACAACAAAGAAAGAAAACTACAGGCCAATATCACTGGTGAACACAGGTGCTAAAATCCTCAACAAAATATTAGCAAACCAGATCCAGCAATACATTAAAAAGATCATATGCCATGATCAAGTGGGATTCATCCCAGGGATGCAAGGATGGTACAATATTCACAAATCAATAAACATAATATATCACATTAACAAAAGGAAAGACAAAAACCACATGACCATATCAATAGATGAGGGGAAAAAAAACATTTGATAAGGTACAACATCCATTTATAATAAAAACACTCAGCAAAGCAGATATAAAGGGGGCATACCTCAACATAATAAAGGTCATATATGAAAAACCTACAGCCAACATCATACTCAACAGGCAAAAACTAAAATCTTTTCCTCTAAGATCAGGTATAAGACAAGGGGGTCTTCTTTCACCACTTCTATTCAACATAGTATTGGAAGTTTTAGCCACAGTGGTTAGACGAGTAAAAGAAATAAAAGGCATCCAAATTGGAAAGGAGGAAGTAAAGTTGTCACTGTTTGCAGATGACATGATAGCATACATAGAAAATCCTATAGACTCTACCAAAAAACTACTCAACCTAATAAATGAATTTGGCAAAACAGCAGGATACAAAGTCAACATTCAGAAATTGAAGGCACTTTTATACACTAACAATGAGATATGAGAAACAGAAATTAGGGGGGAAAATCCCATTTACAATAGCAACAAGAAAAATAAAATACCTTGGAATAACCTTAACCAAGGAGGTAAAAGAAGTGTACTTAGAAAACTATGGAACACTAAAGAAAGAAATTAATGAAGACACAAATAAATGGAAATATATACCATGTTCATGGATTGGAGGAATTAACATCATTAAAATGTCCATACTACCCAAAGCAATCTATAGATTCAACATGATCCCTATCAAAATACCAATGATATATTTCACAGGTATAGAACAAATATTTCAAAAATTTATATGGAACCATAAAGGACCCTGGATAGCCTCAGCAATTCTGAGAAAGAAGAACAAAGTAAGAGGGATCACAACACCTGGTATCAAATTATATTACAAGGCCACTGTAATCAGAATAATCTGGTACTAGCATAAGAATAGACACATAGATCAAAGGAACAGAATGAAGAGCCCAGAAATAAGCCCATGTCTCTAAGGTCAATTAATATTTGACAAAGGGGACAAGAACATAAAGTGGAGTAAAAATAGCCCCTTCAATAAATGGTGTTGGGAGATCTGGACAAGTGCATGCAAAAAAATTAAACTAGACCACCAACTTATACCATACACCAAAATGAACTCAAGATGGACGAACGAGTTAAATATAAGTTGTGTCACCATAAAAGTCCTATAGGAGAACATAGGCAGGAAAATTTCAGATATCTCATGCAGCAATATTTTCACTGATACATCCCGTAGGGCAAGGGATATAAAGGAAAGAATAAACAAATGGGACTACATCGAATGAAAACGTTTCTACACAGCTAAAGAAAACATCAACAAAATGGAAAGGGAAGCAACCATATGGGAAAACGTATTTGCCAATGATATCTCAGACAATGGTTTGATCTCCAAAACATATAAAGACCTCACATGACTCCACACCAGGAAGACAAATAATCCAATTTTAAAAAGGGCAAAGGACCTGAACAGACACTTCTCTAAGGAGGACATACGGAGGGCCTATAGACACATGAAAAAAAATGTTCAACATCACTAGCCCTTAGAGAGATGCAAATTAAAACCACTTCACACCAATCAGAATGGCCATGATTAACGAAGTAACAAACAACAAGTGTTGGTGAGGTTGTGGAGAAAAAGGAACCTGAGTATTCTGTTGGTAGGAATGTAGACTGGTGCAGCCAGTGTTGAAAACAGTATGGAATTTCCACAAAAGACTAAGGATGGAACTGCCTTTTGATCCAGTGATCCCCCTGCTGGGATTTTGCTCTAAGAATCCCAGATCACCAATTCAGAAGAACCTATGCACCCTAATGTCCATAGCAGTGTTATTTACAATAGCCAAGTGCTGGAAACAACCTAAATGCTCATCAATAAATTAGTGTATGAAAAAACTGTGGTATGTTTACACAATGTAGTACTAGAAAGAGCAGAAAGAAAGAAGAAATTCCTACCCTTCACGATAGCATGGATGGAATTGGAGAGTATCGTGCTAAGTGAAATAAGCCAGGTGGTGAAAGACAAATACCAAATAATCTTACCTATAAGTGGAACCTAATCAACAAAACAAATAAATGAGCAAAATAGAACCAGAGACATGGAAATAAAGAACAAACTGACAGTGACCAGGTTGAGGGAGGGAGAACTGGGAAAACAAGGGGAGGGGGTAAGCCAAGGAACATGAATAGAGGACTCGTGGCACAGACAATGGCGAGGGAGATTGACTGTGGAAGTGGGGGTTGGGGGAACAGGGCAGGGGAGAGCAATGGGGAAAATGACAAGACAACTGTAACTGAACAACAATTAAAATACTGTTACCAAAAAAAAAAAAAAAGATATCAATGGTGTAATTCACTGAACTAGAACAAGTATTCCAAAAATTTGTATGGAATCACGAAAGCCCTTGAAAAGAAAGCAATCTTGAGAAAGAATAATAAAGTTGGAGGTATCACACTATCTGATATCAGGCTATGCTACAAGGCCATTGTAATCAAAACATCATAGGAGTGGTATAAAAACAGACATATATATTAATGGAACAGAATAGAGAGCCCAGAAATAAACCCATGCCTTAATGGTCAATAAATATTTGACTTAGGAGGCAAGAACATACAATGCAGTAAAGACAATCAATTCAATAAATGGTGTTGGGAAAATTGGACAACTACATAAAAAAAAAAAAAACTGGACTATCTTCTCACACCATACACAAGAATAAACTCAAAGGAAATTAAAGATTTAAATATTAGATGTAAAACCATAAAAATCCTAGAAAAAACATAGGTAGTAAAATCTCAGACATTTCTCATAGCAATATTTTTTTTCTGACATATCTCCTTGGACAAGGAAAACAAAAGAAAAAAATAAATGGGACTACATCAAACTAAAAAGTTTTTGCACAGCAAAGGAAACCATCAACAAAATGAAAAGACGACCCACTGAATGATAGAACATCTTCACCTATGATACATCTGGTAAAGGGTTAATATCCAAAATTTATAACAAACTTACAAAAGTCTGCCTTGGCCAGGTAGCTCAGTTGGTTAGAGCATGGTCCTGATATGCCAAGGTTGCAGATTTGATCCCTGGTCAAGGCACATACAAGAATCAACCAGTGGAAAAATAGAATCAACTAATGAATGCATAATTGAGTGGAACAGCAAATCGATGTTTCTCTCTCTTTCTCTCTCTCTTTCTAAAAATCAATAAATAAAGAAAAAAATTTTTAAAAGAACTTATACAACTCAACACCACCCCACGAAAACCCCCAAACAATCCAATATAAAAATGGGCAAAAGATCTGAATAAACATTTCTCCAAAGAGGACATACAGAAAGCCAAAAGGCACATGAAAAGATGCTCAATGTATTAATCAATGGAGAAATGCAAATGAAAATGACAATGAACTTCTGGCCAAGATGAAGGCATAAGTAGACACACTTTGTCTCCTTGCACAAACAAAAGAAGGAAAATTTAAAAACAAAAAATAACCAGAGCTGCAAGAAAATCTAACTGTATGGAAGTCCAACAACCAAGGAGTTAAAGAAGAAACATTCATTCAGACAGGTAGGAGGGGCAGAGACAGGCAGCTGGGGTGGTGAGGATGAGCGGGAAGGCAGCAGCTGGCAGACCGGGCAGTCCCACATTTGCATGAGGATAAACCAGGAGGAACAACTGGGGAGTGAGAGAGACTGTGCAACCCAGGGCTCCGGCATGGGAAAAGAAAGCTTCAAAACCTCTACCGGTAAAAACCTGTGGGGTTTGCAGCACTGGAAGAAACTGCCAGTCTCAAAGGAGAGTTCGTTTGAGAGACCCACAGGGTCCTAGAATGTATACAAACCCACTTACCTGGGAATCAGTACCAGAAGGTATCAATTTGCTTGTGGGTAGCCGGGGAAGTGACTGAAAGAGCCAAGCAAGCAGTTCCTTCTATGACCTCTCCCCTACATACAGAGCCACCGGGCAGTGACATGGTTGCCCCACTCTGGCAAATACATAAGGCTCTGCTCCTCACAATGTAATAGATGTGTTGAAACAAAAAAAACAAAAAAACAAAAAAAAAACCCCACAAAAAACGGCCCAAATGAAAGAACATTTCAAAGTTCCAAAAATAGAACTAAGGGATGAAGAGATAGCCAACCTAACAGATGCAGAGGTCAAAACACTGGTAATCTAGATGCTCACAGAAATGGTTGACTATGGTCACAAAATGGAGGAAAAAGTGAAGGTTCTGCAAAGTGAAGTAAAGCAAAATATACAGGGAACCAACAGTGAAGGGAAGGAAACTGGGACTCAAATCAATGATTTGGAGTAGAAGGAAGAAATAAACATTCAACCAGAACAGAATGAAGAAACAAGAATTCAAAAAAATAAGGAGAGACACATTTTATCACTTCCACCCAAGACAGAGGCATAGGTAGAGACACTGTCTCCTTGCACAACCAAAGAAGGACCACAACAAATTTAAAAACAAAATATAACCAGAACTGCCAGAAAATCGAACCATATGGAAGTCCAACAGCCAAGGAGTTAAAAAAGAAACATTCATCCTGACTGGTAGGAGGGGCTAGGACGGGCAGCCGAGGTAGAGAGGACATGCTGCAGGGCTGTGGCTTTTGGACCCAGGTGGGCAAGGCAGCAGCTGGTGGACCTGGGGGTCCCACATTTGCATGCAGATAAATGGGAAGGAACAACTGGGGAGTGACAGAGACCATGCAACCCAGGGTTCTGATGCAGGAAAAGAAAGCCTCAAAATCTCTACTTGTAAAAACCTGTGGGGACTGTGGTAGTGGGAGAAACTGTCAGTCTCACAGGAAAGTTCATCTGAGAGACCCACAGGGTCCTAGAACATATACAAACCCACCCACCTGGGAATCATCACCAGAATGGCCCAATTTGCTTGTGGGTAGCAGGGGAAGCAACTGAGAGCCGACCGAGAGCCAAGCAGTCGGCATTGTTCCCTCTTGGACACCTCCCCCACACACAGTGCCACAAGGCAGTGCATGGGTTGCTCCACCCTGGCAAATACCTAAGGCTCTGCTCCTCACAATGTAATAGGTGTGCTGAGACCAAAAAAATGGCCCAAATGAAAGAACAGATCAAAACTCCAAAAATAGAACTAAGTGATGAAGAGATAGCCAATGTAACAGATGCAGAGTTCAAAACACTGGTAATCTGGATGCTCACACAATTGGTGGCGTATGGTCACAAAAGGGAAGAAAAAGTGAAGGCTCTGCAAAGTAAAATAAAGAAAAATATACAGGGAATGGAAACCAGGAATCAAATCAACAATTTGGAGCAGAAAGAAGAAGCAAACATTCAACCTGAACAGAATAAAGAAATAAGAATTCAAAAAAATGAGGAGAGGCTGAGGAACCTCTGCATCAACTTTAAACATTCCAACATCCGAATCATAGGGGTGCCAGAAGGAGAAGAGGAAGAGCAAGACATTGAAAACTTATTTGGAAAAATAATGAAGGAGAAATTCCCCTATCCGTCAAAGGAAATAGACTTCCAGGAAGTCCAAGAATCTCAGAGAGTCCCAAAGAAGTTGGATCCAAGGAAGCACACATCAAGGCACGCCATAATTACATTACCCAAGATTAAAGAAAAGGAGAGAATCTTAAAAGCAGCAAGAGAAAAGGAGACAGTTACCTACAAAGGAGTTCCCATAAGACCATCAGCTGATTCCTCAAAAGAAACCTTACAGGCAAGAAGGCGCTAGAAAGAAGTATTCAAAGTCATGAAAGGCAAGGGCCTACATCCAAGAACACTCTATCTGGCAAAGCTATCATTTAGAATGGAAGGGTAGATAAAGTGCTTCCCAGATAAAGTCAAGTTAAAGGGTTCATCCTCACCAAGTCATTATTAAATGAAATGTTAAAAGGACTTAGATAAGAAAAAGAAGATGACCAAAAATATGAACAGTAAAATGACGACAAACTCACAATGATCAACAACTGAACCTAAAAAAACAAAAACAAACTAAGCAAACAACGAGAACAGGAACAGAATCACAGGGATGGAGATCATTTGGAGGGTTATCAGTGGGGAGGGGGAGGGTGGAGAATGGGGGAAAAGGTACAGGGAATAAGAAGCATAAATAGTAGGCACAAAATAGACAGGGGGAGGTTAAGAATAGTATAGGAAATGGAGTAGTCAAAGAACTTATATGTATGACCCATGGATATGAACTATGGGGGAATGCTGATAGGAGGGGGATTGCAGGGTGGAGGGGAATAAAGGGGAGGAAAAAATTGGGACAACTGTAATAGCATATTAAACAAAATATATTAAAAAGAAAACCACAATGAAATGTCACCTCACACCTGTCAGAATGGCTATTATCAATAAATCAACAAACAACAAGTGTTGGAGAGGATGTGGAGAAAAGGGAACCCTTGTGCACTGTTGGTGGGAATGCAGATTGGAGCAGCCACTGTGGAAGACAGTATGGAGTTATCTCAAAAAATTGAAAATGGATCTGCCTTATGACCAAGTGATTCTACTTTTGGAAGTTCATCTGAAGAAACCCAAATCACTAATTTGAAAGAATATATGTATTTTTATGTTCATTGTCGCATTATTCACAATAGCCAAGATTGGGAAGCAGCCCAAGTGTCCATCAATAGATAAGTGGATAAAAAAGCTGGGGTACATTCACACAAAGTTATAGTACTTGGCTGTTAAAAAGGAGGAAATTTTACCCTTTGCAATGGCATAAATGGACCTGGAGGTTATTATGCTAAGTGAAAAAGCCACTCAGAGAAAGACAAGTACCATATGTTTTCACTCATATATGGAATCTAATGAACAAATGAACAGGCGAAATAGAGGCAGGCATAGACAGACTGACAGCTGTGGGGGTGGTTGGGTGGCAGGGTTGCAGGGATTGAGCAAAAAACAGGAGAGAAAGGGGGAGGGAGAGAGAGAAAGAGAGAGAGAGGAAGAAAGAGAGAGAGGGAGAGAAATGGACTGGACAACAATGTGATTGCCGGGGCAGAGGTGGAGAAGGTTATGGGGGTATAAAATGGTGATGCATAGAGACTTGACTTGGGATGGTGAATACACAATACAATGTACAGATGATGTGTTGTAGAATTGTGCATCTGAAACCTGTATAATTTTGTTAATCAGTATAACCCCCATAAGTTCAATTTAAAAAAAAAGAAAGAAAGAAAATAAAGCAGAAACAAATGCCAAAGTCTCTTTTAGAAATTTTTGTGTAGTTGGAACTTCATAGTATTGAGAGAAAAAATGGATGTATTGATTTCTACATCTTTCAGAGCTAAAGATGATGTGTGGATAATGACATCACAGAGAAGTCACAAATGGAAGCTGATTTTTAGTTTGTTTTTTACCAATTTTGCTCTCATTTCAGAACCAAAATTATTATTAAATTAACCCTCAACTAGTTGTTGGGATGCATTAAGTGTATAGTACAAAAACTAAAGTCATTTCTTTTCTTTTTAAAAAGATTTTATTTATATATTTTTAGAGAGAGGGGAAGGGAGGGAGACAGGGAAACTTTGTCTCCGAGATACATTGATCAGTTGCCTCTCACATGCCCCCTACTGGTGACCTGACCTGCAACCAGGCATGACTGGGAATCCAACCAGTGACCCTTTGGTTCCCAGGCAGGCACTCAATCCAGAGCCACACAAGCCAGGGCTTGGAACAGTTGAGTAGGGCTCTGGAGACCCTCTGTGGCGATGTTCCCAGCCACAGTTTGTGGCAGAGAGGAGACCCGCCTAACCTTGGGGAAACACTGCAAGTCACCAGGCGTAAGGTCTGCAGAGCCTGAATTTTTCCCAGTAAGCGAGGCAAAGACAGAGGAAGGGCCTTATTAGGTTGCATAGAAGGAAAGGTGGCCATGGAGACCTAGAACCACTAATTTGAAATTATGCGTAAGGTTCTGAAGAAAAAGCATCTAGCATTGCCTTGAAAAGTGAATCCTGAAAAGTTTGGGCAATTGAAATAATAGGTAAAGGCAAAATCCCTGCTTTCCATCATCCAGTTTGCTCAGTCTGTAATGTATGACTTCTGCTGATGTTTTAATTACCGTATAATGATAGTGACTTTTTTCTTTTCTTTTGGTAAAAAATTCTCCATAAATTTTAACACGTGTAGATATGTTGTAGTCATCACCATAATCAGAATACATAACAATTTCATCTCCATAAAACTATTCCTTGTGTTCTCATTATAGTCACATCTCCCCACAATCATAAACCCTGGCAACCACTGATCCACTCATCACTATAGTTCTGTCTTTTTGAGAATATCATCAGAATAAGAGCATTTTTTCAGGACTGGCTTCTTTCACTCAGCACACTAACTTTAGATTTGTCCAAGTTGTTCAAGTTTCTTCCTTTTTATTTATTTTTATTTTTTTATTATTTTTTTGGTATATTTTATTGAGTATGCTATTACAGTTGTCCCATTCCCCCCACCCCTTTATCCCCTCTGCCCTGTATACCATCTCATCATCTCCACACCTTAGTCCATGTCCATGGGCTGCACACACCAGTTCTTTGGCTTCTCAATTTCCCACACTACTCCCAGCCTCCCCTGGACCACATTTACAATAGCCAAGAACTGGAGGCACCTAAGTGGCCAACAGTAAATTAGTCGATCAAACAACTGTGGTACTTTTACACAATGGAATACTATGCAGCAGAAAGGAAGAAGGAGCTCCTACCCTTCGCGACAGCATGCGCGGAACTGGAGAGCATTATGCTAAGCGAAATAAGCCAGGCAATGAAAGAGAGATACCATATGATCTCACCTATAAGTGGAATCTAATCAACAAAATAAATGAGCAAGCAAAACATAACCAGCAACATTGAGATTAAAAAAAATCTTCCTTTTTATTGCAGAGTATTCCATCTAGTAGATATACTGCAGTTTGTCTATCAATTAGCCTGATAAAGGATATTTGATGATTCTAGTTTCGCCTATTATAAATAAAGCTGCTATGCCCTGACTGTGGTGGTTCCCTGGGTTGGCATCATCCTCTATGGAAAGGTCCATGTCTTTTGCCTACTTTGTTGTTGTTTCCTTATTGTTAATTTTAAGATTTTTAAATATATTCTGGTCACAAGTCCTTTGTCATATTTGTGATTTGCTAATTTTTTCTCTCAAGTTGTAACTTTTTATTCTCTTAACTTTTTTTGCTCTGCAAACATTTTAATTGAAGTCCAATTTATTCATGTTTTCTGTAATGGATTATGAGTTTGGTGTCATACTGAAGAACACTGCCTAACCCCATGTCATGAAGCTTTACTAATGTTTTCTATAAATTTTCTAGTTTTACATTTTACATTTAGTCTGTGCTCCACTTTCAGTTAGTTTCATATAAGTTGTGAGGTTTAGGTAGAATTTTTATTCACATGGATGCCCAATTATTTCAACATAATTTGTTGAAGAAAGAAAAAGAAAAAAATCTTTTTTCACTAATTGCCCTTGCACTTTTGTAATAATCAGTTGGCCCTATTTCTGTGGTTGTATTTCTGGGCCTTCTATTCTTTTCATTCAGTTGATCTGTGTGTCTACCCCTTGGTCAAACTTATCTTACTAACTGTAACTTTATAATAAGTCATAAAATTGGGTAGTGTGATTACTTTAATTTATTCTTTTACAAAAATATTTTTAGTTCTTTTACGTTTTTTGGGGGGGTTTTTTTGCTTGTTTTTTTGCCTTTGAGACCCACACTCACAAACAAGAATGTATTTATAGCTAAAAACTTGTGCCTGTGCTTTGATTGGTATTGTATTAAGACTATAGGTCATTTGGGGGAGAATACAGATCTTCCTCTGATGAGTCTTCTAAATCAGGAATACAGCATGTTTCTCCACTTTCCCAGGTGTTCTTTCACCAGTTTTTTATCTATATAGTTGTCACATAGATCCTGTACATGTTAGATTTATATTTAAGCATTTCATTTTGGGGAGAACTATTTTAGATGATATTGTTTTTAATTTTTTGTTTTCAGTTTGTATATTGCTAGTATATAGAAATACATTTAGTTTTGTATGTTAACCTTGTATTCTGCAACTCATTAATTAGTTATAGTAGTTTGGGTCCCCCCCTTCCCCAGAATCTTTGGGATTTTCTATGTGGGCCATTACATTGTCTGTGATTTACGTACTTTTATTTTTCCTTTCTAAGGTGGATGCCTTTTATTTCTTTTTCTTGCCTTATTGCCCTGAGTAAGACTTCCAGTACAATGTTGATAGGAGTGGCAAGAGTGAACATCTTTGCATTATTACCAATCTTAGGGGAAAAGTATTTAGTCCTTCATTATTAAGTATGATGTTAGCCATAGGTTGTTTGAAAATACTTTTTATCAGGTTGAGGATGTTCCCTTCTATTTGTAATTTATTGAGATTTCTTTTTATCAGTGGACATTGTATATTGTTAAATACCTCTCCATTTTAGTCTTGCTAAAGGTATATCACTTTATTAATCTTTTCCAAGAAACATCTTCTGCTTTTGTTGTTTTTCTTTATTGTTTTGTCATTTTATATATTATTTATTTCACTTTCTATCTTTAATATATTTTTTCCTCAACTTTTTTTTATTTTCCTCTTTCTTTTCCCAGGCAAACCAGAAGATACTCGTCTCAAAGGGACATAGGCAAGAGGGAGTGGTAAGACTGGTGAGGGACATGTCCTGGTCTGAGATAGGGCAGTTTTGATGGGAAAAACTGTGAGGTAGAGGGAAAAATTCCAAGCACCAGGTAGGGATGTGATGGGGATCCAGGAGGCCTAAGGTACTGGCAACTGGAGATGGTTGTGAGATACAGAGAGGAGAATAGAACCTATTTATAAACTTTCAATTTCATTAAAAATGAAAAGCAATGACTAAAGGCTCCTTGAGGAGAGGTGGAGGACCTGAATGAGGGGTTAGGAATAGAAATGTCTGAGTTGCTGTGGAGAAGCCTGCTGATCACCTCCATGAAGTTTTTGTTTACACAATCTTCTGGATAGACCTTGAGTCCCTAGGTGTGCAGTTAGCTCAGCAAAGGAAGCTCCAGCCAGCAGTCCTTGATTTGATGACCTCAGCTGTCCTGAAACTTCCCAGGTCCTGCAGGCACTCAGTCTGCAAGGGGTGCAAACGGAGGAGGTTTAGGGTGGGGAGGAGAGGGTACCTGCCAGTCAACACTAAGGAAGCCAACAAGGTGTCTGACTTAGCGACCACACACATTACGGAGGATTTATGTAATCTGCCGCATCTCTGCAAAGAGTAAAAGGATACTTAGCAAAAAATAAATATGTCGCAAACAGCTCAGGCTTTCTGTGTAGACGACATTCTTGGGTGGATCAACGATCTTGAGTGGGGGAAGACATTTCAAGATAAGAAAGTCCTTCAAATATCTCATCTAAAGCTTTTTAATGAATGTAAGAATCATGGACTTATTTTCCACTGGTGTCTTCTTGGAGTAGAGTTGGAGCAGGAGAAACCCAAAACCTCAGTAGCTCCTGTTTATCTCACCTTCATCCCGGGAGGAGCTGGGGTCCGGCGTCCCTGGGTCAGGGACCTGGAATCCCCAGGAGAAATCACTCTTTTTGGCAGAGTTTAGGATGTAAAGAGGAGGTTACCCAAGACTGGAGTTCACAGGACTACTGCGGCTCTACTGGCCTCAAGGGAGACTCCAAAGCTCGGGATTCTTTTGGTAACCGCTAAGAACGGATTCGAGGAAAATAAAATGAAATGCACCCAACACAACCCAAAAATTTAGTCTCACCACCCCACGACTGGGCTAGAAACGCCACTTTATATTCCAATTATTTTCTGCCTGTGCAGAAACAGGACAATCGGTGCAATTACATGATGTGCTGAGTGCGGGCCCCTCGTGGGCTAGGACTCAGTGGAGGCAACCCCTGTCTTTTACCCCCAAATCCGGGATTGACCCAGGCGAGGGGGTGGCGCTGGCTCGGTTACTGGGCCTCTGGGCTCTGCCTGCCGTGTACGCGTGGACTGCGCCAGTCGGAGGACCGGGTGCCGGGACCTGACTCCTGAGGGGGAGGCAGGAGCTTGTGGGGTCGGAAACCTCTTCTTCGGAAACAGTCTCTTAGGAAGAGGCGGCACGAGAAGCAGAAGGTGGCTTCGAGAGGAGACCCAGTGTGGTCCAGGTTCGGGGCCTGGATCACTAGAGGCTCCTGCCCTGAGGTAAAATTTCTGCCAGAATAAAGGACTGTTCCTTTCCTCTCCTTTGTAGTTATCCTGCCACCGCCCTGGGTGCTCCGAGTCCTCAGAACAGGACGCAGTGCTTCCTGGGGTCCTCCTCCTCCTTCCCCGCCGCATCTCCCCGTTCTCCTTGCTGTCTTCTCCCTCCTTCTTTCACCTCCTTCGCTACCCTCCCTCTCACGTCCCTGCTCCCCCGACAGGCCCGGGCTCTCAGGACATTGCAGGGCCGCGTAGTCCCAAAGGAAGGTGAAGGAACCTTTCCCATCAACGCGAGAAGCCCGATTGTTTTTCGGGTCAGCACCGTTAGGGGATCTTGGCCCGAGAGACAAAAGGTAGAGCGTCCGCAGCTAGTGTTCGAGGCCCGGGCAGCGTGAGCCTCCTGCCAGCCCAGGACAATCCTGGAGCGGGGCAGCCCCAGAGTGAAGAACCTTGGCTTGGGCGTCGCTCACCCAGGATGCGTGGAACCCGGACAAAGCGAACCTCCTGCTGCGCTCTCCTTTACTGCCTCCACTGAGAAAACTGGTGACTCTGCGTTGCGCCCTCTCGTGGCCAAGTCGGTAGTGCGCAAAGTGATCCGAGCGGAATGCGGGCGATACTCAGGACCTTGAAATTAAACGTCCAGGTTCACAGTTTGGCTTCTCCTGGGAATCTCCAAGCCCAGCACAACTAGCCAGCATCTCAGGCAGGGTGGCCCCAGGCAAAACACAGTTGGGGCTGACCTTAGCCTGCACCACCCTGGAAACCCCAGGGCCAGTGCATCAAATGGAGAGCTACAGACCACGTTGTAGCACCACCACCCTGACCCTGCATAGCTGATCCTCCAGGGAGAGTGGAGGTTGGTGGTCAGTGGTTACAGCCAGTCCTTGCAGCTGACTGGCCTAGGTAATCCCTCTCATTGATCTGCCGAGAGCAACCAAGGCTCAACTACAAGAGTAGAGTATATTCAGCCCACAAGAATGGTGCACCTTGAATACCATGTTTGGGTAATAGGTGAGGCTGTGCCACTGGACCCTACAGGATACCTACTATGTCAGGCCATGCTACCAAAACAGGGAGTCATAGCAGCTCTACCTAATACATAGACACAAATATAGGGAGGCTGCCAATATGAGGAGATGAAGAAATATGACCCAAATGAAAGCACAGGTCAAAACTCTAGAAAAAGAACTAAACAAAATGGAGATAAGTAATCTATCAAATGCAGAGTTCAAAACGCTTGTTATAAAGATGCTCAAGGAACTTAGTGAGGACCTCAACAACATAAAAAGATCCAGTCAGAAATGAAGATTACATGAATTGAAATTAAAAACAATTTACAGGGAAACAACAGTACACTGGGATGAAGCCCAGAGACAAATCAATGATATGGAGCATAAGGAAGCAAAAACAACCAATCAGAACAACAAGAAGAAAAAAGAATCCAAAAAAAACCTCCCAAAACGAGGATAGTATAAACAGCCTCTGGGACAACTTCAAGCGTTCTAACACTCACATCATAGGGGTGCCAGAAGGAGAAGAGAAAGAGCAAGAAATTGGAAATATATTTGAAAAGATAGTCAAAGAAAACTTTCCTAATTTAGTGAAGGAAATAGACATGCAAGTCCAGGAAACAGAGAATCTCAAACAAGGTGGATGCAAAGGGGCCCACTCCAAGACACATCATAATTAAAATGACAAAGGTTAAAGATAAAGAGAGAATCTTAAAAGCAGCAAGACAAAAGCAGTTAGATACCCACAGGGGAGTTCCCATCAGACTGTCAGCTGATTTCTCAAAAGAAACTTTGCAGGCAAGAAGGGATTGGCAAGAAATATTCAATGTTATGAAAAACATTGACCTACAACTAAGATTGTTCTACCCAGCAAAGCTATCATTTAGAATTGAAGGGCAGATAAAGAGCTTCCCAGACAAGAAAAAAAATTATTATTATATGAAAAGTTAAAGAGACTTATTTAAGGAAAAGAAGAAGATCAAAACTATGAACAATAAAATGGCAAAAAATGCAAATCTATCAGTAATTGAATCTAAAAAACAAACTAAGCAAATAAGAACAGAGAAAGAATCATGGATACGGAGAGCATTTTGATGGTCGCCAGATGGGAGGGGGGATGACGGAGTGGGTGAAGAGGTGAGGGAATTAAGAAGTGCAAATAGGTAGTTACAGAATAGCCATGGGAGTGTAAAGTACAGTGTAGGAAATGGAGTAGCCAAAGAACTTATACACATGACCCGTGGACATAAACAATAGTGTGGGGATTGCCTGAGGCAGTGGGGGTACTTCGTCGAGGGGGCAAAGGGAGAAAAACTGGGTCAACTGTAATAGCATAATCAATAAAATATAATTTAAAAAAGAAATGTCCAGCAAGCTATCAACTGAAGTACAAATTAAAAAGGTAGGCTCCTTTCTGGCTACAAGCAGGATTTGGAAAAGCAACTATCTAGTGTTTTAGGATTCAAAACATGCATAGTCCCTCATACACAAGCCTAGAGATCATTGCTAGGCAGGAGAAAGGCTATCGACCCACAGAAGCCCCAACCTGCCGCAGCAAGCCCTCTAATTTTTACACTTGCAGAGACACAGAGGCTTGGCTGAAGCTCTCTTGCCTCTGCCTGTGCACAACTCAACATCTGAACATCTGGACCCTCAAGTAGAGTGGGGTCTTAGCCTCCTTAGGTGGGAAAGGAGAGATGAGATAAGGTTTTGCCCCTTAGAGCAGGGGTCACCAACCCCCGGGCCACAGGCTGGTACCAGTCCGTGGACTGTTAGGAACCGGGCCACACAGGAAGTGAAGCTTCATCTGTGTCTGCGGCCACTCTCCATTGCTTGCGTTACCACCTGAGCTCCACCTCCTGTCAGACTAGTGTGGCATTATGTTCTCATAGGAGCGTGAACCCAGAGGCGGACCTAACAGCGAGTGCACCAGGCATGCGCCCTGGGCCCCAACTTCTAAAGGGCCCTGCAAAACCCCAACTTTACACTTTTTTCTAATGACACCAACTTTGGTTTCATATTGGTTTCATATGGTAAGGATGCAATTTTAATTACGTACAAGTTTACAATCGGCGGTAAAACCTGATAGTATGTTTAAATATTTTCTTCTGCACCCAGGGCCTCAACAGACCTTAATCCGCCTCTGCGTGAACCCTGCTGTGAACTGCTCATGTGAGGGATGTAGGTTGCATGCTCCTCATTAGAATCTAATACCTGATGATTTGAGGTAGAACTAAGGCAGAGATACTAGCACTGGGGAACAGCTGCAAATACTGATTATCATTAGCAGAGAGGTTTGACTGCACAGAGACCATAATAAATCAATCGCTTGCAGATTCATAGCAAAACTCTCAGTGAGTGGCACGTGACAATTAAGTTGAACCTGATGGCAGGCTTTGTAGTGGCAAGTGAGTCGATGTGCTTCGATTGTAGAGCTGTATCTGGTGATAGGTTATAAGTCAGAATCCGACACTTACTTTAGTCTGCGCATGGCCCACCCATTATTTTATTTACCACTTCTGTCCGTGTCTCTTTCCCATACTGCACACTTGTCTCAGTCAGTTTTGGTAGGCCACGTGCTAACCCTAGCCAAAATGAGTGAAAAAAGAAACGTGCTGGACAGTTTCTTTGAAAAAGGGGGAAAGACCCAATGATAAGACAGCAAGAAGACTCCAAGACTGCCAACAAAAAGAAAGCTCCACTTAAAAGAAAATACCAAGAGTCCTACTTAAATTACAGGTTCATTGTAACCGGAGAATACACATTCTCCAAGCCTGCTTTGTATAGTTTGTAGCAACTGGCTATCCAACAGAGCCCTGAAACCTTCAAAACTGATTCGCCACATGGAGACCAACACCTTGCGTTAAAAGACAAGCCTTTGGAGTTTTTTAAAATAAAAATATGTGAACACAAAGAGCAGAAGCAATTATTGAAGGCCACCACTTCATCAAATGTGTCTGTGCTGAGACCACCATTCTTGGTGGCTGGCTGTGCTGCTAAAACGAAGAAGCCCTCACTATTGGCGAAGAGTTGACCCTGCCTGCTGCTAAGGATGTTTGTCGTGAACTTTTAGGAGAGACTGCAGTTCAAAAGGTGGCACATGTTCCTCTCTTGTCTAGCTCCATAACTAGACGAGTTGATGAAATAGCAGAGGATATTGGGGCACAAATAGAGAGGATTAATGAGTCCCCGTGGTAGGCAATCCAGGTTGACGAGTCCACTGATGTTGACAACAGGCAGCGATGCTTGTTTTTTGTGCAATGTTTTTCAGGAGGATATGCATGAGGATATGTTACGTATGCTTTTGTTGCCAGCCAACGTCACAGCTGCAGAACTATTCAAGTCTTTGAATGATCACACAACAGGGAAACTGAACTGGTCATTTTGTGTCGATATATGCATGGACGGAGCAGCTCCCATGACTGGGCGGCTTTCTGGTTTCACTACTCAGGTCAAAGAGGTTGCTTCTGAGTGTGAGTCTACGCACTGTGTCATCCATAGAGCAATGCTGGCTAGCTGAAAAATGTCACCTGAACTTCATGACGTTTTGCAGAATGTGATTAAAATTATCAACCACATTAAAGAATATGCCCTTCACGCACATCTGTTCGCGCAGCTCTGTGAGGAGATGGACACAGAGCTCACATCTTCTCCTTATATACAGAAGTGAGATGGCTTTCTAAAGGCAGATCACTGGCCAGAGTTTTTGAGTTATGAGAGCAGCTCCAGAGATGTCCTTTAGAAAAACAGTCACCACTGGCAGCACATCTCAGTGACACAGAATGGGTCGCAAAGCTCACTTACTTGTGTAACATATTCAACCTGCTCAACGAATTCAAGCTGTCACTTCAGGGGACAACAACAACTGTGTTCAAGTCGGCAGATAAAGTGGCTGCATTCAAAGCTAACTGGAATTACAGGGGAGATGAATGAACATTGGGATTTTTGACATATTTTAAGTATTAGCAGAGATTTTGAAAGAGACTGAGCCAGCGCCTTTTTTCTCCCAACTGACACATGATCACCTATTTCAGCTTTCAAAAGAGTTTGAACATTACTTTCCAACCGCGAAAGACCCCTGAACTTTTGGGAAGGGCTAGATCCGTGACCCATCTGTGAACAAGCCAGGTGAATCGACTTTGTCAATGCTAGAAGAGGATCAACTGTTTGAGATCACACATGACAGTGGCCTTAAAAGTATGTTCGAGACAACTTCAAATCTCCATACATTCTGGATTAAAGTCAAGATGGAATGTTCTGAGACTGCTACAAAAGCACTGAAAAGCCTGCTTCCATTTCGAACATCCTATCTTTGTGCAGCAGCATTTTCTGCAGTGACAGCAACCGAAATGAGATTATGGAGTAGACTGGACATAAGCAACACACTTCGGGTGTCACTGTCTCCCATCACCCACAGGTGGGATGGTCTAGTTGTAGGAAAACAATCTCAGGGCTCCCACTGATTGTGCATTATGGTAAGCTGTATAATTATTTCATTATATATTACAATGTAATAATAATAAAGTGAACAATAAATATTATGTGCTTGAATCATCCTGAAGCTATCTCCCCCACATCTCTGGTCCATGGAAAAACTGTCTTCCACAAAACCACTCCCCAGTGCCAAAAAAGTTGGGTACCACTGCCTTAGAGTAAGTATACTGGTCAGATTCAGTTGATTATAAATAAGCCACAGCTGTGGTTTATGTCCTGTTAACAGTGGTTGCTCTTAGGGAAGTTAGTGTGTGGGGGAGAGATTGAATTTTTCCCCTCTACATTTTTTATTATGTAATTTACCAAGAGAATATATTTGTGTGTTTCTTATGTTTAAAAAAGAAAGAAAATGAAGAAAAAAAAGAAAGATGCTTCGATACCAGTGCAGAGGCAATTTAGCTGGGGTGGGGACAGGGGGAGGAGAGCCTCTTCAGGGAGAGAGCTCTGAGAGGGAGCCAGAGTTCTGAGAATATCACAGGGCAGACATGGGGGTTTAGGCACTGGGCTGAACAGCATTCTCCCACAGGTGGGCTGTTTAACAGGTGGGTTCTTTAGGGATCTATCCCCACCCTTTTTCTCTCCTCTAAATGGTTCTCAAAACCACCTTCCGCCCTTAAGGCTTGTCTGTGAAATGAGGGTTTGATCACAAGGGTTAATGATTTCGTAATGAATGGATCCCGTTTCTCACATTTAAGAATAACCCGTTAATACGTGCAACCATACACATGAGGACTCTCTCTGTGAACTGATATGGAGTTAGTTCCAAAATATTTTTTATGTGAAAACATGCAGGGTACAGCATACTATCTTTTGTGTAAGAAAAAGGAGAAATAGATATGGTTTTCAAGGCAGAACAGGCCAAAAAATAATGACAATTTTTAATCTACAGATGCATGGGAATGGAGTCTAAGATATAGAGATGGAAGGGGCTTTTTTTTCCAGTGTATTTTAATTCAGTTTTTATTTTTTAAGCCATGCCAATGTTTTACATATTCCAAAAGAGATTGAAAAAGCTAACCTTAAAACTGAACAATAAAAGCAAGACAAATGAATTTAATTGTATATGAAATGACAATATAATCACATAGAATATAATTAATTCAAGTAAATTTTGAAGGCAGTACTTTTCTTTATACCCATAGTAGGGTATATCCTAAGCACATTTTGAACTTTACTTAGGAAGTTTATTGTTGGTAGTGGAATTAATATAATAATTGTTAAGCTGTTTTGTGTGTACTATAGGATAGAGAAAATTAGTAAAAACATTGATATTGTCAGGAATCAAGGTTATCAGCTTGGGAGAAGGAGGACAAAATATGAAATGGGAAAAGTTGAGGAAGAACTTTATGATGTTGGATTGGAATTGGAAATATCCATATGAACTCATGACACATACTGATAGGATCTAGAAACAGTGAGCATATTTAGTACTTGGTTTCTGAATACCATTTCCCACTAAAAGAAATAGGATTCCTTGCCTGCTTTGGGGTTGGGGAAGTAAAAATACAAGGTATGCCCAAAGATTAGTAGGGACATGTCAAAAGGCCACAGAAGTCAGTTTGAAGAGCCCTCCTGGTCAAATTAGAGACCATTGGAACAGCAAAAAGAATAATGATTGTAGCCCTGGCTGGTATGGCTCAGTGGATTGAGTGCCGGCCTGTGAACCAGCGGATCACTGATTCAATTCCGAGTCAGGGCACATGGCTGGGTTGTAGGTCAGGCCCCCAGTTGGGGACGCAACAGAGGCTACCACACATTGATGTTTCTCTCCCTTTCTTTCTCCCTCCCTCTCTCCTCTCTCTCTCAAAACAAATAAATATAACCTTAAAAAAAGAATAATTATAATACATTATAACATATTTGATAAGAAAGGAACCCATATAAGATACATGTCATATACACATAGTATATGTGTAAACTAATTCATATACTGTACTTAAAGAAAAGATGGAGGAGGTTGTTCCTTTTAGGGCACAGGCTTATAAGAAATGTCTAAGTTTTCATCTTTTTGCTGGACCAAAGCCAAACAGGGTAACCCCATTTACCTCAGGTTTTACATGTGTTTATATTCTTAACTGTAGAGCATGGTATATATACATGTTGGTGAAAGGGCAAAATGTTAACTTTACTACCGTAGTTCCTTCCTGCAGTCAAATTTCCACTTCTAAGGCACAGTTTCATTCCATTTCATTCACCTAAGCAATTTTCTGGTTCAGTACATTCTTTTGAATTTTAGTTTTATTTGGCAAGTTTTATTTTCGTAGCTGCAAAAAATGTTGATTACTGCCATAAATATTCTTGTTAATATATAGTTAATATAGTAGATACTAAGGCCCAAGAGTTAACTTCCTTCTGGAAGTCCTGTAAAGCCTCTAGGGTTGTAATTTATTTGAGGGGGGCTGGTGCAAGAAGTATTTGATTCTCTTATCGGTTTTACTGAAATCAAGAACTAATAATTATCCAGACTACCTCTATCAGGAATTACCTTGCTTTACCTAAAACTGTATGAGTCCTTTTTCCCTAAGATCCCCATATGCATGGATGTTGCTGGCCTATAGGAAGGGACACCTTTTAGTATCTGTAAGTCTGGGATTCCATAAGCAATATACCAGGTAAGGGCCATTTTCCTAAGTGGACTTTGTAGGAATCATTTCTATACGTGAAGTATAGCTCTCATTTCTTACAATAGGTTTGCACACCAAATTTAACAAGATATGTGACATAGTCATGGTTACAATACATTATATCTACTTGTGTTCTGGTAGGAAGCACAAGGATTCCTCTTAAATATTTCTAAGTAACTACAAGATCATGAAAAGTAAAGGAGTTTAATAAAGGCATTTTCCATAATATTAATCATCGTTACATTGTGCCGAGTAGTTTTGAAGGCCAATCAATACATATTATTTCCTATAGAATCATTATTCTTAAACTTCTTAATGGTTTACTAGTTTACAATCTATAGTAATATTTCCACAGGATGTTTTTTCACTAATCCAAAGACTAAGCTGTTGCAAAATGCCACTTAAACAATGTTTCATTCCAGTTTGTACAACAGACACTATTAAATTGAGGAGTTGGTTTATATTAAAAAGAAAATCGATTTTCTCATATGCACACTAAAAATAAACCATTAACCACATTATGATTAGTTCTTTTGGTCCATTTAGCCCTAGTAATTAGATCATGTTTTGTTGATCTTGGGGTAATCTATTTCTACACAGTCATCTGCTTTTGAGTAAAACAGTCCTGGAAATCCTTGCAGGAATCTTTGTACAAGTTGCAGTCACTTGTATAGTCTGACAAATGTTTGTCTGAGGCAATGGTATTAGCCTACACTGAGAAGTTGTACCCATGAGTCTATTTCCTGTACTATTAACAGTTAGGAATACCAGATACAGTCTTTTACTGAGGCTCTTTTGATGGTTATTTCAAAAGTCTCAATTTCTAATCTGTAGCTATAACAGTGGGTATTGTGTAAGGGAAAAGCAAGCATCACTGAATGATAATACTGAAAGGCTCTGGATAATTCTGTATCAGTGATTTTAAACCAGTGAGTTTCAAGAATTTTTAAAGCATGCAATACCTGGCTAGTAAGTGGCACTGACCTCTTTCCCCTTAGACTGTCAAATTAAAAAAATGACAACAGTTAACACAACGATAGCTGTCCAGTATGCATGAATCAAAATTATACCTTTTTTTTGCCAATTTTGTCAATTGGCAAAAAATATATTTTTGGCGTGCTACAGAATTTTAGAAATTATGTGTGCCAGGAGATGAAAAAAGGATGAAAATTGCTGTTCTATGTCATAACCAACAGTGTCAGTATGGCTAAGAGCACAATTGTTTTTCTTCTTTTTTTTAAAGATTTTATTTATTTATTTTTAGACAGAGAGGGAGGGAGGGAGAGAGAGAGAGAGAAAAACATCAATGTGTGGTTGCCTCTTGCGCACCTCCCACTGGGGACCTGCCCTGCAACCCAGGCATATACCCTGACTGGGAATCGAACTGGTGACCCTTTGGCGCGCAGGCCAGAGCTCGATCCACTGAGCCAAACCAGCCAGGGCTAAGAGTACAATTCTTTATAGAAATATACACAAAACAAATTGATAAGAATTTGATCAGTGACTACCCTGAGACTTCTACCAATTACGCCATGAAATTATGTCATCTTTACTAACTTAAGGGAGATTGAGAGCATTCATGTTTGGGGCATACAGGTCAAATGCTGTTAAATCATTCTCTCTCTCTCTCTCTCTCACGCCCCCACCCCCATATGCCTGCCTCATCAGCAGAGATTTGGTATAAATAACATTGAGCCTTTAGTAAGTTACAGGTCAATAAATTCAACTGAGCAGTGGGGAACTCTAATGTGAAAGGGCCAGTGAAACCTTAAGACTAAGTTACAGCATTTCCAACATGTCTTCAGCTAGTGAAAAGGAGTATTTGGTTTCCTTCTTATTTCAAACTACAAACTGGAGCTCTGTTATTTGATTAGCTGCCCAATGAACATATTTCATGTCATTGGTTTTTGGTCAGAAGCATTGTAACTTGCATGCACTTAAACCCAAACAAAGCTCTCATATTTATGAACAGTTTCAATGCATGTGCAAAAATACTTTCCTGAATGTCAAGATTTTCAAGTCTACCTTGGTTATATTAAATTTCAGCATCCTGTTGACAGCACACCTAAATCTGACAGGCTGTTCTGTGGGTTTGTCATCATAAGTTCCTCTAAACAAAAGGTTTCTTTGTATAGTTGTGTTCATCTATAGTCCTTGCCATGCTTTTTGGTCCCCAACCATTGTTCTAAATACTAATTCACGTTTACCCTGAACAGTGTCCACATTTACCCTGGAGCTTTAAAATTTTCTTCTTTATTTTTCAATGTCAGTCAATATTTTATTAGTTTCAGCTGTATAGAATAGTGGTTAGACATTTATAAAACTTCCAAAGTGACCCCCCCCAATAAGTCTTGTACCCACCTGACAACATATATAGTTATTGGAATATTATTGACTATATTCCTGAAATTGTACTTTACATCCTGTGACTATTTTATAACTACCAATTTGCACTTCTTATTCTCTTCACCTTTTTTACCCAGCCTCCCCAACTCCCCTCCCATAGGGCAATCATCAGTTTGTTCTCTGTATTTATGAGTTTGCTTCTTTCTTGCTTGTTCATTTATTTTGTTTTTCAGATCCACATACAAGTGAAATCATACGATATTTGTCTTTTTCTGCCCAAACTATTTCATTTAGCATAATACCCTTCAGGTCCATCCATGTCGTAGCAAATGGTAAGACTTATTCTTTTTTATGACTAATATTCCATTGTATATATATACCACCTCTCCTTTATCCAGTCCTCTTTTCATTAGAACATTTGATCCATTTACATAGGTATGCAGTTATTGCCATTTTATTAACTGTTCTTTGATTTTTTTAGTTCCTCTTTGTTCCTTTCTATTCTCTTGCTCTCTTCTCTTATGCGTTGATGACATTCTGTACTATTATATTTGGAGTCCTTTCTCTTTATTTCTTGTATATCTCTTGTAGATTTTTGGTTTGTGGTTACCACATGCCATGCACACACACACACACACACATTTATAACAGCTTTGTTTGTATAACAGCTGTCAAGCTATGTTTATAACAGTTTAAGTTCTATAATCACTACCTTTTAAAATCACCCCTCCATGTTTGTTTCTGTCATTATTTTTTATTTCTTTGTGTATATATTTGTGCATATCCTTTAATTTATTGTTGATCTTCCTACTTTTGCTTTTTAACCTTTGTACCAACTTTAGTGTTGGTTGATCTACTGCTTTTATTATATGTTTGCCTTTGTCAGTGAGAGTTTATTTTCTTTGCAATATTTTCTTACTCATACTTTCTTCTTCTTCTTAGAGAAGTCCCTTTCACATTTCCTGTAATACTAGTTTGGTGGTGATGAACTCTTTCAGCTTTTTATTGTCTGGGAAGCTCTTTATTTGTCCTTCAATTATAAATGATAGCCATGCTAGGTAGAGTAATCTTATTTGTAGCTCCTTACTTTTCATTACCTTGAATATTTTGGGCCAATTCCTTCTGGCCTGCAAAGTTTCTCTTGAAAAATCTGTTGACAGTCTTACGGGCACTCCCTTGTAGGTAATTAACTGCTTTTCTTTTGCTGCTTTTAAGATTTTTCCTCTTTAACATTTGGCATTTTCATTATAATATGTCTTGGTGCGGTCCTCTTTGGTTTCATCTTGTTTGGTATTCTCTGCAGTTCCTGGACTGGTGTGTCTATTTCCTTCTCCAGGTTAGGGAAATTTTCAGTTGTTATTTCTTCAAATAGGTTCTCAATCCCTTGTTTTCTCTCTTCTCCTTCTGGTACCCCAATGATGCATATTTGTTACACTTAATGTTGTACCAGAGGTCCCTTAAATGATCCTCATTTATTTAAATTCTTATTTTCTCTTTGCTACTCTGATTGGGTATTTTTCACTACCTTGTCTTACAAATCACTGATTTGATACTCTGCTTCATCTAATCAGCTATCGATTACATTTAATGAATGCTTTTTAGTTTTATGTAGTCCCATTTGTTTATTTTTTCTTTTGTTTTCCTTGCCCAAGGATATATATCAGAAAAAATATTGCTACAAGACATGTCTGAGCCCTGGCTGGTGTGGCTCAGTGGATTGAGCGCCAGCCTGTGAACCAAAGCGTTGCTGGTTCGATTTCCAGTCAGGGCACATGTCTGGTTTGTGGGCCAGGTCCCCAGTAGAGGGCGCATGAAAAGCAACTACACATTGAAGTTTCCCTCTCTCCCTTCCTTCCCCTCTGTCTAAAAATAAATAAATAAAATCTTAAAAAAAAAAAAAGACATGTCTGAGATTTTACTATCCATGCTTTCTTCTAGGATTTTTATGATTTTGAATCTTGCATTTAAGTCTTTGATCCATTTTGAGTTTCTTTTTGTGTATTGTGTAAGAAGGTGGTCTAGTTTCATTTTTTTGCATACAGCTGTCCAATTTTCCAAAAACCATTTATTGAATAAACTGTCCTTACCGCATTGTATGTTCTCACCTCCTAGTCAAATATTAATTGACAATAAAGGCATAGGTTTATTTCTGGGCTCTCTGTTCTGTTCCATTGATATATATGTCTGTTTTTATGCCAGTACCATGCTGTTTTAATTACTATGGGCTTGATATCAGGTAGTGTGATACCTCACGGAAAAACTTTGTTTTTCTTTCTCAAGATTGTTGTGGCTTGTGGGGTGTTTTGAATTTCCATATAAATTCTTGGAATATTTTTTCTAGTTCTATAAATTATAACATTGGTATCTTGATGGGAAGTATGTTGAATCTCTAAATTGCTTTGGGTAGTATGGACATTTTAATAATGTTAATTCTTATTCATGAAAATGGTATAGGTTCCCACTTATTTATATCTTCTTCAATTTCTTTCTTTTGTGTCTTATAATTTTCCAAGTACAGGTGTTTTACATCCCAAGTTAAATTTATTCCTCAGTATTTTTTGATACAATTGTAAATGGGATTGTTTTCTTAGTTTCCCTTTCTGATAGCTCATTATTGGTATATAAAAATGCAACTGATTTCTGGATATTTATCTCGTGTCTGCTACTTTACTGAATTCTTTTATCAGTTCTAGTAGTTTTTTGGTGGAATCTACAGGGTTCTCTATATATGGTATCATGTCATCCTTTTGAATTTGGATGCCTTTTATTT
The DNA here is from genome assembly GCA_004026545.1 of Mormoops blainvillei. Classification (NCBI taxonomy): domain Eukaryota; kingdom Metazoa; phylum Chordata; class Mammalia; order Chiroptera; family Mormoopidae; genus Mormoops; species Mormoops blainvillei. Next base: position 90,786 of record PVJD01000343.1, read on the forward strand.
CTTCTTTTTGTCTGATCGCTGTGGCTAGTACTTCCAGAACTATGTTGAATAAGAGTGGTGAAAGTGAACATCCCTGTGTTTTTCCCAATCTTAAGGGAAATGCTTTTAGTTTTTGCCTGTCGAGGATGACGCTGGCTGTGGGTTTGTCATATATGGCCTTTAATATGTTCAGCTATGTTCTCTCAATTTCCACTTTTCTGAGAGCTTTTAATCATAATTGGGTGCTGGATTTTATCAAATAAGTTTTCTGTGTCTATTTGATATGATTGTGTGGTTTTATGCTTCATTTTGTTTACATGGTATATCACACTTACTGATTTGCAGATATTGTTCCAAACTTGCATCCCCAGAATAAATGCCACTTGATCATGGTGTGTGATCTTTTTAATGTATTGCTAGATTTTATTTTAATGTTTGCCAATATTTTGTTGAGGATTTTAGTATCTATGTTCATCGGCCATATTGGCCTATAATTTTCTTTCTTTGTAGTGTCTTTATCTGCTTTTGGAATTAGGATAATGCTGGCCTCATAAAATAAGCTTGGGAGTTCTCCCTTCTCTTGAATTTTTTGGAAGAATTAAAAGGGTAGGTGCCAGTTGTTTGTTTGTTTGTTTTCTGAATGTTTGGCAAAATTCACCTGTGAAGCCATCTGGCCCAGGATGTTTTCTTTTCTTTTTTTAATTGAAATTATATTTTTATTGATTATGCTATTACAGTTGTCCATGTCTCCCCTTTACCCCTCCTCCACCCAGCACCATGCACTCCCTCAGGCAATCCCCACACCATTGTTCATGTCCATGGGTCATGTATATAAGTTCTTTGGCTACTCCGCTTCCTATACTGTACTTTACAACCCCGTGGTTATTCTGTAACTACCTACTTGTACTTCTTAATCCCCTCACCTCTTCACCCATTCCCCCACACCTCCCTCCAACTGGGCAACCATCAAACTGCTCTGTATCTATGATTCTGTCTCTGTTGTTCTTGTTTGCTTAGTTTGTTTTTTAGATTCAATTGTTGATAGATTTGTATTTTTAGCCATTTTATTGTTCATAGTTGTGATCTTCTTCTTCTTCTTAAATAAGTCTGTTTAACATTTCATATAGTAATAGTTTGGTGATAATGAACTCCTTCAGGATTTTTCTTTTTTTTTTGGTTCTTTCTTGGGTTTATTTATTTATTTATTTATTTTGTCTGGGAAGCTGTTTACCTGCTCTTCGATTCTAAATGATATATTTGCTGGATAGAGCAATCTTGGCTGTAGGTCCTTACTTTTCATGACATTGACTATTTCTTGCCAATCCCTTCTAGCCTGCAAAGCTTCTTTTGAGAAATCAGCTGACAGTCTGATGGGAACTCCCCTATAGGTAACTAACTGCTTTTTTCTTGCTGCTTTTAAGATTCTCTTTATCTTTAATCTTTGAAATTTAATTATGATGTGTCACAGAGTGGTCCTCTTTGCATCCAACTTGTTTGGGTCTCTCTGTGCTTCCTGGACTTGCATGTCTTATTTCCTTCACGAAATTATGGTAGTTTTCTTTGATTATTTTTTCAAATAGATTTCTAATTTCTTGCTCTTTCTCTTCTCCTTCTGGTACCCCTATGATGCAAATTTTGGACCTCTTGAAGTTGTCCCAGGGGCTGCTTACACTATCCTCATTGTTTTGGATTCTTTTTTCTTGTTGTTGTTCTGATTGGTTGTTTTTCCTTCCTTATGCTCCATATAATTGATTTCTTTCTGGGCTCCATCCACTATACTATTGTTTCCCTGTAAATTGTTCTTTATTTCTATCAGTGTATACTTCGTTTCTGACTGGGACTTTTTTATGCTGTTTGAGGTCCTCACTAAGTTCCTTGAGCATCCTGGATAGCCAGTGTTTTGAACTCTGCATCTGATAGATTGCTCATCTCCATTTCACTTAGCTCTTTTTCTAGAGTTTTGATCTGTTCTTTCATTTGGGCCATGTTTCTTTCTCTCCTTGTTTTGACAGCCTCCCTGTGTTTGTTTCTATGTAATAAGTAGAGCTGCTTTGATTCCATATCTTGGTATCATGGCCCAATGTAGTAGGTGTCCTGTAGGGTCCAGTGGCACAGCCTCCCCTATCACCCAACCTGGTATTCAAGGTACACCCTGCATGTGGGCTGAGTACACCCTCTTGTAGTTGAAGCTTGGTTGCTGTTAGCAGATCAATGGGAGGGATTTATCCAGGCCAGTTAGTTGTAAGGATTGGCTGTGACCACTTACCACCAACCTCTGCCCTCTATGGAGGATCAGTTGTGCAGGGGCAGGGGGGTGGTGCTCTGACGTGGTCTGTAGCTGTCCACTGGGCGTGCTGGCCCTAGGGATTCCTGGATAGTGCAGGCCAACGTCAGCCCCCAACTGTGTTTTGCCTGGGGGCACCGTGCCTGAAGTTATAAAGCAATCTGAGACAGTTGTTACTTGTGCTGGGCTTGGAGATTCCTGGACAAAGCTAAGCTATGAATCTAGGCTGGCTGCTGCTAGTGTCTGGCCTGGGGCGCAATGAGGTGGGCTGTTGCTTGTTTGATAGGATTTAGGAAGTTGTGAAGCATAGGCCAAGACCTGCCGTTCATATGGAAAAGCTCCAAGGCAGGTCAAACAGCATTAACCAGATTGATGGAATCTCACATATGGTACCAGCTTGCCAGCTCTCTGGGGTGAGGGTTTAGAAAAGGGACAATGGTCTCTGCTTTCCATGATACCAAACACTTCAGTTTCTCCCCATATGCAATTGGTGCATTTCAAGCTGCTACCCTGGCGCTGGAGCTCAAACGGAGTGAGTCTGTGTAGGTTAGTCCATGTGTGGGTTCTTTAGGGGGAGTTGCTTGGGGCTCTGGAAGTTTCTTCCACTGACTCAATCCCTGCTAGTTTTTGCAGCCAGATGTTGTGGGGACTTATTTTCCTGACACTGGAACCCTGGGCTGGGGGGCCTGGCGTGGGGCTGGGACTTTTCGCTCCCAAATATCCCTCTTGAATTTTTATCCACCACATGTGGATGTGGGACCAGCCCGTTCTGCATCTGCACCCCTCCTACCAGTCTGGATAGATGTAGTTTCTTAAATTCCATAATTGTCAGACTTCCATTCAACATGATTTCTGATGGTTCTGAGTGGTGGTTGTTCCATATTTTAGTTGTAATTTTGATTATTTAGTTGTAATTTAGTTGTCGTGTGAAGAGATGCTCACTTTCACCACTCTTATTCAACATAGTTTTGGAAGTCCCAGCCAGATCAATAAGGCAACAAAGAAAGAAAGAAAGGCATCCACATTGGAAAGGAAGAAGTAAGTGTCACTTTTTGCAAACTACATGAATCTGTATACATAAAGCCCTAAAGACCCCACTAAAAATCAGTTAGAAATAATAAGCAAATACAGTAAATTTGCAGGACACAAAATAAATGTACAAGATCCACTGCTTTCCTGTATACTAACAATGAAACTTCAGAAAAAGAAATTTTTAAAAAACTATTCCTGCCTTGGCCAGTATGGCTCAGTTGGTTGGAGCATTGTCCCATGAACTGAAAGGTTGTGGGTTCAATTCCCGGTCAGGGCACATGGCTAGGTTGCAGGTTCAGTCCCCAGTCAGGGTGTGTAAGAAAGGCAACTGATTGATGTTTCTCTTCTTGCCCTTCCTTCCTATGTCTCTAAAAATCAACAAGGATGTCCTCAGGTGAGGATTTTTTTAAAATTCTTTTGCAATTGCAACCAAAACAATAAAATACCTAAGGATAAACTTAACAAAGGATGTGAAAGATTTATAAACTGAAAACTACAAAACTTTATTTAAAGAGATTGAAAAAGACAACAAAATGGAAAGATACTGCATGTTCATGGATTGCAATAAGCAATATAGTTAAAATGGCCATACAACCCAAAGCAATACACAAATTTAATGCAATCGCCATCAAAATCCCAATGTCATTTTTTAAAGAAATAGAACAAAAAAATCATTAGATTGATATGGAACCACAAAAGACCCCAAATAGCCAAAGCGATTCTGAGAAAAAAAAAATGAAGCCAGAGGCATCACACTATCTGACTTCAAATTATACTACAGAGCTATGATAATCAAAACAGCATGGTATTGGCAGAAAAACAGACACATAGATCAATGGAATAAAGTTGAGAGCCCGGGTATAAAATCACAAGTATATGGGCAGATAATTTTTGACAAAGGAGCCAGAAACACATACAATGAGCAAAAGAAAGCCTCTTCAATAAATGGTGCTGGGAAAACTGGAAAGCCACATGCAAAAAACTGAAACTAGATTACAGTTTGTCCCCATGTACAAATATTAATTCAAAGTGGATCAAAGACCTAAATATAAGATTTGAAACAATAAATTGCATAGAAGAAAACATAAGTACTGAACTTATGGAGCTTGCTCATAAAAGAACATTTTATGAATTTGACCTCAAAAGCAAGGGAAATAAAGGCAAATATAAATTAATGGGACAATATCAAATGAAAAAACTTCTGCACAGCAAAAGAAACCAATAAAACAAAGAGGTAATCAACCAAAGGGGAGATGACACTATTTGCAAACAATAGCTCCAACAAAAGTTTAATATCCAAAATATATACAGAACTCATAAAACATAACACCAAGCATTCAATCCAATTAAAAATGGGCAGAGGACCCGGACAGGCACCTCTCCCAAGAAGACATATAAATGGCTAACAAATATATGAAAAGAAGTTCAACTTCATTAGCTATTAGGGAAATGCACATCAAAACTCTAATGAGATACCACCTCACACCTGTTAGAATGGCTGTTATCAACAAGACAAATAATAAGTGTTGCAGAGGTTGTGGAGAAAAAGGAAGCCTCAATTGCTCCTGGTGGGAATGTAGACTGGTACAGTCATGATGGAAAACAGTCTGGTAGTTCCCCCCCCCAAAAAAAATTAAGAACAGAGTTACCATATGGATTACCAGTAATCCCTCTCCAGAGTGTCTACCCAAAAAACTAAAAACATGTATTCCCAAAGATAGATACACCTCTAGGTTCATTACATTATACACGGTGGCCAACCAAAGTTTCCTTTGATAGAAGATTGGATAAAGAAGATGTGGTACTGAGTTCCGGCCAAGATGGAGGCATAGGTAGATATGCTTCATTTCCTCACACAACCAAAAGAAGGATAACAACCAGTTCAAAAACAAAAAACAACTAGAACTGCCATAAAATCAAACTGTATGGAAGTCCAACAACTAAGGAGTTAAAGAAGAAACATTCATCCAGACTGAGAGGAAGGACAGAGATGGCAAGACTGGGTAGAGAGGACCGGAGGCAAGGCAAGGCTGATGGGCAGGGCAGTCCCACATTTGCACACAGGTAAACTGGGAGGAACAATTGAGGAGCCAGACAGACCAGTTCCTCTGGCTGTAAAAACGTGGGGGTTGAGGCAGCCGGACAAACTCCCAGTCTCACAGGAGAGTCCATTGGAGAGACTCACAGGGTCCTAGAACATACACAAACCCACCTACCTGGGAATCAGCACCAGAAGGGCCCAATTTGCTTGTAGGTAGCAGGGGAAGTGACTGAAAGCCTGCTGAGAGCTGAGCAAGTGGCATTGTTCCCTCTTGGCTCCCCCCACTGCCAATACAGTGCCACAACACAGCAAGTGGGTTGCCCCACCCTGGTGGATACCTAAGGCTTTGCCCCTTACAACCTAAAAGGAGCACCAAGATGAAGAAAAATGGCCCAATTGAAAGAACAGATCAAAACTCCAGAAAAATAACTAAGCGACAAGATAGCCAACCTATCAGATTCAGAGGTCAAAACAGTGGTAATGAGGATACTCACAGAAACGATTGAGTATGGACACAAAATAAAGGAAGAAACGAAGGCTATACATAATGAAATAAAAAAAATATACAGGGAACCAGCAGTGAAGGGAAAGAAACTGGGACTCAAATCAAAGATTTGGAACAGAAGGAAGAAATAAACATCCAACAGGAACAGAATGAAGAAACAAGAATTCAACAAAATGAGGAGAGGCTTAGGAACCTCTAAGACAACTTTAAACGTTCCAACATCTGAATCATAGGGGTGCCAGATGGAGAAGAGGATGAGTAAGATATTGAAAACTTATTTGAAAAGATGATGAAGGAAAAATTCCACAATCTGACGTTGGAACTAGACATGCAAGTCCAGGAAGCTTGGAGAGTCCCAAAGAAGTTGGATCCAAGAAGAAACACACCAAGACACATCATAATTAAATTACCCAAGATTAAAAATAAGGAAAGAACCTTCAAAGCAGCAAGAGAAAAAGAGAGAGTTACCTACATAAGACTACCAGCTGATTTCTCAACAGAAACCTTACAGGTAGGGAGGGGCTAGATAGAATTATTCAAAGTCATGAAAGGCAAGGGCCTACATCCGAGATTACTCTGTCCAGCAAAGCTATCATTTAGAATGGAAGAGCAGACAAACTGCTTTGCAGATAAGGTCAAGTTAAAGGAGTTCAACATCACCAAGCCTTATTATATGAAATGTTAAAGGGACTTATCTAAGAAAAAGAAGACCAAAAACTATAAATAGTAAAATGACAACAAGCTCACAACTATCAACAACTGAACCAAAAAAAACCCCAAACCAAAAACTAAGCAAACAACTAGAGCAGGAATAGAATCACAGAGATGGAGATCACAAGGAGGGTTATCAGTGGGGCGGGGGAGGGGAGAATGGTGGAAAAAGGTACAGGGAATAAGAAGCGTAGTTGCTAGGCACAAAATAGACAGGGGGAGGTTAACAATAATATAGGAAATGAAGAAGCCAAAGAACTTATATGGACATGAACTAAAGCGGGGGGAAATGCTGGAGGGAGAGGGGATGCAGGGTGGAGGGGGATAAAGAGGAGGAAAAAATGGGACAACTGTAATAGCATAATCAATAAAATATACTAAAAAAGGAAAAGAAGTAAAATGAACTAGAAAAATTATTTGATCAAATAAACTAGAAAAGATGAACTTAAAAAAAAGATGTGGTACATATGCACACTAGAATACTACGCAGCCATCAGAGAAGACAAAATACTGCCAGTTGTGATTATGTGGATGGACCTTGAGGATACTATGCTAAGTGAAATAAGTCAGTCAGAAAAAGCTAAAAACAATATTATTTCACTCATATGTGGGAAATAAAACAGAAACTTGTGGACACAGCAATCTGGTGGTTCCAGAGGGAAGGGAATGAGGGGTTGGGGGTAGAAAGGGCCTAATATACGAATATTTTGACAGAAGATGGTTTGACTGTGGGGGGTGACACACAGTGCAATATACAGATCTTGTACCACAGGAATGTACACTTGGAACCTAAACAATCCTTTTAACCAATGTCACCCCAATAAATTTAACTTAAAAAGGAAATAATAGAATAATAAATAATAATATAAGAATAAAAATGAAAAGAAAAATTTTAAACAGAAAATAACGCAATGTTGAGGAGGATGTGGAGAAATAGGAACTCTCATGCATTGCTAGTGGGAATGCAAAATGGTGCAGCTGCACATGAATGGATAAATAAATAGTGGTATATATATGCAGTGGAATACTATTTAGCCACAAAAAGGAATGAAATACTGTTACATGCTACAACCAGGATGAACCCTGAAACCATGCTAAATGAAAGAAGACAGACACAAAATATCCCACACTGTATGACTATATGAAAATCCATATCTAAAGAAAGCAGATTGATGGTTACTAGCGGTGGTGGACAGAGAGGAAGGGGGAGTGGCCGTCACTGAGTATGGAGTATTCTCCTACACTGACGAAAAAAATTTTGAAATTAGAGAGAGGTGGTGGTTGTGAAACATTGTTAATGGACTAAACGCTACTCAAGTATAAGGTTTAAAATGGTTAATTGTATGCTATGTGAACTTCACCTCAATTAAAAGAAACAACATTGTACTATATATTGTTTATGTATCTGTACAATGTTGTAACAATACAAAAACATGGATAGGGAGAACACACAACAAAATGATGATAATGCTGCCTCTGGTAAGGGTTGCGTGGAGGACAATAAAATTAGAGAAAGTAATTAGGGGACCTAAACCATATTTGTTAAAATAATCGAGAGAATGCTTTTGTATTAAAAACAAAAACACTCCAAAGCGAAAAGAAAGTGAAATTAAAGTCAGAATCAACATAGGACTGTTCATTCATCACTATTTTTCACTATTTTGTAATGCAACAATAACAACAAAAAAACCCAAAAGAAAAAAATGGTACAAACGTTACAAATGAGAGATTAATTTTATGTTCTTTGGAAATTATATTTTATATCTGGAAAATAATAATTATAAGCACTTATACATTTAGTATTCTAATAACTTTTTATGTATTAATTCACATAGCCCTCACAACAACTCTGGGGTAAGCACTATTATTATCTCCTTTTTAAAATAAGGAAATGTTAAGTAGCTAGCCCAAGGTCACACAAGTAAGTCATTGGTGATTTTGTCTACAAAATTATTAGAACTATTTTGAGTTTAGCAAGGTGGTTGGATATACAAAAGATATTTGTTTTGTACTAACAGTAATTTGTTTAAAAAGAATTTAAATATCTTTCAAATTAGCAATCAAAAATTTAAAATACCTATTAATATATTCAAAAAGGAAGGAAGCAAAATCCAAATGAAAAACACTATCAGGTTTATGGGAGGGCATAACACAAGACTCCAAAAAATGTTAAATCATACCACACTCCTGGGTGCGAAAGAATCATTTTGTGAACTAGTCAATACTCCCCAAGTTTAAGAATAGTGAAAATACTTCATCAAAATTTTTAAATGTTTGTGCTTCAAATGACACTATTAAGAAAGTAAAACAGACAACCAATTGAATGGGATTTTGAAAACATTTGCAAATCATGTATATGAAGAGATTTGTATCCCTAATAAAAATTGAACTCATACAACTGGATGGTAAAATGACAACTCAATCTTAAAATGGGCAAAGGATTCAAGTATGCATTTCTCCAAAGGAAATACAGAAATGGTGAAATATATAAACAAATAAGTGAATAAACAATTTGTGGTATATCCAACCAATGAAACAGTATTTGGCCACAAAAGGAATGAAGTACTGATGCATGCTAAAATGGATGAACCTTGAAATAATGCTAAGTGAAAGAAGCCAGACATAAAAGGTCACATATCTTATGATTCCATTTATATGAATTGGCAAATCCAGAGATAGACAGTAGATTAGAGGTTGATGGTGGCTGGCAGGAGAGAAAAATGGGAAGTGACTGTTAATGTGTGCAGAGTTGCTTTTGGGGTGATGAAAATGATCTGGAATTAATAGATAACGGTGATAGTTGCACAACTTTGTGAATACACTAAAAGCCACTGAATTGTACATTTAAAGTACCTCTTTAAAAAGGGTAAATTTAAAAATAAATAAATAAAATAAAAAGGGTACATTTTATGGTACACGAATTAGATCTCACTTTTTCTTAACAAGGAAAAAATAATGTGATTACAATCAGAATCCCAACAGTACTGTGTTTTTTGAAAGACAAGGAGGAGGGAAAATAATGCCGTTTTAATCTAAAATTCATTTGGAGGGGGAAGGGCAGGACGAATAGGGTAAAGGAAGTCAAAATATGGTAATGGAAAGAAACTAGGCTTTTGGGGTGAGCACAGAGCATGCAGATAATGAATTATGTTGTACATCTGGAATTTATAGTTATTAATTTAAAAATAAAATAAAATTCACTTGGAAAAAACGCAGCTGTCTGTAGGAAATGTAGAAAAATAAGAATCAGCTTGCCCTAACAGATATTAAAATACACAGCACATAAAATATATAGCAAATCAAATGCAACATATACAATATAGGTGGCATTCTTGTGGAGGGGATATTTATCAAATGCTGAAGAAAAAACACTATAAATTAGACTTCTAAATGAATTTGTATCCTATTACTCTTATCAGAATGTAAACTCAGTTGAAAAATAGTATTATATTTATCAGAATGTAAACTCAGTTGAAAAATAGTATTATATTTATTTTAGCTAGGTTCCGTGCAGTTCCACGAAACCCCAAATGTTGGAAATCTCTAGCTTCTAAAATCAGCTCAAACTTCTCAGCTGGCATTCAACGCCTTTCTTTTCATGATCTGGCCCCGACACTGCAGCCAGTTTAACTGTAAGTACTAGATCGCAGAACAGGATTTCCTAACCCATGCAGCATCACTTCTCCGCCCTCACCGAGATGTTCAGTTTCCGTTTCTTTCAAATACATGCGTGTGAGCCCCACCGAGTTGAGTATTTTATCTTCTTCATCACTGCTTATTTATTATACAACCTGACTATATGCATTTGCCTGCATGCCTATCCTGCCACATGGTGACTAAAAAGGCAGGACTCGTAGCTTACTAATCTTTACGTTTTTATATATGCCCTCCTTTTAAAAGAATGCATGGTGCACAGAAATGGAAAACAAACAAGCAAACAAATGACCTTTGAAACGAGTCATTTTCTTTTTCCTAAATAGGTAACTAAATCGTGAAGTGGGCAAAAATCGCGAGAAAGCTCTCTTCCCAGATAGAGGTTAGGCTTCCACGGGAATATAGCTCAGTTTGAGGAGATACCGGCTTAATTCCATGACTCATGCGTATTACCATGGAGGTTACCAACTTGCCCACAACAAAGATGGATTCTCCCCGCCCCAATTTTGCCTTAAAATGAGGGTTAGTAACCACCTTTCTCCAGGAAGGTCACACCCTACCAGTGTCACACGCCAAACGCCTTGAAATCAACGAGAGTCCAATCGGAATAGACTTTTTAACCGGAACCGCTTTTTCTCCCAACCGGAAGAGATTGTGCGTGAGGGCGTTGGGGGCGGAAGTGACGGGAAGGTGGTTGTAGGGTAGTTGGCGGGTGGTTAAGCAGGACCGGTCGCCATGTCCGTGGGGAGCGCGACACATCCTGGGGCCGGCGGGTAAAGCTTCGCGGGCGAGGGAATCACAGCGAGAAGGGGCCATAGGAGAGGCGGCGGGACCGTGGGGAGCTACATATGGCTAGAGGGGCGCTTAGGTGGAAAGTGTATGCATATGAGGCCCAGACTGCTGAGAATGGTGGTGAGCAGGCCTGGAGCTCCTGAAAAAGGTCGCCGAGGATCAGAGGGAGGAAAACAGCAGGGTCTTTTGGAAGGACGAGCCAAGGGCAAGGCGAAAACGAGGGCATGTGGGACAGAGTGAAGTCTTTTGATAGCGGTGACGGAAGAGGAGGGAAGTAGATTGTGGAAAAGGATTGAAAGAAGTGAGGATTTGGGGAAATATTGCACTAATTTTCCACTTAAGGTGATAATTTCAAGCATCGATAGGAGTTTTGAAGGTGTGAAGGGAACATGATAGAGGAAAAATGGGGTGCTAAGGCATAGTAAGGGAGTAATACTATAAATAAAAGCTTTTGGGGGACTTTTATTTTCGTTTTACTTACTATAGGCGCCGCAGCAAATGGGACCAACCAGCTCCAGCTCCCCTTCTTTTCCTCCCACCGGCGGCCCCAGGTGGAGAGGTTACCAGCAGTGGGGGAAGCCCTGGGGGTACCACAGCTGCTCCCTCTGGAGCCTTAGATGCTGCTGCTGCTGTGGCTGCCAAGATCAATGCCATGCTCATGGCCAAAGGGAAGCTGAAACCAACTCAGAATGCTGCTGAGAAGGTATTTGCAGTTGAAGAGACTCTGCTATTGCAGGCTTAATAAGGGGTATTTCCTAATCCTGTATGCTCACAATCACTTATGTTACTGGGGGAGAAACGGTACAGTAATTTAAAGATCACTTAGTTTTGGAATATATCAGATGACATTTTGTCGTTTATTTTTGCGAGGCAGTTTTGGTTGAGCTGCGTACATTTATGGACCAAATAGCTTGTTCTGTGTTCACTCATTTCAGCTTAAATTTATCTATATAATCATGTAAAGCAATGATGTAATATGGTTTTTGATACATGTACCTTTTCCCTAAATTCAAAAGAGAAGTTCAAATAAATCAAGTGACTTTAAAATGTCTCTATAACCTATAGATTCTCAAGACCGCCTAACTCAAATGAAAATTACACATGAAATAAAAGAATAATTTCTATGGGTGGTTTTGTTGTTTTCACACAAATTTAATAAATTATTTGGTCATTTTATAAAATCCCTGGTATAGTTAGAATTTTACAGTAGAGTGGATCAGAGCTTGATTTAACTCAATTGCCACAGTTTGCAAGAATCTTCCTACAGGGTAATGAGTATATAGTGATTGTTTGTATTGCATGAATGTAAAGTAACCTGGCCAAACTCTGTAAATAGCAGGCACTGATGTCTACTTAAAGAGTTACCTTAGACAGTTGGATGTTTAGCCTTTGCTTGAAAGCTTCTAGAATTTCAGAGTTCAGTCTGCTTCAAGGCAGCCCATTTAATTGTAAATACAATTTTTTTTTAAAAAATTTAACTTAAATTTGCTATCTTTGGTATCCATGAACAGATGAGTTCTGTGTTTGAAAATGCAATAAATGTAAGTTGACAAATATGTTAATTAACATGTTTCTGGTGACTATTTCACCATGTAATTTTTAAAGTTATACCTCAATAAAGCTGGGAAAAAAAGAAAATGAAATTTTTTGTCAGCCTTCCAAATTGTCAGTAGATAACGTTAATAGAATGTTTATCAGTAAGCCAGAACGTGTCTGAGTGCTTTAATATTCAGGTTCTGCAGAATCAGAACTTTTAGAGAATTTGAAGTGTATCACTCATTGTATTTTCATGGTTTGCAAAGATCATGTGAGTTAATTGTCCATTTGTAAGATATATACAGGGAAATATTAAAAGGACATGGATGAAGCTGGAATTCTATTTGTATATTAAAATTCAAAATACTGGTGTTAACCATTTAGACTCATTTTTTCTCTAAAAAATAGTCTTTAAAATGGTAAATGAACTCAGCAGGAGGCAGCATTATGCATAAATACTGAATGTAGAATCAGAATACCTAGTTTGAAACCCAGAATCCTCAGTTACTGGTTGGGTGGCTTTGACAGATGAGCCTGTTTCCTCCTTTGTAATGGGGATGGTAATATATACCTGTGCAGTCCAGTCCTGTAGCTATATAAATTAAAATTTGAATTAAAAATAAAATTTAGTTCCTTAGCCACACTAGCCACATTTCAAGTGCTTAGTAGACATGTGGCTAGTGGCGTCCAGATTGGACTGCCAGCTAGAGAACGCCTAACATCATCACAGGAAGTTCTGTTGGACAACACTGCAATGTACCTTTAAAAGAGGCCATAAGGATCCAGTGAGATAGGATGTGTGATGCATACTGAAGTGGACTAAACAAAGGTAAGGAGATATGTCTATTTAGTTTGCCTCCACGTTTAAAAAATGTATCTAATACACAAAAAAACCATTTTACCTTGTGCAGATTTGCTAGTAGTCAGTCTAGGGCACCTCTGGTTGGGGAAGGCTATCTTGAGAATAAAATCTTTTCAGGTAACACTCAAATTCAGCTGTCTGAAGTTGCTTGTAATTTAAATTCGGAGAAACCAGCTCATGTTTTGGAATCTTACTTGGCATTTCATCCATTCTCTTTGTTTTTTCTTAAGGGAGTATTGGGGTGGAATGTTCATTAGATACAATTGAAGGGTTGTTGATATTGCAAGGATGGAATTTGTTGAATTTGATATGTTGTGATTATAGTGTTGGCACAAAGGCAACTTCCCGTTACACAGATGTGATGTGTGACCTGTGCATTGTGCCTTGAACTCTACCCTGTTTTTACTATACACGCAACTGGCTAATTGAGCTGTAAAACATCATTACTTGGCCCTTTAGTTTTTCTTTTGGAGATAGCAGTTTCTAGTCCATAGAGTTTCTATAATTATGTGATCATAAAAATGCTTACATGGCCAAGATTGTAAAGAAATCTGGTGGTGACCGTCAAGTAAATTAATTGTACTGGGTGTCATTTTAGTGAGGTTACATTTGCTTGTTACTCCATTTATGAAAAATGACCGAGGAGTGTTTCCTGGTGTGTTTGCAGGCAGGTAAAGGGAAAGATAAGGAGGTGGCAGGACTTGGGAAAGTGTACTTGTAAATTGGGCAATGAAAATATACTAATTTCATTAAATAAACTTTTAAAATCTAATTTCTCTTTATAGCTTCAGGCCCCTGGAAAAGGCCTAACTAGCAGTAAAAGCAAGGATGACCTGGTGGTAGCTGAAGTAGAGATCAATGATGTGCCTCTCACATGTAGGAACTTGCTGACTCGAGGACAAACTCAAGATGAGGTGTGGAGATGTTGGGCTTCTTTGGAGAATGTGGTGGGTGGGAGTGGTTTCAGAAAAATAAGACTTACTGAATACAGGCAGACATGAGTCTGTATTTATTAGTGGATTTGGGTCATAGTCTCCAAAGTCAGGGTTGGGTTTGATTTAACTGCCAAGAAACTTCTCAGTGAAGGTAAAGCCACAGATGTGTATGAATTCCCTGGGTTGGTCTGAGTAAGAAACAATAAAACTACAATTTCAGATACCAGAGAGAACTCATTCCTGCCTTTTTGGTGGGATGAATGAATGGAGAAGATCTGTCCTGTTCCCTGTCATTGAAATCAGTTGCCACATCATCTTTTTAATAGAATGTTTCCTTTTTAGATCAGCCGACTTAGTGGGGCTGCAGTGTCAACTCGAGGAAGGTTCATGACAACTGAGGAGAAGGCCAAAGTGGGACCAGGGTGTGTATGCATATCCTCTACCTCGGTGAAGGGCTGGGTATATGACTCACATTAGCTTCATATTTTTTATTTTTAGGGAGCATGGGTAAATGATTAGTAGCTACTTTGCTTAATAGATGTGTATACATATATATGCGCTTTATTGTAGAATTTGGGACATTTTCAACAGATACAAGAAGTGTTGTGGTTATTCTCTTTCCTATTGTGCTTTAGTTTTTTATTTCACAATTTTTATTTAGTTTTTTATTGAAGGCAACAAGTTGCCCGTAAGTATAAAAGAAGATAATAATTGTTAACATTTAATGTATATACTTCCTTTTTTAAAATTTTTATTTATTTTAGAGAGAGAGAGAAGCATCAGTTTGTTGTTCCACTTATTCACGCACGCATTGTTTGATTCTTGTATGTGCCCTGACCGGGGATCAAATCCGCAGCCTCAGTGAATCGGGATGAGGCTCTAACCTGCTGAGCTACCTGTCCAGGGCTATATATACTTCTAAACTGCCTTCCCATGGAAATATTTCCTCTAACAAATGAGCTCATACTTTGTTATAATCTTCCTTTTTTTAAAAATATTTTTATTAGACCCCTTAAGGCCTCCCTGATGATTATAAGTTGTGTAATGGTTTCATATCTGTTTAGTTTCATCCCTTCCAGTATTCAGTTTTTTAGGGCAGGTACTTGGGCAAGACAACATTTTTAAAAAATATTTTATTTATTTATTTTTAGAGAGAGGAGAAGAGAGGGAGAGAAACATTGATGTGAGAGAGAAACATCGATCAGTTGCCTCTTGCCCACTCCCAACCGGGGACCTGGGCCACAATCCAGGCATGTGCCCTGACTGGGAATTGAACTAGTGACATTTCGGTTTGCAGGACAATGCCCAACCCACTTGGCCTCACCAGTCAGGGCAAGACAACATTTTTAACATTGGCTTAAACTAAATAATTAGGAGGCAAAAATTTGCCCCTCAATCCAAGAGTATATTTCAATTTTAAATGTGCTGGTTGCTGTTTCAAACTTGTCTTTAAACACAGTTATTCTTTTACCTTCAGCTTTTTATTATGGCATAGTTATTGGTACCTTCCGCATTATTATAATCAAAATCTGAATCTAAGCCACTTGTACGCTTATAATCTAAAGAGTCTTAGTTGGCGTAGGCCTTCAAAGAAATTTATGTGTAAGCCACCATCACTTTGTCCCCATTAATTTGTATACACATGAGTACATTTGCATTTGCCCATAACCTATTAGACAACCAACAAAAAGGAAGGAATTCTGTTCTCAAACATTGGGTATCTCAATTGACTGGGTACTAATATTTATGAACCCGTAGAAACAAATTTGATCCCTATGTTAGTTAGTTAACTGTAAACAACCTGAAAAGTGATTCAGTCCCCTACTGTTAAACCATGCTCTTAGAAATTAGCAACAGCCATTTCCATGTACTGTATAGTCCCTTTCACTGATTTGGGAACTTTAACTCTTACCAATTAGTTTTGGTAACTCATTTAGCTCTTCCTTTGGTTATGATGAGTTTGGGATCATTTATATTTTTCTTTATAGGGATCGTCCATTATATCTTCATGTTCAGGGCCAGACACGGGAATTAGTGGACAGTAAGTAATGTTTTTGGCTCATATACACTTTTTGTGAAAGGCAAAATACAGGGCTGTGTGTAATATTGTTTATGAACTACTTGTGAATGTAC
This sequence comes from Mormoops blainvillei, assembly GCA_004026545.1. Taxonomy (NCBI): domain Eukaryota; kingdom Metazoa; phylum Chordata; class Mammalia; order Chiroptera; family Mormoopidae; genus Mormoops; species Mormoops blainvillei. The sequence continues at coordinate 107,250 of PVJD01000343.1, forward strand.
ATAGGGGTTTAGAGATTGGGAGCCAAACACGTGAGTCACCTATAAAATGGATTAATACTTGAATAATTGAGTATTGGCCTGTGTTTATCATTGGTAACTACTCAGTTCGTTCATTTCTTTGGTGTAGTATCTTACTCTCTGGTTTTTCCTAGGAGCTGTAAACCGAATCAAAGAAATTATCACCAATGGGGTGGTGAAAGCTGCCACAGGGACAAGTCCAACTTTTAATGGTGCAACAGTCACTGTCTATCACCAACCAGCGCCCATTACGCAGCTGTCTCCAGCTGTTAGCCAGAAGCCTCCCTTCCAGTCAGGGGTATGTTTTGTTCTTTTGTGGAGAGATCATTCATTAACAGTTTTATCATTTCTTTAAAAGTGACATATGCCAAATATAATGCAGAAAGTATGAAGAAGAAAAAAATCCTGAAATTCTATCCTGAAAGTTAGCTGCTATTGGTACCATATTAATGGATCATTGCAGTTTCCAAGATGTAGGGAACATCTGAGCACACATCTCTTCCTCCTGACATATTCCAGAAAGGAGATTTTGATACATCAAAGAGTATGCACATTGTACATTTGAAGTTCGTGGTTTGAATTCACATATGTAAACTTGATGGCAACTGGAGGACTAAGAAGGCAGAGTCTGATGAAGCAAGACTCCGCTGATACAATCCTCCTAGAAAAAAGGGTTGGAGAGAGCAGCCCTTATGGGAGAATATCACAGGGCTGACTGTACTACCCAACATTCGACTCCAGTTTTACAGTAAACTGTCTTTGCCATAATTTCTTAACGTATATCAGTCGAGAAGAAGTGGGTATGTTTACTCAATATGTATTTGGGTTTTCACCTCTTAAGTAGATTTTGCTGCACAGAGAAAGGTGTTAGTGTTGTAAGTACATATGTGGACTAGTTTTCATTTAAGCTACTTGATGGGGTGTGTTTTTATGGGCTCTTGGTAGAAATTATAGGGGGTCCTTATTCTGTCAGTTATTAAAAGTATCTGGAGAATTAAAATATTTTGTGTAATAATTTTCAAGATTAGGAGTTAATTATGTATTCTCTGTTTAACCAGAGGTATTCTTTTCTTCTACAGATGCATTATGTTCAAGATAAATTATTCGTGGGTCTGGAACATGCTGTGCCCACTTTTAATGTCAAAGAGAAAGTGGAAGGTCCAGGCTGCTCCTACTTGCAGCACATTCAGATTGAAACAGGTGCCAAAGTCTTTCTACGAGGCAAGGGTTCAGGCTGCATTGAGCCAGCATCTGGCCGAGAAGCTTTTGAACCTATGTATATTTACATCAGGTATGGATGGATGGGGCTGAGAATTTTTTAATCCTTGTCAACTTAGCAGTATAGGCAGCAGTGATTCAGAGGGAGTAAGAGAAAAATGGGCTTAATAAGTAGTAACATGAGGGACTTAAGTAAATGCTAGGAGTAATCATTTTATAATTAGTTAATAAAAATTATTGGATTAGGATGTAGATTAGCTTTTTCAGTATTCAGGTCCTTGGATTTTATACAAGTCTGTGATCCTAAAATGATTTGTTAATGAGCTTACGATAACTTTGACTTAAACCTATCACAGTATTTTTTTCTTTTTATTGAATTTAGTGAGGTGTCACTGGTTACTGTATTTTTAAATGACTTCTTTATAGTAAGGAATACTATTACTCAGAGAAAGACCAATAAAATAATGTGATAATGATAATAGTTATACCTTAAAGGGCTTATAACATTACCTTGTGTCCATATTTTATGGTTTTTAGAAGCTTAGGTCTGTGCTACATCAAATATATTAAGTTTATAAAGCAGCATACAAAGTGAAAGCAGAGCCCTGTATCCTTTATTTTCCTTGCCTTTGAGTTCCTGGTTCTTAACTCTTTGCAGCCATCCCAAACCAGAAGGCCTTGCTGCTGCCAAGAAGCTCTGTGAGAATCTCTTGCAAACGGTGAGGTATATTTGTCTGCCTGATACTCATTCCGAATAGCTGTTGCCATTTTCTACTGTGTCTTAGCTTTTTTTCCCACCTGTATTAGTTTCCTAGGCTGCCACACATAATTACCACAAACCGGGTGACGTAAAACAACGGAAATGTATTCTTTCACACTTCAGGAAGCCAGAAATCCAGAATCAAGATGTGGGCAGAGTTGGTTCCTTCTGAAAGCTCTGAGGGAGAATCCATCCCACACCTCTCTCCTAGCTTCTTATGTTTGCCTATAGTCCTTGGCATTCTTTGCCTTGTGTCAGCATAACTTCAGTCTCTGCCTCCATATTCCCTGTGTCTCTCTCTCCTCCTAAGGATAGCAGTCTTTGGATTTAAGACACACTTTAGTCCAGTATGACATCTTAATCTACAAGCAAGGACCTTATTTCCAAATAAGGTCATATTCTGTGGTTCCAGGTAGACATGACTTTTGGGGGGACACTGTTTAAACCACTACACCATTCTAGCAATTAACATTCTCTTCTAATGAAGACACATTCCCCTAGCCAGGGGCACAGTTGGCATGCATTTCTTTTTCAGCAGCTGTTTCAGTATAGAATTTTGAAACCTATATTACATTAGTGCCATAAAACTTCAATGTTGTCAGTTATTTAGGTTAATGCTTTTAATCCTGGTCAAGTCATTTGGGTGTGCATTCCAAATACTTTTTAATATTAGCTGTAGTTAAAGTAAGTGTAGAATTGTAATAGTTTAAAACCAATTAGCAATGCCTTTAGGATAATTGCTTATTTGATTATCCATTCTCTATAACCGAAAGTTAAACCATAGAGCTGTTTTTATAGCACCTAAAGGAAATCAGGTTTGGGTGTTGAATATATTCAACCTTGCATTACATCATATCGAACGGTGCCCTTTCGGGATACTGTTGTTTTCTTTGCTTTTGTAAAGTAACCTGATTTACCAGCCCTTGAACCAGATAACTTCCCTGACCATTCTGTGTCTTTTTCTTTGTTGCTACTTGAAGTTATAGCCTTAGTGAAATCCTTATAATGAAGAACTGGAGGGGAGAAAGTACTAAACATTTATTAAACCATGAGAACTCAATAAATAAAAGAACAAACAAGTTTAAATTTAGGACTGTCCCATATTAATTTGTTTTCCCTTCACTTTCAGGTTCATGCTGAATACTCTAGATTTGTGAATCAGATTAATACTGCTGTACCTTTACCAGGTGTGTATGTCTTGAAGTGTTTAATTAAAAAATATTTTGCTAGTGATATTTATGAATAAAATAATGATACTTGAGGTTAGACTGTGCCAGGGCACTAATAGTGTTCCCTTCAACTTAGGGTAATTTGGAATGCCATTTGAACCTCAGTATTTTTCTTCCCTAGAGATTAAGTTTAATATTCAGCTAAAATGTCTCATTCTGCTGCAGCTGATTAAACACTTTTTTTCTTCCCCCTCAGGCTATACACAACCCTCTGCTATAAGTAGTGTCCCTCCTCAACCACCATATTATCCATCCAATGGCTATCAGTCTGGTTACCCTGTTGTTCCCCCTCCTCAGCAGCCAATTCAGCCTCCCTATGGAGTACCAAACATAGTGCCACCAGCTGTTTCATTGGCACCTGGAGTCTTGCCAGCATTACCAACTGGAGTCCCACCTGCACCTGTGCCAACACAATACCCGATAACACAAGTGCAGCCTCCAGCTAGTACTGGGCAGGTAAGATGCCAGGACATGAAACATGATACTGTTGAATTAGGAAAAACCGGGACTGGAAAGGTGGTGGTATTATTCAGAAGTCATATGTGATGTGAGGTATTGTTTTCCTATTATCTTCCTGTGTTACTACCACCAAGCTACCTGAGTACTTTAGAATAGTGTGTACCTGTGGATTCATTCTGAAGTTCACAGTTTCACGAGTCTTGCCACCTTATAGTTGTTAAGAGCAGGAGTTGGTGAGCATTTTACAAAGGGCCCGATGGTAAATATTTTAGGCTTTGTGAGCCATTTGGTCTCTCACAAATATTGCAACTCTGCTGTTGTAGCACTAAAGCAGCCACAGACAATACCAAATGAATGTGCGTGGCTGTGCCAGTCACTTGATTGACAAAAATAGGTAGCGGGCCAGAATCATACACATAGTGTGCCATGCTATGGCCATCAATTGCCTGTGCCTGGCTTTACAGTGTTAAAAAATAGTCCGTAAGGATAAGGAGGCTGGCCTATACCACACCTTTAGAGGATTGGAACAGAATTCCCAATCTTAGAAATATACCATGTACAGGTGTTCTTAGGCCAAGATATATGTGAACTTGCCAAACTTAAGGACTGTAAGTGTTGGTATAGCCCTGGCTGGGCAGTTCGCTTGGTTAGAGTGTTGTCCTGCTATGCCAAGGCTGCAAGTGCAGTCTGGTCAGGGTACATACCAAAATCAAACAATGAATGTGTAAGTAAGTGGAACCACAAATCAGTTCCCCTTCTTCATGCACTCTCTCTCATGTCAATAAGTTTGGGGTTTTTTTTTTTAAAGATTTTATTTTATTTTTAGACGGGAAGGGAGGGGGAAAGGGAAAGAAACATCAATGTGTGGTTGGCTCTCACGCATCCCCTACTGGGGACCTGGCCTGCAATCCAGGCATGTGCTCTGACTGGGGACTGGGGAATGGAGCTGGCGACCCAGCCAGGGTCATGTCAATAAGTTTTTTTTAAAAATAAGTGCTGGTATATATTTCTCAAACTGTAAGAAACCAGAATTTTAGGAAAAGAGAAAGCAGCTAGCTCATTTAGATGCATTATGTACAATCCTTAGAGGCAGGGGAGAGACTAATGAGAGAGCATGGTAATGGATTTATGGTGGGCCCTTCCCTGTGGGCCTCTCATAGTGTACCCATGCCAGAGTAAATTGCAACCTCGAACCATTGCCCAGCCTCCTTATCTGTAGGCTGTGAGCACTGAAAGGGGTTGTACACTGAAACAAAAAAGGACTTCTGGACTAAATTCTGTTGTGCTCCCTGCTCATAATTACTTTAGGTTTTATGTTTAGGCAGAGCTCTATACTATAGTGCTCCAGCTTTGAGCTACGTTCTTTTATAATTAGAAAGCAGTATAGCAAAGTGATTAGAGTGATCATTTTTGAGCTGTGTGATGTTGGAATATAATATAATCTAGTCAGGCTTTGGTTTTCCTTCTCTATAAAATGGGCATAATAATAATATCTCAAAGCATTGCAAGGATGATCCAAGTAGTCAGGAAACATTAGCCATTTGTTATTCATAAAAGTTTTTCTTTTAGAAGTGCTTGTTTAATATGTACTGTCTTTTGATAACCCCTAGTTCTTTTTGGAACAACCTCTTAAAAGATTAGACAGACTTGCTGATGACATAACAGTTTATCCATGGAAATGGTAGATGAAGTTGCCTTTGCCACACACATTAGCAAAATTTATGATCCAGAAAGAGCTAGTCACATCTATTGAAAGGCTCTGAGTAAGAGAGTGCTCTCTCTCAATAACTTCTGAACTAAGTAAGTGGCTGGAGTTTTTGCTTGTTAATGGTCATGTTTGCTCCTAATAGCACAAATGCACAGCAGGTTTTTCCTGAGGGTCGAAAGCACTGTAGAGATGACCAGTTTTATGATTCCCTACCATGAAGGTGGGAAGACTAGGTAATACTGTTAGCAAATTTTACATGAAGGAAACTAAGGACCACACAGTAAAAGATTCATGTGATACATGTTGATCATTGAAGCATATTGTAATCATTGTTTATTTCACTAGGGATTCTTATACTTTTTTCCCCTCCTGGTTTGTTTTTGTCTCAGAGTCCAATGAGTGGGCCTTTTATTCCTGCTGCTCCTGTCAAAACTGCCTTGCCTGCCGGCCCCCAACCCCCACCCCAGCCCCAGCCCCCACTCCCAACTCAACCCCAGGCACAGAAGAGGAGATTCACAGAAGAGCTACCAGATGAACGAGAATCTGGACTTCTTGGATACCAGGTTAAATAAAATACCTTGCCTTAGTGTCCTAATCTTACTCGATATTCTCCTTTAAAGGAAGATAAATTCACATCTATATCACCTGTCCTCCCAATAGTAGGATTCCTGCTTTCTGGAATGTATTTAGATTAGTTTTTTATCCTTGGGTGATTAATTTAAAGCAAGAGTGATTCCTTTTGAGTGGGTTTTGTTTTTGGAGCATACAAAACTCTTCGCCTAGAGAGCTCTCCTGACTAGCATTTGGAAGGAGTTCTGTAGAATTTTGTACTTTTCTTACTGATCCTCTTCCAAGCTTCTGATAGTTCTTACTTCCCTGCACAGCTCACTGAAAGCTCATTCTACCAATGTATGGTTATGGTTATATTTAAAACCTTGGCTTTCAGTTTACTATTCTCTAAAAGAGCACGAAACTTTTTTCTCCAATGCCCACCCCCCCAAAAAAGTGCCAGAAATGCAGTGATTTTGTGCATACACATAATTATGAACATAGTCCCTCACTAAAGAGTTTTTTAAAAGATTATTAAAATATGTAGTTTTGACGCAATTTTGTTTTGATAGGAGAGAGGCTCCATTACTTTTTGCCAGAATGCTTGAAGCATTCTTTTGAAATAAACTCTGCAGTATTTTTATAGTTTATAACTAGGTTTATACAGATAGACATAGCATAATGAATCACAACATCCCTGACCATCATGACAGAAAAATAATCTCTACTTTGACTGTAGTTATGCTCTAGGTCCCAAGGAGCTATGTAGTTCAACTTACTGCAATGTATGAGAAAGATGAGGTACTTGACAGTTACATTAAGGAGCTAAAGTCAATACAGCAGTTGTAGATTTGCTAATGCCACTGTATTTTTCTGCTCATAGCATGGACCCATTCATATGACTAATTTAGGTACAGGCTTCTCCAGTCAGAATGAGATTGAAGGTGCAGGATCGAAGCCAGCAAGTTCCTCAGGCAAAGAGCGAGAGAGGGACAGGTAAGTTAGTTGAAAAATAATGATATGAATATATTCATATGTCATTTGTTTGCACCATTAGTAAAAATAGCGATCATTGCTATGAGCTTCCATGTTCTAAAACAAATGAAATCACTTGGATCAAACAAGCTCCTGTTGTAATGGACGCAGCAGTGAAAAGTGCAATGATATGACTTCTGCAGCCGTAGAAGCTTTGAATAATTCAGTGCTTGCTTATTCAGGCACCTTCCTTTACTTTCATTGTCTGCATCTTGGCCTTTTGTGGGGGGTTTTTTTGTTTGTTTGTTTGTTGTTTTTTTTTTTGCTTGTTTTGTTTTGTTTTTAAGGGTAGGCAGTAGTTAAACAGTCAAGCTATTTTTGCTACTTAAGAGTCATATTCTTGAGCAGGGGTCCAGCCTGCCGTCCAGTGCTTGAATTCTCCCTTCTTCTATTATTACTAGCTTTCATAAGAGGGAGCTCACTTCTACAACAGTTCATTCTGTTTTTGGCATAGCCTGGCTATGTAGACAAGGCCTCATAATCTTACAACTTGAAAATAGCTTGAAGGACACAGGAACAGGTAAAAAGGTTGAAATTAATGGTGAAAAGGAACATGAAACATTAACTGCAGGCTGTATTCTTCTTACTGGAGAATTAAAAATTGAATTTATCTGAATGGTGTTTTGTTTTGTTTTGTTTTTGGTGTTGGTGGTGTTTTTAACAGGCAGTTGATGCCTCCGCCAGCCTTCCCAGTGACTGGAATAAAAACAGAGCCTGATGAAAGGAATGGGTCTGGGACCTTAACAGGGAGCCATGGTGAGTAAGGTATAACTGGGGGGCTGTGGGGATGGCCTTAAGCTGTTAGTTTTCTAACCTGATGTTCATTCAGATGTGATTCATTTAGGTGTTTAATCCAACTGCTATAATCTAATGAGAATACTTTTTTTTTTTATTTATATGGACAGCATATAGTTACACAGCCTTTTATTTTCAACCGACGTGTGTCTAGAAAAGAGTCAGTCGACTTGTATTTTATATATAACATCAGTGACATTAAACCCTAGGAAATACTAATGATTGGTAGGTCATTTCAAAATTTTGTTGCCTCATCTAAATACTTGGAGCTAATTTGATACAGACTTTAAAGATGGATTTTTTTTTGTGTTGAGAACCTAGCCACATCTCCCCTCAAAGCTCTGTTGGTTGGGAATGATCAGCCTGTGGCTGTTATAAAAAAATGTTGCTTCTTAGTATCCCAGAACTCTAGAGGTGCATGGGATCATTTTTGTTCCTTGCCTATAGTCATAATAAAAATGAACAGAAGAAAATAAAATATTTTCTTTTCTTCTTTTCTTTGAACTCTTTAAAAGGTGAAATAGCAGCCTCCAGAGACTCACTTGCTAACTTTCCTTTTTTCTTTTCTTTTTCTTTTTTTTTTTTTTTTTTTTTTTTTTTTTTTTTTTTTTTTTTTTTTTTTTGTGTGTGTGTGTGTGTTTCTTTTTTTCTTTCTCTGTTTTCTTACATGGTTCTGGTGGATTCACATTTGCTGATGCTGGTGCTGTTTTTCCTGTGACCTTCATCGCTTTTGGGTGACCACTGACCCTGTGACCTCAAAATGGTGTCCAACTAACCACTTAAAATTAACGTCTTTTTTTTTAATTAACGAATTTATGGTATTATCTTTTTTTTTTCCCTTGTCGGGGAATGGGGTTGGGGTTGTTTTTCTTCATTCTAGATTATCCAGTCAAGAAGATGAAAACTACAGAGAAGGGATTTGGCTTGGTGGCTTATGCTGCAGATTCATCGGACGAAGAGGAGGAACACGGAGGTCATAAAAATGCAAGTAGTTTTCCACAGGGCTGGAGTTTGGGATATCAATACCCATCGTCACAACCACGAGCTAAACAACAGATGCCATTCTGGATGGCCCCATAGGAAACAGTGGAACAGAGTTTTGACCCTCGGTGACTCTTCTTTAGCAATAATGCATGCACTTGATTTAACAAGACTTTGGCCTGTACTGGGAACCATCGCGGACCTTTGCAGAAGTTAGAGATGCAGTGTCCCATTTCTTAAAAGGCTTTCATTCTTTTTTAAATATCCTTTTTTTCTTCAGTGGCATATAGCATCTGTTAAAATTTACTTAGGATCACAAATTTGTCTCAGAAGATTTTTTTTTTTTAACAGTTGGTGAAATGTGCTTGTTCAACAAAGCATCCCAATGGGATCATCCCAGTATACATTTGAACCTGGTCCGGCCTTTCCAAATGCATAGCCCCTATTCTGAGAGTTTTATTTGTATTTTACTACTGTATGGTCAGTTTTGATAATTTGTTACAAACCATGCCTTACTATTTATTAGTGGGGAAATGATTTTAAGACCATCCTTTCCTTTCAGTGCTAAATCTATGAATTCCTCATCCCTATTCCATTTTTGGATTCTTTCTGTTTTGGAAAGTGCAGTTTTACTAATTTAAAATTATCAGATACAGCTGGATCCTGAGTAGGAAAATGAAGGTTTTTTTTCATTGTATCTTTTTTTTTTTGTGATAATCCAAAGCTGGCACCCTTGGGCACACTTGTCTCAGATAGCCGTTGCTGTTTTTATTGCTCGTCTAAGCTCTTGTCTTCAACTGGGTCAGAGAAAACTACTTGATCAAAAGCTGGTCGGAACTCATCATAGAAACGAAACAGTGGTCCTGTCTTTCTCAGAACTGGTTGCAGCTAAAATAGAGATTTGACTGCTCACAATAGGATGGTGGACTTAGTGACTGAAATTGCAACTTGTCCTTTTTCTTGGCATTACAGGTTTTGCCAAAAGAACTTTTTTGTATCAAATATTGATGTGTGAAAGTGAAGGAGCTAGTCTGCTGAATCAGTAGTTTGAGATACGGAACTGTCATTTTTGCACATTTGAATACTTTACAGGCTGGCTTTGTATAAACTTACCCTCTGGTTTCCTATATGTTGTAAATATTTGGACCATAATGTCATTATTAATAAATGTATAAATATTCTGCTTGTGGTTTCTGTGTCTTTTATTCCACAACTCATTCATACACTAAAATTCATAAACTTGTTTACTCAGCACAGTGACATTCTAACCCCACCAGAAAAATACAAAAAAAAGTTTGCTTACAGTTCTATGAGCTCTGTGACTTTCCCAAGGAAACCCTTGGGAGCCCGGATGAAAATGTAAAGGACTGTTGTGCTGGGTGTTTTCCATTTTCATATTTTAGCCCCCCTTTGTTAAATATGGTTCAAGGGGCTGAATAAAAAACATTTTTAAAGTAAATGCAAATTATTCTTTTTATTCTTTGAAAAACATTCTGAAAAAGGAGGTAGGGTGGGCAGAAGCTTCAACAGATTTCCCTGTGTAATGGTTTCCCTTCTAGTATCTACCTAAATAGAGGAATATAGTGATACCATCTTCATTTATTTCTGTATTTAATTTAAGGCCACCTGAAAATTCCAATTTTATTTCTTGTTGGTAGTCCATTTACCACAAAACAAATTAATTTTAATGGGTTTCATGTACATGTTTAGAATTCAAAACTGATCAACTAGAACAAGGATTTTCAGCAGTGCAATACCTGACTAGTCAGGCGTACTGACCTTCTGTCACATTGTCAAGTTAAAAGTGACAACAGGCAACACAACAGACTGGTGTGAAGGAATCAAAATTAAACTTCGTTTTTTGTCAGATTTGCAGAAAATGTATTTTTGGTGTACACAGAATTTTAATTATATGCGCCATGAGATGAAAAAGGTTGAAAATCAACTAGAATATCTGGTTTCTTACGTCTGATTTACTGTTTACAAGAGCCCAAGTCCTAATTGTCCATGTGAGGAAGTTTTGCTGCTTCTGCTATGAAGCGCTAAACTAAATCAGTTGTTTTGCCCGGGAGGATTTTGATGGGTGCCCATTTCCGGTTTCCCCTTACATTTGGCCTATTTATTACAAGGAGCAGACAATCCTGAGTAAGTTACTTAAGGGGCTCCTATATGCCTCATCGCATCTTCCATCATCCCTTTTGACTTGAATAAATAATAGCTTTAGCACGTTTTTGTGTGCATACTTGGAGCACGGTACTCTACCGAAGGCACTTTAGTGGTGAGTCGCCGGAACTGGGTTAGAGGACCTGGAGGGGTCATGTCCCTCCCCGGTTGCTACGTCAGGGGGCAGCTCCGCCCCTCTCGACGGTGGCGCCATCTTCCCCCGCTACGGGAGGGGTCACGGGTCAGTACTGGAGCTTCGCCCAGAGAGTAGGAGGACCGGAGGGTGATCAGACCTGGAGTGGCCTTCACATCCCGAAGGTATAAGCAGCGGGGCTCCTCTTGGGGTGGAAGGGCGGGAGGCATGATGGTGGCTGGGGTGCCCCTGAGGGAGGGGCGCTGTCTCGGAGAAGAAACGGGAGGGGGCTGAACCTTGGGCCTGCGAGTGGGCGTAAGAGGACCCCCTGCTACCTGAGCGGCACTCTGCCTTTGATCCCCAAACCTTAACTTTATCTTTTATTTAAAACAATTTTTTAAAATATGTTCATTGATTTTAAAGGGGAAGGGAGACATAGAGAACATCGATGTGAGAGAGAAACATCGATCGGTTGCCTCCCTGTACAGGCCGATTCTGGGGACGGGGGATGGAATCCGCAACCTAGGTAAGTGCCCTGACCAGGAATCCAATCCCTCCAACTTTTTGGTGTGGGGGACGAGGCTCCAATCAACTGAGCCACCAGGCCAAGGCCCCAAACCTCAACCTTAACCTTAGCACTCGGCTCCTCCTTACTGTGCGGTGCCCCAGTCTGAGAAGAAACGCTAAATTCCTTTGTGTCTTTTATTTTTCTTTCGGAAAACCCCTGCTGTGTCATGGGACTGAACTGTCTTGGAAGGCCCCTACAATGCTCCAGCAGGGATCAGGAGGGATATGGGAAGGCAGGGCACTGACTCTGGGACTGTCCTCAGGGTTGTTGCCATCCTGGATTAAATATTTTCTTCTTTTTCGGTAGGTGCCTTTTCCTTTGGGGCAGCCCAGGAGTGTCCAAGAAGAGAATGGATTCAGGAACTCGCCCAGTTGGTAGCTGCTGTAGCAGCCCTGCAGGGCTCTCGCGGGAATACAAACTAGTGATGCTGGGTGCTGGTGGGGTAGGGAAGAGTGGTAGGTGACATTTTTCTTCCGTTTTACAAGAACTAAGGGTAAGCCCTGGTTGGTGTGGCTCAGTGGATTGAGTGCCAGCCTGCGAACCAAAAGGTTGCTGGTTGGATTCCCAGCCAGGGCACATACCTGGGCTGAGGACCAGGTCCCCAGTTGGAGGTGTGTGAGAGGCAACCACACATTGATGTTTCTCTCCTTCTCTTTCTCTCTCCCTTCCTCTCTCTAAAAATAAATAAATAAAATATTTTTAAAAAGAACTAAGGATGAAAATTTCTTAAAACAAATGACTTTCGCTCAGACCAAATGGGAGACTGGCTATTATGCCATGTCGATATTTAGAATTCTATCTGTGGGTCAGTAACCTTTGGGTGGGTTTTAACTTTTATTTCTTGTTTTGAAGCCATGACCATGCAGTTCATCAGCCACCGATTCCCAGAAGATCATGACCCCACCATTGGTAAGTCAGATTATCACTTAGGTTGCTAAATAAATCCCATAAAAGTGTCGTGTTGTCAGTTTTAAAAATGGTTTTAAACTTTACATTTTGAGTCTTGGTGTCTAATTTAACAAGAGTATCGGAGCAGTTCATAAGCAAATGAATATATTTTTTTTCTCACTTAACTCTCTGGACATAAGCTGTTTTTAGTCTCTGTCTTTTATTGAACATTAATGGGACACTTTATTTGTCATGTTTTTATGGTTATACTATATTGCTAGATTAAAGAAAAAGTTTAAAGGCCACTTAACAGAAACCGTTTGCTGTCACTTCTCTAAGGGTCTAACTTAAGACTGACTCTGTAACTATGAGTCAGCTGGTTAGAACTTCCACAAAAGGAAGCAGAAAAACAAGTAGAGCCAGTCTGCTGAACTCTTACAATCCAGACATGCAGAGCCTTGGACTTCCACTGAAGCGCTTCATTTAGTTCCTTATAGCTCAAGTTCTTTAAATAATGAGGTCTTCCTTCACGTCTTTTATAATCGTTAATGCTCTTATTATTGGCTAAGTGCTGTTAAAAGAGTAACCTTATTTTGCCTTTTTTAAAAAATTGCTTTTCTCTATGAAGACTAAGGACATTACTGCCATTTTTAAACCATGAGGAAGCAGGTTTGATTCAAAGGGGTTATATCAGTATAAAACCGGAGGGCACAGAAGGTCTGCCATACTATTAGTATTTTCAAGCTGTGACACTTTGTCATGGTCGTGGGTCTCTAGGAAGGATTTCCATTGACACAGGCTTCTGCTGCTCTGTTTTCCACAAAGCCAGTGAGTGTCTGTGCTAACCCTGCTTTGGCTGTGGTCATTTTATAGAGTAGATACTGCTGTGGGTGGGGAAATAGAAACAGCGCTTGCTTTTTCATGTACTGTATTAAATTTAAAACATTGTTCAGGGTTTCAAACTCTGGTGGGAATTCTGGGAATAAAACCAAGTTAGGGCTTAGGATAATTTACTTAGAATTCCAAAAAATATCTTTTTTTTCCCCATTGATAATCAGCTACTCTCCTGACAATATTAACTGATTCACCAACAAATACTTAGGGCACTTGAGTTCCTTTTCTGTCCCAAGCACTGTAGGAGGCCCTGGGGGTAGAGCGGTGAGCAACCGGATGTGGTGCCTGTTCCCTTTCAGTTTATAATTTAGTGCACTTTGTTTTAAACTTTGGCTGCTAACTCTAAGAAAAAGTTTACATTGTAATTAGGACAAATATTAAGTATGTGTGTGTACATATATATGTATACATATGCACGTATAATTAAAATAGCACAAAACTTTATCTTACTATATGTGTTGCGCTCTTGTATTTTCTGTTTTATTTAAAGTTTCTGCTGGTTTTATTTAAGAGAATGAGTTGGGACTAGCTTACTACATTCATTCACAGCTCACCAATCCTAATGGACTGTAGTTTGAGAAACATTGATTTAATGGACTCCACTTTAAGGAAGAGTCTGAAGTGGGGTTCAAGAAAAAATTTTATAAGAAAACACATCAGGATTTAAGTAGCATTTGTAGGAATGACGGACATGGAGGAACTATATAGCATATGGGTAAGTATTTATGGCTTTGGAGTCAAGCAGCCCTGAGTTTTAATTCTGGCCATATTATTAATTAACTGTATAATGTGGGGAGATTCAATTTTTAGAGTTTAATTTTTTTTATCTATGAAGTGGAGATAATAATACCTCATTGGATTAGTATTGAATGAGTTAATGTATATAAATTAGTGTAATGCCTGGCATCTAATAACTTTTTTTTTTAATCCTCACCCAAGGACATGTTTATTGTTTTTAGAGAGAGGGGAAGGGAGGGAGAGGGAGTGAAACATCTATGTGAGAGAGAAACATCAATCTGTTGCCTCCAGTATGCACCCTGATCAGGGACTGAACGTGCAACACAGGCCTGTGCCCTGTGACCAGGAATCACACTGGTGACCTTTCAGTTTATAGATGATGCATCAACCAACTGAGCCACACCGACCAGGGCTAATAACTATTTAATAAATAGTAAAGTTACTTTTTGGCCTAATATTAAAAAATAATAATAATCTCTCAGAATCCTTTTTTAACTTGGAATTGTAGGTGGCCCTGGCCCGTGTACCTCATTGGTTAGAGTATCGTCCTGTAGACCTAAAGGTCATGGGTTCAATTCCCCCTCCGGGCATGTACCCAGGTTGCAGGTTCAATCCCTGGTCTGGGTGCATAAACCAATTGATGTTTCTCACATCGATGTTTCTTCTTTCTTTCTCTAAAAACAATGAAAAACTCTTCGGGTGAGGATCTAAAACAATAGAATTGTAGGTAAAGTCTTACAAACTTAAGCTGAGGAGGAAAAAAAACCTTAAAGACTCACTTTGGGTATCTTAGTGGATTTAGCATACTTCCTGAGCAAATGTGGCCACTTAAAGAACTTCTGTGATCTGCTTTTCCATAAAATGGATTTTAAAGGAGGGTTGCATATTCCTGCATTTATGGATTCATAGTACACCTTCCTTCTTTCTGTAGAAGATGCTTATAAAATCCGGATCCGTATTGATGATGAACCTGCCAATCTGGACATTTTGGATACAGCTGGACAGGTATCAAATCCCAGAATGCTATGAATAAAGACCTTTTTGCTCTAGTAAAGAGGAGAAGGCTTATGCCGAGAATATCACTAGTTCATGTCTTTTAATTTTTCATGCACTCTCTGACTCAGGATAGCAGGTAATCGACCTATCTCCTCTTTAATCTGAAATAAATAGCTAATACTTATGTAGGTTTAGGTTGCATCAGTACATTAATGACCCTTGTTTCCTTCTAGGCAGAGTTTACAGCCATGCGGGATCAGTATATGAGGGCAGGAGAAGGGTTTATCATCTGTTACTCTATCACCGACCGTCGAAGTTTTCATGAAGTTCGGGAGTTTAAACAGCTTATTTATCGAGTTCGACGTACTGATGATACACCTGTGGTTCTTGTAGGAAACAAGTCTGATCTAAAGCAGCTAAGACAGGTGAGAATAGGGTTTAAAATGCTGTCTGTAATTTAGTGGGATTTCGTTGTTCTGTTTACAGATTCCTCTGTCTTGAAGTAAAAATTTAAAATGAGCTTCTCCAGGCCTGGCTGGTGTGGCTCAGTGGATTGAGTGCCGGTCTGTGAACCAAAGAGTCACCAGGTGGATTCCCAGTCAGGGCACATGCCTGGGTTGTGGGCTGGGTCTCCGGTTGGGAGCATGTGAGAGGCAACTGATTGATGTTTCTTCCCCCTACCCCCTCTCTCTCTCTGAAAATAATAAATAAAATCTAAAAAACAGAATAAAATCAGCTTCTCCCTAACCTTGAAAATTTTCTGGTATATACTGATTTGCTATTATTTGGGATAAAATATGAAGTTTAGGAATCAGTTTACAGGACAGAATTCCCAGGTTGGTAATCAGATGACACATACAATATGCATTAGGTCAGTAGCCCCCAGCCTTTTTGACACCAAGGACCGGCTTTGTGGAAGACAACTGACACATGTTTCCATGGATCGGGGTAAGGGAGGATGGTTTCTGGACAGTTCAAGTGCATTCCGTTCAAGCTCACCTCCTGCTTTGCGGCTGGTTCCTAACAGGGCCAGACCAGTGCCGGTCCAGGCCCAGAGGTTGGGGGCCCCTGCATTAGGTGAAGGCTGAGGGAATGTTCATTTCCTAAAACATCAGAAATTAATCTGTTTATGTTGAGTCAGAAGAAACTTAAGTTAGAATTTAAGATATATTTCCTGATGGTGAGGATTATAAGCCCTGGAAGGAGAGAATAAGAGAATTGTAGAGGATTATAGGATGTGATACCTTTCAAGTTAGCAGTGATGTTTAAAATTTTGCTATTTGGTGTAGAGTTTTCGAAGGTGTAGTGAAACAGGCACTTACGAGTAGTCGTGGAAGCAATGAATGGTACAAATTTTTGGAAGTACTTTGACTTCAAAAAATCTATTGAGGGATTTATATATAAAACGTTTATTGCCAGGCTATTTATGGTAGCAAAAAATTAGAAAAAGTCTAAATATCCAAAAGTAGGAGAAATTATGGTATATCCATAACTGGACATACCGATTTTGGGTTCCTTATGGTTTTTGGTATCATAGTTTAAGTATACATCTGTTTGCCTTGTGTTCTACTTTCTTAAAATGAAAAGTATGAAGAAAATTAAGATCGAATGTTTGATATTTATAACTGTTCCCTGTTCCAAAACGTTATCTTTAAAATAGAGTAGAAATAGATTCATATAATTTGAAGGCAGAAGGACTCCTAGAACTCATGTAATTCAGCCTCCCAACATTACAAAAAGTGCTGCATTCTGCTTGAATACCTCAAGTTGAGCTATCTCCCTGTTAAGGTAACCCCTTCACATTTTCCGGTGGTTGTAATTGTTTTCCACTGGTACCACTATAAATTTTCTCCTGTTTACATTTTTAAAGGTCACCAAGGAAGAAGGATTGGCTCTGGCCCGAGAATTCAGCTGTCCTTTCTTTGAGACGTCTGCTGCATACCGCTACTACATCGATGACGTATTCCACGCCCTTGTCCGGGAGATACGCAGGAAAGAAAAGGAGGCAGTCCTGGCCATGGAGAAAAGATCTAAACCTAAAAACAGTGTATGGAAGAGGCTCAAGTCACCATTCCGGAAGAAGAAAGATTCAGTAACTTGAAGTTGTGAAGTGTTTATGTGCGAACTGCGGTGCTTAATCAAAGCAGTCCAGTAAACATAACTGACGAAAGGGACATGCCTACTAGGAGTTTTCAATGATGTGGTATTTAATATATTGTCTCTTAGCTAATTCCGACTTATTAACCCAGTGGAGCACTGCTTTTAAATTGTCACATTAGAATTTGATGTACCATAGTTTTGGGTTCTGTTGCTATTAATTAATTAATGTAAATTGTTTGTATCCAGGGGAATGTGTATACCATGTGTGTTTGACTAAGCTCACAAGAAGAATTTTTTACCATGTACTGCTACACATTATCTCTCAACTTCAGTTTCTGGGATTATCCCAGAGAAGGACCTCAGTCTTTTCTATTCACCTTGTGCTTCCTGGAGACAGAACAAAAACCATATAGGGAAACCAGTGCTAAAGAGATGAGTGCTGAAATTCAGCAAAAAACTGTGGAACTGACTCCCGTTGCCAACTGTGTAGTGATGAAATTTGGGGAAATCAGGCCATATGTTTCGGCTAGAAAAAAAGTAGGGTCAGAACAGTGTTTCCAGTATGGGCCTGGCTTTGCTAAGAATTGTACTGGGATGGTTGAGAACAAACAGAAGCATATAAGATGTAATGAAGGGTTCTCCTATAAGGTTCTTTTACTCTTTCTTTTGGGCTTTGGACTTTCTTTACCTTCAAAGGTAAACACTTTGGGAACCATTACTGCATTACTAAACTCAATTTAAACCCTTAGTTGGAACAGCCATTGCCTAGTACAGGTTTATTCTCTTCCCCAGAGACACACTCACCAATACATTTACATCGTTTTCCTGGTGCTTTTCCTTAGCTTCCCTGTGCTCTTTAGAAGAGCTAGGCGTAGCAAAATGTTTTTAGGCCCTTCGTCAGACTGACTGCATTTTCCATACAGAACAGACATTAGCTTGAGTAAAGTTGTATTTGTGCCTCCTTGACATTGACAATCACTAGATTCAGTGTTCTAAGAAAGCCTGTGGTATTTCTGTTCAGTGAGCCAGCCTTGAAGCTTTAAAATTCCCATGTGATGAGTTTCTCACTGAAGATTTCTTTACAAGGATCTTACTAAGTTCACCTCAGGGTGTCTGAGTCTTGACAAAGCTTAGCTTAATACCACTTTGATAATTGCATAATTGAGAAACTATTGTCCTGGGAAGAAACAGCTTTAAATATCGGTGGTTAATTTTCTCTTTTAGAATCAGGATATTTCAGTATCTGAACTGGTTATGTGCGGAGATTAAGTGCAAAAGTGCTAAAAGTAATGCAGCCTATATTGAACATTACATGTCACTGAAGCAGTGTTCTTGTTCACTTCAAACTCTAAGAACAGGATTTTGTGTAGTGCCTCTTAACAAAGCACACAGATCAACTTACTGTGTCCATTTTTATTATAGGCAGAAGGAGAGGGTTTTTGTATTTTACCTTATGATCAATACTCTATGTTCTAAGTTTAAAGAAAAATGAAGGTTGTAACTTATTTAGCAGAGTAGTGGTTCCTTTTGAAACTCCTGGAAATATTTTTGCTACCAAATAAGTCATGTTTTATGGTACTCAAGCCGTTCAAAAGTGAAAGACCCAGAATTTAAATTTTGCAGGACAATCTTACAGGAATAGAATGGTTCATAGGCATAAAGGTAGAAAATAGATACAGTGCAATTCAGTTTTAACAGTATTTCATCACATTTAAAATAGCCTATAGCCTTTTAAGTTTAATGCCTTTGCTGTCATTGCTAATGACCTAGGGACCTGTTATTAGCATCAAGCAAGAAGTTGACAGCTATGTAATTACTTGTGTTAGACAAGGTAGCAGAGAACATTGCCAGAAAGATAGATCTGTAAGATAGGAAAGGATTTGTATACAAGAAAAAGTAGAAATTAACGTTTTGAAGACATCACTATCGGGGCTCTCTCTCTTGGGAACGTGCCCCAGCCTTGCTTCCTTCTCAGGTGGACATCTCCTAAACCCGAAGGACCCCATGAGGCTTGTACCCAGGGAAGCAATGGGCAGCAGAATCTTGTCTGGGGTTAGGCCCCCCCCTACCTCTGACTTTTCAGGAAGCCAATAGTAGCCCCTCCTTGGCTCACTTCTGTCACTGTCACTTCTACTTCCCAGTAAGCTAACAGCCGCCCCGCCTTGGCTCACTTCTTTCCTATAATGTCTCTGGGAATCCAAAGCAGCCTCACCCAGGCGCACTCCTGTTGCTGCTTCTATCCTAGGCCCTTCCTTGTTTCACTGTCTCCAGCTTTAATAAACATACTCTCAAAATTAAAAAAAAAATAGACCATCACTGTCATATATTTGAGTGTTGGATTAGCCTATCAATTAGTATTCAGAATTCTCTTCATGGTGCTAAATAGTGTGAGGGATGTAAAATGTGTAAGTCATATCTCAGTGATCATATAGGGTATGTAACTTATAAGCTAAAGTAGTCAGCTTTATCAGATTTGTGGGCATTAAAATCAATTACTGCCTAAAACGAAAAGAGAAAAAATCAGGGACAAGTTGAAAAGCACTGGAATTATTCATGTCCATACCAGATTAGTAGGTTACAAATTTTAGAAGCTAGTGTTTAGAATTAGCTGTCTAGAATTCAGAAAGGGATATGTTTTAACTTCATGATATATTAGCAAGAATTGGTCTACTGTGATGTTTGGGGAGGAGAAGGGAGAGACATTTTTCACTTATGTCCTTGTATATGAAGACAATTTGTATGACACAATACAAAACTTGTAAACAACTTGTTGGGCTTTTCCTTTACTTACCTATGTGTGGGGAGAAATGTTTGGAATCATTGCAAAGAGTCTTTTTAAGAAAAAAAAATGCCATGTGATTTTATATTCTGGAAAATACTGATTCAAAAAAATTTTAGTGTTTACCATGTACAGAACACCTATGTTAAGTGCTAGGGAGCATGCCATGAAATATTCCTTCATTCAGATGACCTCTTGGGTGGGGAGATAGGAAAAAAAACATTGAAAATGATAGCATCTTTGCCACCTGATCAAGGTTAAAGTTGTTTCAAGTATGTATACTAAGTGAGAGAGCATGAAGAATAAATTTTTATTTGAAGGTCATTGCTTTTATCTCCACTTCTCTAAATGGGCATCGGTGATGGTAAAGAGGACTTAGTTTGGACACAAAAGGAATTTATTTTTGAGTCTTCATTATTTAACATTTAGCGAGTGGGTCAGTAACTCAATGTAGTTCACTATTCAGACTGGTAACGAAGCCATGGCATTCCATTTTCTAATATAAGGTTTGTTGAGAAAGGCAATGGAATTACAAAGTATATATAAGCCTCTTCTGTGCACTAAACACTGTTTTAAGAGCTGTGAGGGATTCAGAGAAGCATAAAGTAACTGTGCTTTTTGAGCTTTGATAAAATTTGCAAGTATAAAACAACTAGAGATCAATTGTAAAGTACTATAGTATTTTATGTGCTCCAAACTGGGAATGTTACAGGAATTCAGAGAAGGAATCAGTAAGCCTGGGCAGATCAGAGGAGCTGACTCCTTAAGAGGCAAATTGAGCCCTGGCTGGTGTGGCTCAGTGGATTGAGCACCAGTTTGATCCCTGACTGGGGCACATGCCTGCATTGCCGGCCAGGTCCCTTGGGGTCGTGAGAGAGGCAACCCATCAATGCTTCTCTCCCTCCCTCCCAATCCCTCTCTAAAAATAAATTTTAAAATATTTAAAACAGAAGTGAGGCAAATTGAGGAGAGATTGAATTTAACCTGAATATAATAATGAGATAAGATCAAAGAGATGTAACTTCTGAAGTTTCTTGTGCCTAGTTTTTTTTTTTTTGCTTGCTTTCTTAAAAGATTTTGTTCTTAATATAAATTTAGTAAGCTCCCGACAAATAATTGGAAGTGTTGCATCTTTTCCAAATTCAATCTTAAGAAGGATAAGACAGAGTCCTTGTTAAGTTTGACAAGCACTTGGCTTTAAAAGATAGCCCAATATTGAAAATGTTGGATTTGTAATAATCCCGGATTTTGTTGGCTTCAAATTAAAATTTACTTTCAAACTATCCCACTTTTCATCAGCTCAGCTGGAACTGAAACTTAGTTCCATACAAGTTCTCTGACTAAAGAAATTTTAACCTATCCTCAAAATATCTCAAGTGATTTCACTGCACAAAATAATGTGTCTCTCTTTTTTCCCCAATAAGAATTGCTGTGAAATAATTAGGTAAATCATGAATTAGAATTAGTAAATTTGACTTCTGGTCAAAATGGAGGCATAGGTAAACACAGTTCACCTTTCACAACCACAGCAAAAATTACAACTAAACTACAAAACAACTATCACCCAGAATCATCAGAAAATTGAGTTATATGAAAGTCTGACAACCAAGGAATTCAAGAAGTCACATCTATTCAGATGGGTAGGAGGAGCGGAGACATGGAATGAGTGGTCCCACACCCACATATAGTGGGTAAAAATCAGGAGGGATATCTCCGGAGCAAGGGGTCCCAGCCCCACACTAGACCACCTAACCCAGGTTGCTAGTGCCAAGAAGACAAGACCCCATAACTTCTGGTTGCAAAAACCAGTGGGGGTTGGGGTGGTGGAAAAAATGGTGGGATTCTCAGGCACCTCCCCTTAAAGGGTCTGCAGTGGACTTAGGTCTCAGGCAGACAGACTCCCTTGGGGCAGCAGCTTGAAGGGGATCAGTGGCATACGGGGAGAAACTGAAGTGTCTGGCTTTAGGGAGAGTGCTGGGGAACAGCTTCCTCCCAGACAAAACTCCGAAGGCCAGGCAGTAGCCACCATTGTACCCTTGCTGAGCTCTCTGCACATTGAGCCACATATCTGAAACTCTTAACAACCTGATTCAAAGAGTTGTCCCGCATAGGTGATTACCTAAGGCTCCACACTATCCAACTTAGGGTTCGCTTTTCTACTTTAGGCCATGCTACGAAGACAGGGAGTCAAAACAGTTCTACATAATATATAGAAACCAACACAGGGAGGCTGCCAAAATGAGAAGACAAAGAAATATGGCCCAAATGAAAGAACAGAACAAAACTCCAGAAAAAGAACTAAACAAAATGGAGATAAGCAATCTATCAAATGCAGAGTTCAGAGCACTGGTTATTAGGATGTTCGAGGAACTCACTGGGTACTTCAGCAGCATAAAAAAGACCCAGGCAGAAATAAAGGTTACACTAAGTAAAATAAGAAAAGCTTACAGGGAATCAACAGTGGAGTGGATGAAGCCAAGAATCAAATCAATGATTTGAAACACAAGGAAGAAAAGTTCAATCAGAACAGCAATAAGAAAAAAGAGTCAAAAAAAAAATGAGGATAAGGTAAGGAGCCTCTGGAGCAACTTCAAACGTACCAACATTTGAATCATGGGGTGCTGGAAGGAGAAGAGAAAGAGCAAGAAATTGAAAACTTATTTGAAAAAATAGTGAAAGAAAACTTCCCTAATTTGGTGACGGAAATAGACATACAAGTTCGGGAAGCACAGAGAGTCCCAAACAAGTTGGACCCAAAGAAGACCACACTAAGACACATCATAATTAAAATGCCAAAGGTTAAAAGACAGAGAATCTTAAAAGCAGCAAGAGAAAAGGAGAGAGTTACCTACAAAGGACCCTTCCCATCAGACTGCCAACTGATTCCTCCAAAGAAACTTTGCAGGATAGAAGGGATTGGCAAGAAGCATTCAAAGTGATGAAAAGCAAGGAACTACAACCTAGATTACTCTATCCAGCAAAGCTATCATTTAGAATGGAAGGGCAGATAAAGTGCTTCCCAGGAAAGGTAAAGCTAAAGGAGTTCATCATCACTAAACCATTATTACATGAAATGTTAAAGGGACTTATTTAAGAAAAGATCAAAACTATGAACATTAAAATAGCAATAAATTCACAACCATCAACTCGAATCTAATAAACTAAGCAAACAAGTAGAACAGAAACAGAATTATAGATACAGAGATCATTTGGAAGGTTATCAGCTAGGAGGGTGAAGGGGAAGAGTGGGAGGAAAGGTGCAGGAATTAAGTACAAATTGGTAGGCACAGAACAGGTGAGGGGATGTTAAGAACAGTATAGGAAATGGAGTAGCCGAAGAACTTATACACGTGACCCATGGACATGAACTAAGGCAGGGAATGCTGGAGAGAATGGAGGGTCCTGAGTAAAGGAGGGCAAAGGGGGAAAAATTTAGACAACTGTAATAGAATAATTAATAAAAATATTTAAAAATATATATATAATTTCGTACACACACACAAAAGCAACTTGCTCTGGTTGGTACAGCTCAGTGGACTGAGTGCCACCCTGCAAACCAAAAGGTCACTGGTTGGATTCCCAATCAGGGCACATGCCTGGGTTGCAGGCAAGGTCCCAGTTGGGGGCATGTGAGAGGCAGCTGATTAATGTTCCTCTCACACATTGATGTTTCTCTCCTCTCTTTCTCCCTCCCTTCCCCTCTCTCTAAAATTAAATAAATAAATAAATAAATAAATAAATAAATAAATAAATAAATAAATAAAATCTTCATAAAAAAGAAAATAGTAACTGTATATTTTACTCAGAAGTTTTGATAAGTTTTTCCTCAGTAAAGTTAGGAGAGAGTCTGTTGCTATTCTTGGTTTACTGGTTAACTGTTTCAATGGTGTGCTGTTCACCTGTTTGGCTAGGCTGCACCCATATCCTTGAAGAAATCTAGAACTTCCTAACTCTTATCTGCCAAAAGGTTGATCAGTTGAATTCCTAAAACATTCCCAGTTTGGAGAACATTACTGACTTGCTGCCTGTTTGGCATCACTACTTAGGAACATGGGACCATGCATGGCCTGGAGGAGCCAGCATAGTTTTTAAGAAAAATGTGGTCAGACAGCATTGAATCAACCTGTCTGTTGAGCCTTGCAGACCTGTTTTCCATCATGGGCCAGAGCTTGTGCATGGACAGTTTCCTTATTCTGAAATGAGTTAACCTACCTAAAGACTCTTAACACACGACTTTCTTTTGGGAGAATACAATTGATTGGGAAGACAAGGCAACATAAAAACAGACTTTACATTGACTAAAACAATATATTGACATATCTAGGACTGAATTTGTAGGTGAAAATTTCTCAAAAGGAGTAAAAGTGACTTGGAACAACAGAGAAGTCAAGAATTATATACACAGGACAACCCTGATACAGGATTTGAGTGTGAAAGTCAAGACTATTATGTTACACAAAGAATGGACATCAAGAGGCAAGCTTGGGTTTAAAGGATATGAGCAGGTATATAGCAAGAGACCAATAGGCACAGATAACTGGGTAGAAAGTCATGAAAGTCGGTCTGAAGTGTGCATGGGTCCGAAATACCTGGTTATTCTTGTTATTCTTGTTTTTTCTTGTTTTCTCAACTTAGCCTCTGGAAATTTTTACTTGATAGATCTCTGATAGGAGCCAGGAACCTAGTAAAACAAAAACCTCCCCAGATGATTCTGATTGCAGCCATGCAGGCATTCCTAGATTAGGAATCACTGAGCTGGATGACGTCAAAGGGTCTGGGAAGATCATTGGAGGACTGTGTAAAGCAGTGATAGGTTGTAGTTAACAGGTGCGAAAAATTTCAGTGTGTATATTTCTACACAATGGCGTAGGGATGGAGAGCAGCTGGGAATAAGGAACAAGAAGCATGCATTAATAGTTCACAAATAAGGAGACAAGGTACAAGCAAGGAAAGTTCACAAGTAAGGAAAAAAGGGACTGAGGAGAAGCAAGAAAACTAAGCTCGTACTTTGTCATGAAGGAGACTACTGGGTCAAACAAAGGACTAGTAGGTGTTCCTCTTTGGGGGAGTTTTGAAATTTCCAATCAACTTTTTTTTTTAGAGAGAGAGGAAGGGAGGGAGAACAGGAGGAATAGAACATTGATGCAAGAAACATGGACTGGTTGCCCTCCCCCAACTGGGGACAGAGCCCACAACCCAGGCATGTGCCCTGACCAGGAATTGAACCAGCAACACTTGGGTTTGTAGGTCAACCCCCAACTAACTGAACCACACTGGCCAGGGCTCCAATCAACTTTTAAAGATGAGTTGATCTTAAGACAAAATTACTGAAAATTTTCAGCCTTGTCTAATAGTCTTTGCTTAAAACAAAACAACCCCAAACACCTTGATGAACAGCTTTTGGTTGAGTGTGTACAGTCCCCAGTATACATGATCATATTATGAAGTCACTCAGTTGTTGTTGTTGTTGTTGTTTTAAGAAAAGCTTCTTGGGTAGGATATGTGTCATTTCCTGCCCTTCTGAGAACTGGTTATTGACAGAGTTTATTCCAGTTTGCTCTGAGCCCGGAGAAAGTCTTTAGCTCCAAAAACATCCCCCACCAGATGCTTTTCTTAGTTTCCTTGCAGAGGAGTCTGTAGGTAAGGGAGTAGCGGTAGAGAAGCTTAAAGGTTTACATGAAAGTGAGTGCAAGTAATGTTCTCAGTTACTGTATAATCCAACATAAAATATGCTGGCCAGGAAGGGACACACGCACATAAATTTAGTCAGAAATAACTTACAAAGTCCCACCCAAAATTATGGCCACTCTTCCCTTCATATTTGTAGATTTCTCAAGAGAATATGTGGGTCTGATTATAACTAATATACACCCACCACTACCACTGCCAAAAAAGCAATAACAAAAACAAAACTCAACTCTAGACCAAAATTCTTTTTAAACTCTAACTCAGAATAAGTAAGAAGAGGCGTTTGCTTTAGGTCTGCTTCCTAGCCAGTATTTTGCTTTTATTTCCTAGCTGTCTGTTTTCATTCAACAAACCTTTAGTGAGTGCCTGCTGCATGCCAGGCATTGTGTTGTGTGTTGGAAATTTAACAGTGAATAAAAAGAAGTACACAGTTCTTGGAGTCCCAGTTCTGTTCTTTGGGTACCTATAATTTGATGTGCAAAATCTCATGTGAGAGATTTGGATTGAATGGTGAAAGAGTGAGAGAGGGTAAGACACAAGTAGGAAGTTCATCTGCTTAGTAAAGAATAATTAAATATTGACTTTCAGTCAAGATGGAAGTGTAGGTAAACGTGCTTCACCTCCTTGCACAACCACAAGAATTACAACTAGATCTCAAAACAAATAACACCCAGAACCATCAGAAAATTGAAGTGTATGAAAGACTGACAACCAAGGATTTAAAGAAACCACATTCAACCAGAGAGGTAGGAGAGGTGGAAAAGTAGACATGGGCAGAGGGGCGGTGGCAGCAGAATGGGTGATCCTACATTCACATGTGGTGGATAAAAATTGGGAGGGATACCTTGGGAGTAAGAGATCCCAGCCCCAGGCTATACTGCACAGCCCAGCGTTCCAGTGCCAGGAAGATAAATCCCCATAATGTCTGGCTGTAAAAACCAGTGGGGGTTGGGGTGGTTGAAGAAACTGTTGGATTTTGAGGAGACTCTGCTTAAAGAGGCTGCACAGACTTAGAATATATGCAGACCCACCTTCTCTGGGATTCAGCACCAGGGCAACAGCTAGAAGGCGCCAATCATATACGGGAAGTAAATGAGGTGACTGGAAACAGGGAAAGTGCCAGGCAAACATCCAGAAGCCAGGCAAGCAGCATTGTACCTTCTTTGAACCCTCCCCCCACACAGAGCCACAAAGTGGTGAAGTGGGTTGCCCTGCCCTGGAAATTGCCTAAGACTCCACCTCACACAATTTACAGGTGCCTTTTCTACAATAGGGCACATTACTAAGACAGGGAGTCAAAGTAGCTCTACCTAAAACACAGAAACAAACACAGGGAGGCTGCCAAATTGAGTAGATAAAGAAATATGGCCCAAATGAAAGAACAGAACAAAACCCCAGAAAAAGAACTAAATGAATTGGAGATAACCAACCTATCAGATGCAGAGTTCAAAACACTCGTGATCAGGATGCTCAAAGAACTCACTGAGTATGGCAACAACATAAAAAAGACCCAGGAAGAAATGAAGTTTACACTAAATGAAATAAAGAAAAACTACAGGGAACCAAGAGTGGAGGGAATGAAGCTTGGATTCAAATCAATGATTTGGAACATAAGGAAGAAATAAGCATTCAATCAGAACATCAAAAAGAAAAAAAGGGTTTAAAAAATGAGGGTACTATAAGGAGACTCTGGGACATCTTCAAATGTACCAACATCTGAATTATAAGGATGTCAGAGGATAAGAGAAAGAGCAAGAAATTAAAAACTTATTTGAAAAAATGACAGAAAACTTTCTGAATTTGGTGAAGGAAATAGACATACAAGTTCAGGAAGCACAGAGGGTCCCAAACAAATTGGATCATACTAAGACACATCATAATTAAAATGCCAAACATTAAAAACAAAGAATCTTACAGGAAGCAAGGAGAAAGCAGAGAGTTACCTACAAAGGAGTTCCCATAAGACCATCTGCTGATTTCTCAAAAGAAATTTTGCAGGCTAGAAGGGACTGGCAAGAAGTATTTAAAGTGATGAAAAACAAGGAACTACAACCTAGATTACTCTATCCAGCAAAGCTGTCACTTAGAATGGAAGGGCAGATAAAGTGCTTTCCAGACAAGATAAAGTTAAAGGAGTTCATCATCACCAAGCCACTACTACATGAAATGTTAAAGGGGCTTATTTTTTAAGAAAAAGAAGATGAAAACTATGAACATTAAAATGGCAATAAATTCACAACTATCAACAACTGAATCTAAAAAGACAAATTTGCCCTGGCTGGTGTGACTCAGTGGATTGGGCTCTGGTCTGCGAACCAAAGGGACGCCAGTTCAATTCCCAGTCAGGCCACATGCCTGGGTTGTAGGCTAGGTCCCCAGTTGGGGGCATCTGAGAGGCAACCACACATTGATGTTTCTCTCCCTTTCTTTCTCCCTCCCTTCCCCCCTGCCTACAATTAAATAAATAAAATCTTTTTAAAAATAAATAAAAATAAAAATAAAAATAAACTAAGCAAGAAACAGATCAGGAACAGCATCGTAGATAGGGAGATTATTTGGAGGGTTATCAACTAGGGGGGTGAAGGGGGAATGAGGGAAAAGCTGTGGAATTAAGAAGATAATTGGTAGGTACGAAATAGACAGGGGGATATTAAGACTAGGATAGGAAACGGAGAAGCCAAAGAACTTATATGCAGGACCCATGGACATGAACTAAGGGGAAGGATGGTAATTGCTGGAAGGAATGGTGGTTCTGGGAGGAGGAGGGGAAAAGAGAGAAAAATTGGTACAACTGTAACAGCAAGTCAATAAAATATATTTTCAAAAAGAATAATTAAATTTTAACTTGGAATTTGGTGTGAGTGAATGTAAACTGTGTAAGTGTCCAGTTTCATTCTATTGCAGGTGACCCTCTAAAATATTCTTAAGGACATTGGTACCAAGAACACGAGCACGTTCTAACTTGCCTTAGTTTCTGTTAGGCTCTTTTTGCATTTTTCCTTGAAGTCTTCACCAGCCCAGCAGTGGATGGTAGGGGGGATGGTAGAAAAATACAGGTTCTGGAGCCGGACTGCCATGGTGCCAATCCAGGCTCCATTGCTTATGACCTGTGTAATTTGGAACAAGTTATTTAAACTGTGGACTTCAGTTTTCTAACGTGTTAAATGGGAATAATAGCCTATATCCAACAAGGTTGTCGGAAGAACTAAATGAGTTTTAAATGTATAAAGTGCTTAAAACAGTGCTCAGTATTGGTAAACATTCAATCATTTTAGCTATTTTTCTCTTATTAATAAAAAGAAAATAAGTCACTGTTTATGGTTCTGTCAGAGATTTCCAATTAGATCCAGGTTTAATGTAACTTTTAAGGTGAATTACCAGCTTCCCAGGCTT
This sequence comes from Mormoops blainvillei, assembly GCA_004026545.1. Taxonomy (NCBI): domain Eukaryota; kingdom Metazoa; phylum Chordata; class Mammalia; order Chiroptera; family Mormoopidae; genus Mormoops; species Mormoops blainvillei. The sequence goes on from PVJD01000343.1 coordinate 136,342, forward strand.
GAACACAAGTGTAGTAATGAGTTCCCAGGCTTTTATCCAGATTTCTCTCTCTCTCTCTCTCTCTCTATTTTAAAGAGAGATAGAGGAAGGGGAGAGAGAGAAAAACATAGAGGAAAGGAGAAAGAGAATGAAACATTGATTTGTTGTTCCACTCATTTATCCTTTTGTTGGCTGATTTTCGTATGTGGCCTGACCAGGGATCAAACCTGCGACCTTGGCATATTGGGACAATGCTATAACCAACTGGGCTACCTGGCCAGAACCCAGATTTTTCTGCTAACACATCTATTCTCTGGCCTGTTAAGCCATAAAACCTCCTCTAAGAGTTTGTTCTTGAACACCAAGTAGAGTTTTGAACATTTCTTAGAGGTATTCAGAAGTTGGTATTTATCCTAGTACAATGTTAGGCAATTGGTATGCTGTCTAGTTTACTATCTTATAAAAACTATAATGATGAATGTTCTAAAAAATTTTGCCCTATGACTAAACTTATGTTGCTCCTCAGTTATTTAAAGAGGTCTCCGTGTTCTGGCTTGTGTGGTTCAGTGGATTGAGTGCCAGCCTGCGAATCAAAAGGTCGCTGGTTCAATTCCCAGTCAGGGCACATGCCTAGGTTTCAGGCCAGGTCCCCAGCTGGGGGTATGTGAGAGGCAACCACACATTGATGTTTCTCCCTCACTTCCCCTCTCTCTAAAAATAAATAAATAAACTCTTTTTAAAAATAAAATAAAATAAAGAGGACTCCAAGCACTAGGCTGTTTTGTTTTCAAACCACAAGGAATGTGGGAAAGATAAAATCAATATGTGAGGCACTTGGTAAGTTGGCAACTCTTCTTGGAGAGTTTGTTGTAACAGTGATTTTCAGCCTCTATGCTGCAAGAATTTTTAAAACATGCAAAACCTATTTAGACAGGGGCACTGATCTCTTTCCCCTTAGGCTGCAAATTAAAAAGATGACAATAGCCAACACAACAATAGCCGTCTGTTGTTAATGAATCAAAGTTACATCTATTTTTTGGGGTCAGGTTGGAAAAAAAAAATTGTATTTTGTGTGTGTGCTGCAGAATTTTAGCAATTAGTTTATGGGCCGTGACGTGAGAAACGTTGAAAACTATTATGTTATAAGATGATCACAGGAGAGAATAACTGGAGTGAGAGGTCCTATAAAATACAATGTTGTATTCTTTGTTGGTTTCCCACCCAAAATCCATTGCTCCTTCCAAAGAAAATGGCATTTTATTCAAGAATCCACCTATTTCCCATACTTAGTTCCAGATAAGTCCTATCGCTTCTCAGTCTTTTGGCTAAAATCAAATGCAGTGAAGCCCTAAACAGCCTGGATAACCCCACCCCCCTTGCCTGTGATTAGTTCAGAAATGTCCATGCGACACGTTTTGGACCAGCAAGGTTAGAGGAGAGAATAGCTAGAGGCGTCTTCTTTTTCTGGGAGAGGTCCTAAAGCAATCTCCTCTTTTCCCTGGAAGTGAATGAGGAAGCATGAAGTGCTAGCAGTGGTTCTGTAAACATCATAAAAGTTTAGGATTAAGCTAACATTGAGTGTCACCCTGCGATCCAAAGTGTCCCCTGTTCGATTCCCCAGTCAGGGCACAAGCCTGGGTTGTGGGTCAGGTCCCCAGTAGGTGGTATGTGAGGGGCAACCACACATTGATGTTTCTCTCCCTCTCTTTCTCCCTCCCTTCCCCTCTGTTTAAAAATAAAATAAATAAAATCTTTAAAAAGAACAAAAAACTAACATTGAATGTCAAAATGGGCCCACGAAAGGAACCTGGGTCCCTGATAGTTTCACTGACCTTTTGCTTCAGTCAGCCCTGAAGTCTGCCCGCCGACCTTTGAACTTCTAGTTAGGTGAACCAATATATTTTCTTAATGCTTAAGCCAGTTTGAATTGGTTTTCCTGTTACTTGTAGCCAAAACCACCCCAAGTTCCAAGTTACTCTCATTTTCATTTTGTTATATCATGTTACTTTTTTTTCAAGACTATCACCTACACACTAGGGGGTGCTCAAGAGGCAGTCACACATTGATGTTTCTCTCCCTCTCTTTCTCCCTCCCTTCCCCTCTCTAAAAATAAGTAAATAAAATATTTTTTTTAAAAAGACTATCACCTATGGAAAAAAGATACAAAATTATATACATGCCATGATTGCAATCATAAGATAATTCAAACACATTGGAAGGGGATGTGCCAAAATGAATAATATTTGTCTGTAGGTGGATTTTTCCCCCTATTTCTATGAACTTATGCTTCTTTTTCCTAAAATAAATTTTATTTTTCATTGTTTTGATTTTATTTATTTGTTTTTTAGAGAGGGGAAGGGATGGAGAGAGGGAGAGAAACATCAATGCGTGGTTGCCTCTTGTATGTCCCACACCGAGGACCCGGCCCACAACCCAGGCATGTACCCTGACTGGGAATCAAACCAGCAACCCTTTAGTTCGCAGGCCGGCACTAAATCCACCGAGCCACGCCAGCCAGGGATGAACTTATACTTCTTTTTACATGTTTTCTATAATGATCCTGAGTGACGTTATTGGGGAAAAATGCACGAGAAATAAGACTGGAAGACAAAATGGTGTTAATGTTTTGGAATTGATTGATATTTTTTCCTCTTATTTTTCAGTTTTCTTATAATTAGCTTATTATGTTAGCCGTATAATTTAAAAATGGTTTTGGCCCTGGCAGGGAAGCTCAGTTGGTTAGAGCAATGTCCTTGAAACATCAAGGTTGTGGGTTTGGTCTCCAGTCATGGCACATACAAGAATCAATCAATGAATGCATAGATAAGTGGAACAACAAATCGATGTTTCTCTCTCTCTTACAAAAAATCAATAAATTAAAATGTTTTTTAATTCCTTCACTGAAACTTTAGTGGAGCAGGAACTTTCTCTCCTGCTTCCTTTCTCTTTACCCCAGGTATATGCACAGGGAGCACTATTTACACAGAACAGAAAATATGAAAACTGAATCATTCCAGAATTTAAGGCCAGCAAAGAAATCCACAAAAAGTAATGGCAATAGTCTTATTAGCTCAGTATATGATCCCAGAGTGATATACTAACCTGTGTTCTTCTTCTTTCAGATAATTTCTCAGTTTGTATTTATACATTTATTAGTATGATTATTTGTTTTTTTAAAAAAAGATTTTTATTTACTTATTTTTAGAGAAAGGGCTGGAAAAAGAGGGAGAGATACATCAATGTGTGGTTGCCTCCCACGTGCCCCCAAATGGGGAGCTGGCCCACAACCCAGGCACGTGCCCTGTCTGGGAATGGAGCTGGCAATCCTTTGATTTGTGGGCCGGTGCTCAATCCACAGAACCACACCAGCCAGGGCTGATTATTTGATTAATGTTTGTCCTCTGCTAAGCTCTACAAAAATAGGAATCATATCCCTAGTACATGGTATGCGGTAGACGCTCAGATAAATACTTGTTGACTAATGAATGAGTGAGTGAACTGAATAGGTTGGAATAAATATTCCCAATTACAAAGGCAGACTACTTCTCAGCACTCAAAACCAGTATCTCTTGGCCCTGGCCAAGAAGCTAAGTTGGTTAGAGCATCATCCAGATATACCAAGATTGTGGGTTCAGTCTCCAATCTGGGCACATACAAAGAAACAACCAGTGAGTGCACAGATAAGTGGAACTATAAATCAATGTTTCTCATTCTCTCTCTCTCTCTCTCTCTCAAAACAAACAAAAAACCAGCATCTCTCCCTCTGGTGGTTATGGTCTTAGAAATTACATTTTGAAAGGAATACAGAAAGACTAGAAAAGGACTAGAATGAACAGCAAAACACATCACCTACCAAATGAGAGTCTCTAGGACAGGAGCCTGGAATCTGCATTTTTTTACAAGTGTCCCAGGTGATTCTGAATCAGGTAGTCTGAAACTCACACTTTGAAAACATGCCCCAGAACATCCTATTGGAATCTGAGAATTAACTTCATTCAGTCATCCAGCTTTCAAGAGAATCATACTGACATCACTGTTTCTATTTACTGTGAATCAGTTTTTATTTTGCACTCGTGCGGTGCATTAACAAATTCAACATACAAGATAGCATTACATATTGTAGGTTAGCGTCACAGCATTATGCAATTTCACACAATTCATGTTAGCTTTTTCAGATTTTTCTTTTTTTTCAATTTGACACATTTATTTTATTCTTGAGTTTCATTTTTACAAGAGAAGACACAAGGTAAAGAAAGACAACCACATTAGAGAAGGATCGTGGTGAGGGAAATGTCACTATCATTGCCGTAATAAAAGCCTTCCAAGAAAAGAACTTGCATTATTCCCTCTCCTGAGCAAGCTGCCCTGTCCCACAAACCAGTTCTGTGTTTTCATATCTAGAGCACTGTTCATAAACATGTACATCGTGTCTGTGCTCCACTGAGAAGAACTGAAAGAGGAGTAACTCATAAAGGGACTTTTGTTACTAAGAAAAACTCTTGGCTTCCCAAAGGAATCAAGGTATCAGCAGAGAAGGATTGACTCTTGGAAAATCGGAAGTGACCATTCCCTAACCTATTCCTGACCATGAGTGCCTTGTGCAAAAGCTAGGATGTGACTCTCTTGTCTTTCAACTGACTCTTAAAAGGAGGCGTTCCTCCTTCGCCCTTATCAGTCAGCTCTGGGAGGAACAAACGTGAAAGCCAAAGTCAGCTAAGAAACTTTGGGACAGCATAGTCAAGGGCACGATGGATCAGGCCTGAGGTAGGAGGGAGGAACCCTGTACTGTCTGCCACTTGGCCTTTTTCTGAGAAAGACACCAAGGCAGCTCATAGGCTACAGAGCTACTAGTTCCTCCCCTATCACCTCACCACCCACTGCTCAGTAGACCCAAAGGATGCGTGGAATAAAGCTACAAGGAGATGGGGAAGAGAGGAGTGGGGTGAGGCTGTTTTCCCAGACTTATGTCAGGAGGAGCTACAGAGGCACACACAGTGGGGCAAAGACCAGACTATCTCCACCTGCTGCTTTGCATCGTTTCTGGGAAGGAAACAAAAGCGGATTGCTCAGCAATTTCTGATCTTTAGACATTAAGGCGATGAAGAGGAGTTATTTAAATTTTTTCTAATGGGGTTTCAGAATGCTCCTGTCAGATTTACATCAAACTAGCTCAAAATGCCATTTTTAGAAAAGAAAAATTATTTTCCTCTACGTATGATACAGTATTTACATCCCATGGAGTGCAGGGTAAAGACCGGTGGTATGAACCCAACTGACGGTGAGAGAGTGAGCCGGACTGTGGGAGCGGACAGGGACAAGAACGGAGAGTGGCCTTTGTGCCTGCTCAGCCTTGCCCAGAATCCAGGTTTAAAAAAACAACAAAAGGATTGGGGAGCACGGAGCAGATTGGTTTTAAATCTACAAGAGCTACGAGAACATCAAAAGTAACATCACCACTCTCTCCTTGGAGACTCAGTTTTTCAACTCCCTTCTCAGAAGCAAGTTAGAAAGTGATGTTCTTGCATGGAAGTGGACCTTCAGTTTTTGCTAATCCCTTAGGCCTTGCGTCAAGCTGCTGCTTATTTGAGTTCCTCTTCAGGCTGGAAAAAAATAATCTACTGCCTAACCAAGCATACTTATTGTTAGTGAAGTCTCTGCCATCTGAGAAGTCTCAACATTAGAGACATGGCTGAATTAGGAGGGAGGAGACTTGAATTCTAATCCCAACAGGATGCTGAATGTTCTCGACCTCCATTGCTCGCTGGCAGGAGGACTGAACTCTGCGGTTGCCCTTATCCCTCCTCTTTGTTGTGAGACTCATAAATTCCAAGAACCAAGCACTTTGTTTTGAGGAAAAAGTGTCCTGAAAGAATCTAAGTTATCTTCATGACTCAGTCACAGTGTTATTTTTAAGAGCCATTACTGAAAAATTTAAAGAGAATGATCTTTGAAGGCCCTTTGCCTTATGAAGCAACACTAACCACATCGAGGCTATTCGAGAAGACTAAGGCTTCTCAAGGGTCAGCATGTCTGGAAAAACAAAGACCAATTTAGTCCTTCAAACCTCTGATGGTTTCTAACCCATCAACCAACAAGTGGCTGTTGCTTTCATAGAAAGCTGCAAAGGGGAGGGGGGTGGGTGTTATTCAGAGTCATTTCATTTCTCCTCTCCCTGTCCTCATACCTGCAGATAATGTCTGGGATCAGCACGATGTGTTCATTGCTACTGTCCTATAGGTGAATTTGAAGTCTCCAAAGCTCTTTTTAAAGACATCATCTTGTTCTGTAAACCCAGTTCTACCTCATAAGTCTGATGTGTCCATGTGCTTCATCACAATTAATCATAGACTGTGGTCTACCCTTTCATAGCAGGAGCGCTGACAGCAAAAACACCCCATTTCTCAAATACTCTTTCTCCTGCAAACCTTGCCGAACCTATTCCACCTTTGTTTCTTGGCTTACTACAGATTTCTGGACTTTGGACGCAGTCAAAGAGCAGAGATGTAAGAGGTAACAGGAAGAAAAGATGGGGATGGTAAAAATGAGGCTTTACAGGAGCAAAATATTCTTTTGCAGAAGTGGGGAATGAAAGTAACTCTCCAGAGAAGCCCAATAAAAAGAGGTCAATTTTGCCCTGGTTGGGTAGCTTGACTGGTTAGCATACTGTCCTGTTACACCAAGGTTGCAAATTCAATCTCTGGTCAGAGCACATACAAGAAACAACCAATAGATGCATAAATAGGTGGAACAACATCTCTCTCTCCCCTCCTTCTTCCCTCTCTCTCTAAAATCAATTTTTAAAAAAAGAAAAGAAAAGAGGCCAATTTCAGGTAATCAGCAAATATAGTTCGGCACAAAACACAATTTCATGGATTAAAATCTTCAACTTGATATTGGCAGTCAGGCTAATTTCTTCAGTTTGTATTAGACATGCAAGTATAAGGTTACATTGTTATATATAAACTTGTAGAGGTCTTTCCCTCTCTATTTTTCCCATAAAAAAAAAAAAGAATTTCTAGTGCCTTGCAAAAGAGAAAAATCATCATCCCTAAGAACTAATCTGTAGCTGTGGTCATGTGGGGTGTTCTTTGTGGGGTTTATTTTGTAAGAAATTTTCTTCTACAACTAAAACGAGATTTTGAGTCCACTTCTCTCTGTCACCTCTCTCCCCACCACGTCCCTACCCAGCCCGGCCCTGGGGTGAGAGGTGAGGAACACAGGATTAGTACTCGCTCAGACTGTGCCACTTGGCCACAGGCTTGCGGGGGCTCTCGCAGACCTCTCTCCAGTGTTCAGCACCACTGGCTGTGACACTGTGTGCCCCCAGGATCAGCCTCCCCACAACCTCATTCTTGGTGGTGCGATCGAAGTCGATGACAAGGAACTCGATGCTGATGTCAGGCAGGAGGTCAGTGGGGATGTCATAGATGAAAGATTCATTGAAGACTGGGTTCAAAGTGCACTTCTTCACGTGGGTTTTCTTCTTGGCAATGCGCTTTCTGCCGTAGTAGACGTTCACCTTGACATAAGGATCTGGGGCCCCCAAAGAGATAAGAAAAAGGAAGACAGGCCTATGACACAGTCCTCTCCTATATAATGGTGGTTTTATATTGGGAAGGAAGGGTTTATGTTGCCCGTCTCCTTGGTGGCCACTCCTACGTGGTCTTCAGTGATGGCACAATAAATGCACACTGACAGTATTTGAGTCTGCCCACCCAGACAAGGGGCCAAGGAAACCAAGCAGGGAAAGAACAGAACAACTTCCTCAAGCCAGGTTTGAAGAAACCCTATGACACCAACAAGCATCTTTAAGGGCACAGAGACTAACAATGCCTGCGGTCTTTGGGATAAGTCTCACCTGGAGCAAGGACTCAGCACCTGGCACGCACACTCATTAGGGTATCTTGCCGAAGGTAAAGACACCATTTGCTCACTTGATGTACTTTCCTGGCTAGGAAAATCTATAATCTAGATGTGTATCAGGAAGAGAGGTAGACAGAGAGAGGAAGGGCTGCAAAGTGACAGGTATAAGTGGTCCTGACGTAGGGGTGTGTCTGTCCCACAGGCAAGAGGGAGGGGGCCTGTCACTCAGACATTTTAGAAATAGGTTGAAGTAAATAGCTGCTACCTGAGAGACCGGTGATATCCATCTTCGGCAAGTGCCTGGCTTTGAGGACCACCACTGTCATTCTTTGTGCCACGGGCTGATATGATAGAGACACCTGGAGCTCCCCTCTGCTAATGCACTTCTGTGAAGAAAAAGCAGATGAGAATCCTGAGGGAAGAGAGGTTGGAGAAGAAGCACAGGGAGGAGAGAGCTAATTGGTAGGTGCTCAACCCCTGAAAAGGTTGAACAAGGAAGGGAAGAAAGAAAATGTTCTATTATAATCCTGATACTAAATAAAATCATTTGCATGGAACGGCAGCACAGCCTAATATTTAACAGGGCAGACTCTGAAGTCAGCCTGGTCTGGATTCAAATCCTGACCGGGGACCAGTTACTTGACATCTCTGTACTTCTGTTCCGTCATCTACAAAATGGAGATAAAAATAGTACCTAATGCAGAGGATTATGAAAAGGATTAAATAAGTTAAATTTTGTAAAATGCCACAGTGTCTGGCACATGTTGTGTGCTATAGAAGCGTATTTTCTCCTATTCTCTCATTTGGTTCTTGTGATAAAAATATATAGTGGGAAGTAGGAAATTTGAGTCTGAGTCTTAACCATTTACTCACTACCTGGCCTTGGGCAAGTCTCTGACCTTTCTGGAGCCCGTTCCTCCATTTCATAGGATGAATGTCCACAGCTGCTCTGCCTGCCTCAGTTACACACCTCAGAGTGTCATCTCCAGCCACGTTGGCTTCCTCCCCATGACCACATCTTTGTTTTCCCATCTTTCAAGTTTATTCTAAGCTCTATTCTGAGTTTGAAAAAAACTCTAGCCCTCCAAGAACATTCCACACATTTGGATACTCACCACCTGGCAGGTGCTGAGGACCCAGAGCTGACAGGACTCAGATGCTCCCAAGGAGCTTACCATGTAGTAGAGGAGGCAGAGATGTAAGCAAAGATGTATTTGTCAGAGAAGAAAGAAGCCTGACTAAGTGCTGTTGGGAGATCCAGGGAAGGTTTTGCAGCTGACATCAGGGCTGAGTTTATGACGGGTGAATAAGAGGCCATGAGACAATGGGTAGAGGGGAGCTCATATCAGGCAGAGTGGCAGGAATGACTGGTACAAAGGCATTGGGTCCTGAAAGGGTATGCTATGTTCAGAGAATGGTGAGAGGTGTCTGTGCCTGATGTTGGGGTGCCTGGCAGGAGAGATGAGCCAGGAACCTGGAGAGGTGGGTGAGGTGCGGGTGAAGAGCAGTGGGGGCACTCTGACCAAACAACAAAGTCACCACCAGGCAAGAGGAGGTCTGTAAGTATAGGAGCAATAAAGTTATTATGGTTGTCATTAATATTTTATTAATAATATTTTTATTCTAGCCCTGGCAGGATGGCTCAGTTGGTTGGAGTATCGTCCTCTATACCAAAAAGTTGAGGGTTCAATTCCTGATCAGGACACATACCTAGCTTGCAGGTTTGGTCCCCGGTTGGGGAGTGTGCAGGAGGCAACTCATTGATGTTTCTCTCTCACATTGATGTTTCTCTCTTTCTCTCTTTCCCTTCCTCTCTCTCTAAAATCAATAAATGTATCCTTGGGTAAGGATTAATAATAATAATAATAATATTCTAGTGAAAGCTGGAGAATAAACTAAAGTGGAGAAAGACCAAAGTCAGAAGGCTCAGTTAAGGGGCTGCTGCAAGAGGCTAAGGAAGAAATGATGGATCCTGGAACCAGGGCTCTAGCACAGGGGGCAGACGTGGGGGCAAAATATGTCTGAGGAAGAATTGCGGGGGCCTGGCCAGGTAGCTCAGTTGGTTAGAGCGTTGTTCCCTTACGCCGGGCTGCAGGTTCAGTCAAGGCACATGTTAAAAAAGCAACCAATGAATATATAAGTAAGTTGAACAACAAATCAGTGTCTCCTCTCCCTCTCCCTTCCTTTCTCTCTAAAGTCAATAAATTTTTAAAAAATTGCCAGGATTTTCTAGATTTGGGTGACTAATTGGATGCAAATATAGGGGAATGGGGAGAGATAGAGGACTTTTTTTTTTTCCTTTTGTTTGAGGACTATTTCTTACATTTGTAGCTTAGAAAGTGGGGCTGAGACTGAGATAAGGAAAAGAAAAGGAGGTACAGTTTTGAGGAATTTAGGACATAAGTTAAATTGGGGACAAAATCATTCCCCCACTATCAAACCTTATTCCTTGTATTCTTCAGAGCCATAAAGTAATGTCACCTACTTCAGGAATTCTTAGATTGAGCAAAAGTAAACAGTGGACTGTTCTCACTACCAGCCTTAGATACCCACCAAAATGATTTACTGTGCACTTATGAAGTGCCAGGAACTCGGCCAGCAGTTAGGCCTGAAACAATAGGCAATGAGTGGTCCTGCCCTCAGGAACAACATGGGTCAGTGCTCTGTTGCTCAGGTGTGTCTGATACAGGAAAGAACAACAGCAGTTAATAATTTAATTTGCTTACCAATAAAAAACAAGGGGAAAAACCTAATTATTTGTGTTTTGATTATAAGCCTTAAGTCATCTCAAGGAATAAAACTGTAATAATATTTTACATGTTTTAAAAACTTTCTTGAGACTGTATTGCGTAAGAGGATCATATGAAAATATCTCTCTTGGGCATAGAACACGACTAACTAAAATTTAAACTCAGTCTTTAGCTTTTGAAATTGAAGTAGACAAGAAAATAGACTTTAGAAAAGATCTGATGCCTTTCCTCTGCTAGACTGAAATCCCACATTCTTCCCCTTACCCACACATTGTCAGCTCTTGATTATATCCGTGGGAAGCACCCTCAGCCAGTTTAAAATCACAGGCTGGTTGCCCTTGCCAACCAGTACACTTTTGGGCTGCTCCCTTCTGACATGAATCGGAACACCATCAGAGAATGTAAACTCATTTTTACTATTAGCCACGGTCAAATGGCATTAGGAAAGTAATCCCCCAAGGAAAAGAAAATCAAATGTCTTCCAAAATATTTAGAACTGAGGTATCCAATACAGTAGCCGCTGGCTACTTTTGTCTATTTAAATTTTATTAACATTTAATAAAATTAACATTTTAGTTCCTCAGTCCCAGAAACCATATTTCAAGTGTTCAACAGTCATATGTGGCTATGATATTGAACAGTGCAGATAGAGAACATTTCCATCATCATAGAAAGTCCCAGCAGAGTTAGTTGATCTAGAAAGAAAGAACATTTGGATTACTTGGCCCACTGCTCCCCTCCATTTCCATGAATAATTAAATGTTATGTAGATTTGATATCTATTTCTGGGATAATCCTTGAATACTGATATCTAAATATTGCAATTTTTTTTTAATCCTGAGCTGAGGACATTTTTTCATTTCAAATAGAGAGAGACTGAGAGAGACAGAGAGAGAAACATCGATTTGTTGCCATCTCGTACGTGCCCTGACTGGGGATCATACCCGCAAACTTGATATATGCCCTGACTGGGAATCAAATGTGCAGCCCTTCAGTCCATGGGATGACACTCCAACAAAGCCACATCCGTCAGGCCTAAATATGCAATCTTTCAATATAATTCTAACTTTATATACAGAAGAAGGATAGGTAGTCTAAAAAGGATATTTGATTTAAATAACAGAGTTTCATTTGTAAAAATAACACTGACTACAAATTATAGTTTAGGTTTTCTGATTATTTGTTTAAAACTGTTTCCTAAATCATTCATTATAGCAAAATCTTCCTATTCTAAACCCCCATGTCCCTTCCCTACTTCTCTGAGAAAGTAGACAACTTCTGGTTACCCTTTTAATACTTTTCTCCCCCAAAATCACTCCTCTGGCAACTGTTCTCCATCTAGTCCCATTGACCTTTGGCATTTTACATGGGCAGAGTGCCTTCTGTGACGCCCAAGTCTGCAGCCACACCACCACCTGAATGCCATTCCATTCTGCATTAAAGAACAGAGTTTCATGTCCTGTCCCGTCTCGCCCCCCCCACCCCCCGCCCCGTCCCTGTCCCCCTCCCCTTCACTTTCTACCCAGTCTCATTCCTAGTGGCATTGTCAATGCAATGGCTCTTTCTTAAAGGCTCTTTGTCAAGGGCTGGGAGCTAGCTCTGTTTCCCAGCCCCTTGGCTAAGTGAGGCAAAGTCCCTGTTGGGGGTGGGGTGGGGGGTGGGGGGTGGGAACGGACAAGCAGAAGGACAAGGGGAAGAATGGTCTTTATCCATGCCTGACAGAGCTGGGAGGCTTTGCCCTCCCTCGGTGGAAAAGAGGAACAGGGGCATTGCTCCTAAAGACAACACCCAGAGGAGGAGACACTTGGCGAGGGAGGAGTCTCTTTCTTCTGATTAGCAGAGCCCCCTCCAGACTGATTTTCTGTCCAGAGCCTTTGTATTAGGTGGACCCACACATCTTCAATAAACCTTTATTGGGGTTAGAAATCTTAAGGGCCACCTCCACATAATTCACAACCGTTGAAAAACAAAAGAAACAAAAACCTTAATGTTCAACCATATCCCACCTTCCAACCTGCCCAATACACAGACATAGCAACCTCTTTTAGTTCCTGGAAAACTAATGTTCCTTTTTCTTTCTTTCTTTTCAATCCTTTTGGCTAGAATGGATGACCTCTAAGGTCCCTTGTAAATCTGCGATTTTGAGATTTTGAGAATCCTTTCATTCCCTTGACCATTGTCCCAGGTTATCAACACCAGATCTGACTCTGATGGTGGCAAGACAGGAAATGGTTTGGAAAACAATGGCCTGAAGAAATTAGGAGTCTAACAATTCTTTTTATCTACTTTGTAAATCACTTCTTTCTCACCATCTGTTTTTCATTCCCCAGCCCTCTCTGTATTGCCTCCCATCTCCTTGTGGGGAATTTATTTGGGGATGTAAATTTACTTTAATTTCTATGTGAATAAAATGCTAGAAAAAAAAGCTGCCACTAAAAAAAGAAATATAGTCCCAAAGTCCAATATCCAGATTTTATACTGTGTTTATACTGTGATCTCCTTTCGCTAATAATCAAGGGTTAATTTTTCATGCTTCTTATATCTTTTTGTATATTTCTAACAGCTGAGTGCTCTCACAAAGTGATCCCTTCATGATCCAGCCAAGAGGGAGACTGACCACTTGCCCAGAGTAAGGTAGTGAAATGGATAGAGTCAAAAATGATGACCAGTCCTGGGCTTCTTCAAATGGACTGCATTGGATAACGGAAAGGACAAGAGATGACTCCTCTGCTAAAGGTCAGGAAATGCAGCTGGGAGTGAGGAGTTGTGTAGAGAAGTGCAGTTCTCACCGGTCTCCACCCAGGAATCTTTGGAGGAAGATAATTTGGCCACATATTATAAGGGGATGCCTCATGTAGAGTGGAAAAAGCTCTTTACAGACAGTGTGGAATCATCCAGGGCAGCTCTAACTGACCAGCTAAGCGGAGATCCAGAAAGGGCAGACTCTTGTCTACAGTAGGGAGGATTTAGGGTAGACATTTGGAGAGCGCAGTGCTAGGGAATCACCAGAACGAGTGACTAGGGAGTTGACAGTCATGGCCCACGACGGGACGCAGCCCTGCCCACATGCACTGGTTGGGGAAACATGTTTAGGAAGCCCAGGAGGCTGTTAGGCTCTGGCATGGGGCTGCACAGGCTCTGAGTTTCCTGTCTGGGGCCTCTCCCAGGGAATGTGTTACTCAGGATCCCAGCCCTGGCTTACCCCTCCTGAGGGAAGTTAATAAAATAGAAAAAAAATTTGGCTCATGGCAAGAGTCCCTTGGCAGTTTAGCAAATGCTCCCCTGCCCAGTGTCCTGGACTGGAGGCTAATTTGTTTCCAGCCCAAATCAGTCCCTTTCCTCTCCGGTCTCTTCCCAGCTGCAGCTTGGCACAGAGCCATCCACTACTCTCAGCCTTGGGCTGAAAGTGCATTAGTCACCTGGAGGAGTCCAGCTGGTTGGTGGCTTCACCAAGGCTGGGGCTACAGGGAAGGTTGAGTGGAAATGATCCTTCCTGGGAGAAGAGCTGGATGAAGGCAAGCAGTGGAACACTGCAGCTGCTATAAAGGGGAGTCAGGAAATGGGGAGGGGGTGGCAGAACCCTGTGGAAGAGAGATGGAGGGAGAGGGAATGGGACAGAGGGGGATTAAATAGGACGGAAGCCTCACCATATCCTCTGATTCCAGCCTCCGAGGCTATGAGAATCCTTGCCACGTTGGCCGCTAGGATATCTCATTAGGTCCTGGCATTGGACCAGTGTTTATGTCATGACCAAAGTCCTCTGACATTCTTCAAGATTTTTGGACTTCCCTGGCCCCTGTGAGGTAAGCCCAGTGTGCCACATGGCAGAGGCAGTTCTTCAAGCAATTGCTTGACAGGGCTGGCTGCAGTGGGACAGGCGCCTATTACACAGCAGAGAAGATAAGAACCCACCACTGGGGGAACTGCTCCCTCCCTCCTCCCCACAGCTTGGAGCAGTGCCTTCCTTCAGTGGACAAACTTCATCCAGTTCCCAGAGGCTCACTGCAACTCAGTCCCTGCTGGGCTGGAAGCATCTTTTGTCCAATCCTGAGCCTCTTGCCTCCCCACTGAGTCCAGTGTGGGCTTGCAGGTGGAAAATGCATCAAGAGATAAGTATGGCACCTAGAGCCAGGGCTCTTTCTGGGGGATGTGTAGTTGTTTTTAAGTAACCCTGATATCCTTTCTAAACCTTCTACCTGCTTCTCCACTGAAGGTCTCCCTTTACCTTGTCAGGACAAAATAAAAACATCTCCAAACCACATATATCTCCCAGGGACCAAATTTTATTAATAATAATAGTTGTTATAATTTATTGAAGGTTTATTATGTGCTAGGGATGATATAAATTCATCACCTTACTTAATTCCTATAAGAAACTGAGGTAAGCAGCTTGCCCAAGGTCAGTTGGCTGATGGAATTTGGATTAAAATTCAGGTCTGACTTCAAAGTCCTTGCTATTAACCACTTATATTTTATCCTGAAAAAGGAATGAAACTCTGAGTTTAAAATGTCAATAATTTCTTTCAAAGCATCTACCACACTCACTATATGGTAATTGCCAAGATTATTTGTCTTTCCTCCACTAAGGTAAAAGCTTCTTTAGGGCAATAATATGCCAGAGTATTATCTCATTTGAGCCTCATAACTCTGTAAGGAAGGCAACATTAGCAGCTCCATTTTACATCTGGGGAAAAAGAAGCTTAGAAGTTTTACTCACCCATGTCACACAGCTGGAAAGGGGTGAGCTGGAACATGAAGTCAGGCAGTCCAACTCCAGAGACCCAGTGCTTAACCTTAGAACTACATTGCCTCTCCAATTGTGGAAGAAATGAATGAACTAATGGAGGACAGGGGATATATATTTTTGCACCCCTGAAATTATAATTCAAGAGTCAATGTTGCCCCAGTGAGAAACACGTTCTCCTTCTAATGCAAACAGGGAGGAGGAATGGAGAGAGAGGTATCTGTGGGAAAGGGTTGGGCCTGGGCAAGGGGCTGGAAGGTGAAGCAATTCATTAAATTGCATTTATAAAATGGTTAATAAAAAACATATATACATGGTACTATTTACACCCCTAGGTTTGGGTTGGGAAAGGAAAGCTGAGGGCAGTTACTAAACTACTTTTATAGTTTTTCAGCTGTGATAAATAAGTTCACTAAAGGAAGATCACTATTTTAGAGAAAAAATTAGCCCCTATATCCAAGCAAGCTGGATGCAATATCAGGATGCCAACTACTAAGTGAAATTTCAGAAGCTACCTGTCCCTCTTTTCCCAGGAAGTTGCTTCTTAGAGGAGACCTGCCAGGCCCTTCATCTTGCTTTGACCACTGCTTATTCTTGATAGCTGAGTTTCCCCTCACAGTCCCAATTTGCCACCCATTTCATCCTTTTTCCCTTCCATTTGTCCGCTAGTATCATGTCTCTCCCAACCTACCATCCCTCCCCAGCACACACTTCCTCCTCACCTGGATGTTCCTTTTGATGATGTCCCTAGTCAGCTGTACTTTGCCTGTGCTGGGGTCCACCCCAGCCAGCGGCACCATGACCTCCCCAATGACGTCGTCCCGAGAGAAGCGGTCAAAGCTGAGAACGAGGAAGTGCAGCACCAGGTCCTGGAGCTGGCTGTACGGGATGCCATAGAAGGTGAAGGTCTCATCGAACACAGGGTCCAGCGTCTTCCGCAGCACTCTGGTCTTTACTCGATGCCGCTTGTCAGGAAGGATGGTCATTTTGATGTAGGGGTCAGAGCCCTGGGTCTGGTCATCCATCACGGGCAGCCCATGGGCCTCCTGGATTGTCACTACCAGGGCTTTTTTGGGGAAGTTATAGTCCACTGAGAAGGTGAGGGATCCCAGCATGACATCCTCCTCTGGAGATGATGGAGAAGTAGTTTTGCTCTCCCCGGGGGTTAGGCTTGCAACGGGGCTCCTCAGTTCTTCCCCATAGTCCACTTTGATGGGTAATTGGTCTATACAAGATCCAGAGCTAGGTCCCCTGGGACCCTTGTCTCGGCCCAGCAGGCCAGCCTCTGCTGCATCCACCAATAGGTTCCCGCGCCCACCTTCCCTCCCAGGGCCATCTTTGTCTCTTCGTACTTTGATGATTTTCTTCTTGTTGCTGAGAGTCTCTGGGTATATGCTGATGCCTTTGAGCATATGAATAAACTTGTATGGTGGGGTCTTGTGCTTCTTCTCTGCCTGCTGGTGGCAGCATGTCCAGACAAAGACGGTCACCGAGACACACACCACCAGTACAGAGGCACCGATAAGGCCTGCCACCACTGGTGACACATCTGAAGGTGGAGACCAGAGATGCGTCAAGGCAGGTGGATCTCAACCCCTGCCCAGAGCTTTCCTGTTTAGTGCCTCCGCTGGAGCCAAACTAATCTGTACCTTGCCTCTAAATCAAAACTTGCTCATCTGGGCATATGAACTTCTTCCCTCTCTTAGAAATGCCTTCATCCATCCTCTCAACCAACCCATGGCTCCTTTTCACCAAACCTGGATGAAATATTGACCTTCTCCAGAAAGACTTCCCTGAAGTGCCCCACCTGACTCCATGTTCTTTTCTTGGCCTTCCCTCAGCACTTAGTAACTTGGTTTGCTCATAATGACTTATACTTCACATAAAGCTGACCTCTAAGTGTTATAAGGTCACCTTTTTACATGGGAACCCATTTACCTCAACTGTTACACAAGGGCTGGAATGTGTCTGGTTTCAGGAGGCTATTCCTCAGCATTTAGTAGAGTTTATAAATGTGAGGCCTGAGTGGACTGACTGGCTGGTGGGGTAAAAGGAGGTGGAGTTGACTTTGGGTGGTTTCAGTAGGGTGCTTAAGGGTAGAAAAAGTGGGTGGGTAGTAAAAAGAAGAACTGTGGGTCTAAGTACTTTTAGAATATGTTCCAAATTTTAGCTCCCAGGTATTTAAGTTAGAAGAATTTAAAACAGAAAAATAGCAACTGTGGGGGGGAGGGAGACATAAGGGGACTAAAAGATAATGTGAAAAAAATACAACAAAGATTGAATAAAATACAAAAAAACACCCCATTTTCACACATTAAAAAAGAAAAAAGAAAAAATATAGACTGTGGAAAATGTCAGATCTTTGCTCAAATGTCCCCTTCTTAGTAAGATCTCCCCTGACCAACCCCATTGAAAAGTGCAAACTTCTCCATCCCCAAGACCTGCTTAATTTTCTTCTAGGTGTCCTCTCTCTCTCTCGTACACATACACATGCACAAGAATATATGTAGACACTCATAATTTTACTGTTTATTATCTTCACTAGAATATAAATTTCATGAGGACAGGGATTTTTTTGTCTGTTCTGTTCATTTCTATACCCCCAGTACTAAAAACACATAGCAGGTACTTAGTATATATTTGTTGAATAAACAAATAATTAAAGATGAACAGATTTTTTCCTTCCTGTCTTCTAGTCTTTCTGTCTTTTCCCCATACAAGTTGGGCCCCTGACTTAGACAATTAGGTTTGGTGTTTTTTTCCCCTTTAAGTTCACTAAGCCAGTTGGTCTAGACATAGCCTCTAGTTTTCCACATGAGTTTTGGGGTTGTTTTTTGGACTTGCTTAAGAGTTTTATTTTTCCCAATTACTGTTTATATCAACATTATTTTGTATTAGTTTCAGTTGTACAGCAAGGTGGTCAGACAATCATATACTATTCAAAGTGTTCCTCCTGATATTTCTAGTACCGAACTGGCACTGTAGTTTCTTCAAATATTATTGACTATATTCCCCATGCTGTACTTTACATCCCCATGACTATTTTGTAAGCGCCTTGACATTATTTTTTAAGGGAAGATTTAGGCAGGGAGAAGTAAAGAAATAAATGTGACTCCAGCATATTCTAGATTCTTCCTGGAACATCCTTTCAACAGGTATCTCCCTGGCTCTCTGCCTCTCACTGCGGGCCTCTGTTTAAACTCCACTTTAGCAGAGAAGCATTTCCTGACTGTCTCAAGTGAAATAATACCCCTATCACCCTGCTTTATTTTTCTTCACGGTACTTATTACCCCCGACATATCTTATTTGTCTGTTTTTCCCTACTCAGTGAGATTAATAAGAATAGTGAATGTCTGTTTTTCACTGTCATATCCCCAGGTCCTCAAATCTTGCGGCACATAGTAAGTGTTCAGCGAACAAATGAGTTAGTAAATTCAAAACAGCCTCCACGGATTGGAAAAAGAGAGTAAGATCAATATGATTACATATATCAGGGAAAATGTAAAATTCTACTCGGTCTTTAAAACCTATCATTGAGCAATGGCAGACCTTGCTTGACAAGTATGAGCAAAAATAACTTGGTAGTTTAAGTGACCACAGGCTTGGAGTATAATTAGGCTAATGCCAACTTATACTATGAATATGATGTCTGGATCACAGAAGGGTGGTATACTGGTCACAACACATATGGAGTGTTCTGCCTAGCACTGACAGGAGTAAAAACTGTGTTTTCTTGTGTACATTAATAATGTCCATGCCGGGCATTGCACTAGAGCTTTCTCTCTCTGAGTCAAATAACTCATTAAAGAGATGCTGTTAGTATCCCCAATTTACAGGTGAGGAACCTGGGGACTCAAATCTGCCCTCGGCCAAGTAGCAGTAAATGGCAGTGATGGGATATAAACCCTGGTTTGCCTGTTACCCCAGTGACTCTACATTGTGGATAATCAGGATTAGTAAAAGGTCTGGAAACAATATCAAATGAAAAAAAAAATTAAAGGAACTGAGGGGCTGAGAGGTCTAGGAATAATAACTTTCTTCAATTATTTAAGGCAGTGTGATGGAAGAAGGTGTGATTTGATTTTACTTTGGAGGGCAGATCTAGTACCAGTGTGTACAGTCTACAGGAAGACAGATTTAACTCAATGAAAAGAGTCAAATTATTATTAGAACTGCCTTCCAGATTGTTTCATATGGCAGTGAATCTATAATTGAAACCTTTCAGAGGTTGTATCACCATTGGTCAGTCATATTATAAAAGGTATTTCTTCCATGGGGATTACACTAAATATCTCTCAAGTTTTTTCTGCTTCAAACATTCCATGTTCCTATGAAAGCTGGAGGCAGGAAAGAAAAGAAGGGGTTACCTTTTAAAGAAGAATAGCCATTAACAAAATAAATCAAGGTAACTGTGTCCATATTGAATAATAATAATTTATTCTCAGAGTATTAAGTGAAATAAGAGTTATAATGGAGAGTTTTCACAAAATGAGGGTAGCTTTGGCGTTCAGCTCCTCAAGAGCAAGCAGAAATAACATCCTGTTCATCTTTGAATTCCCGAATCTCTTGCACCTAATACAAGCACAGTAAATATTTATTTAAATAATTGATTGGTTTCAATTGTCAATCAAAATGGGCACAAGCTAAAAAACTGGCTCTTTATTCACCAGTTATGGACTTTCCTGAAAACTGCTTGCTACCCATTAGTGAAATTGAACTTTGATGGTCTCTGTGAGAAGAGGAAAGCAGGAAACTACCAAGACAAGTACAGTTTTGAGAATGATTTGAAAGAGAGAACTAAAGGCCCATGTTGGGAGATATTTCAGTATTCCTTTTGGCTCTACCATAAATTTACTCTGTGATCTTGAGGGAACCCACTGCTCTTTACCATGCCTCAACTTCTACTGTCAGAAAATGGAGGTGGTGTGGGTAATAGAGAAGATGAAGGAATCTTATTTTGCAGGAGGACAGAGAAGGAAGAGAAACAGATGACTCCATTTATAAATCACCTAGGCGCTTTCCTCCACCTTGTTTCCCACCTTTGCCTTACTTTCTTCTTCATTTGAGTATTTCTTAATCTCTGCCTCTTTTCCCCACACACTCAAGACAGTGAACTAGAAACATCAGGGATGTTGAAATTCAGAAGGCTCTCTCTTTGGTCAAAAGGTTGGTGGGAAAAGGAAGTTGGAACTTATGTCTAAAATGAGTGTTGTAAAGTAGTTGTAAATTGCAGTGACACCTGCTGCTTGTTCCTTTTGTCCTCCAAGGTCATGGATAATTGAGTGCAGGCTTGGTGTATCTCCCAAGGACTACAGCACTTGAAATGAAGTACTCCATGAGACATGAAAAAGTCAGAAGTAATAGTTCTCTATGTAGGAAACCCTCTGTAAGGGGTGAAAGACCTAAGAGACACATGTGGGTTATGCTCAACTCTGTCAGTCCCTGGCTAGACCTGCTTATTGACTTCCTTCACTAAAACAGTCTTTCCCTGTCAAATAGACCAGTGTGATAAAAAAATGAGAATAAACTTTGGCATCAATTGGACATTGGTACTACCCTCACTAGTTTGTGTGACTTTTATTCATTTTATCTCCCTAAGCCTCAGTGTCCTCACCTAGAAAATACGTATATAACAATGCCTACACCAGAGGGTATTTGTAAGGATTAAATAAAATGTAGTATGTAAAAATGTAGGCTGATAAAATTTCTTTTAGATTTTCCACTAATATTCCCTCTAAAGGAAATGACTACATTATACTCCACACCATTTCACTTTCCAAGGAATCAGAAACTGCAATTAGAAAAAAATATATATTGAAAAGAAGGCATAAACAGAAAAAGAAAGAGCAGAAAGAAAAGCATAGGGTGCTCATGCAATCACAAAAGGGACATCGATTTTGGAAACTTAGAACTCAAAAGAATAACGATACAGAAGGTGAAGTGGAAGAAAGAAATACCATCAATATTTAGCCTTGGGAATCAGTGGGAACAAGTAGTTAATGGATACAATCTATTGCCTGGATACTTTCCCCGATTTGATGTCTTCTCCTGATGTTGAGAGAATGGAGCACATTAAGTTCTGCTCATTTCCATAAACCTCTTACTGGGGAGTGAGAAAAACCATTTCCTAGTTGGATTGTGGCCCCACCCTAACCACTAGATGCTCAGACCTTCTGGATTGCCTGAGAGGTAGGATCGCTTAAGGAATATGAAGGAACTGCAGGCTGACAGCAACTCTCACTGCTTCTACTATCCAAACTGGAGTAGAATTGAGGGAGAAGCAGGGCAATCCTTTATTATTGCACCAGGAAAGCATAGCACAGGTAGTTTGTTACCCTATCATATTTTGGAGTCATTCCCTAAGAGGAAAAAACTTGCCTCTCGAGCTTTTATTTCCTGTCTTCCCTATTTTCCACTCCACTCTCTGCTCCAAGGAACGTAACTGATCTTGAAGCCCATAGGGCTGGGTCAGGGACAAGCCTTGCCGAGATGACGTAATGCTTTCTCTGGTACACAAAGCGGCCTCCCCAAGGCTTGGCCTCTCTTGCCCCTCCCCCTCCGGCCTGGATCGGGCCCCCGCTAGCTCCAGCACTAGCGCGGGTGAACTCCCCCTTTTAAAAAAGCTGTCCCAGGGAACAGGGAACAAAGGCCTGGGAAGAAGCGTGTCGGCGCTGCCAGGAGGCCCAGAAATAGACATCACGTCATCCCCCAGCCAGCAGCACCAAGCGCCATTTGGTAGCATCAGACAGATCCCACCATTACGATGCAGAATAGAACTTGCAGGGCTCACGTTTCCTCCCAGCTCCAGCATACAGCTGACTGGCCTAAGGAGTGGCTTCCTTTTTGCTCCCCACCCCCGCACCTTTCTCCCTGGAGGCCGCTGCCTCCCCTGGCTGCCAGCCACCCTGCCCACATTCTCCAAGCTGCCATCTTGATGCCCCATCCCCCCTTGCCACCTCCCTCCCCCGCAGTACTGAGGAGGAGGAGGGGGAGGAAGGGCCACCGCCCTGCGTGCCCCAAGGGGGAGGGCTCGGCCTACTCCACCTCTCCTCCCCCAGAAGGAGGGGTTCACATCCTCCGCAAGCTCGCTGTTTCTCACCTCCAGTAGTGCTGACGGTGCACCATACAAGGTTTTAGCATCCTGGACCTTCCAGCCTCCGTGTGGCTCTGGCCTTCCCAGCCTCTTCAGCTCATAGCTCAAGTTCAGGCGCTGTCCACTGCCCGCTACCCACCACCACAGGCCCGATTCTAGCGGGGCTGGCACTTTAAGACCCTGATCTGAGCTTCATTCCCTGTCCAGCCGCTGGGCTCCCCGGCTTTGCCACGCTTTCGACTACCCCAGGCTTAGTTTTCCCAACTTGTACTTACCAAAGCTAGGTGGGATATTGGTGATCTCGGCCATGTCGTAATCAGAGGCTATTGCTATAAATGCTTTCGCAATGGTCAGACAACTCTGGGAATCCCGGATCAGAACAGAGACCACCGCTGTACAGCGCTAGGTCAGGGGAGGGGGAAGGTATCTGGTGGACGCCTCCTGCGACGGTGTGGTCCCTGGTTGCCAGCTGCAGTCGCCTCTTAAGATGCTCCAAGGATGGTCTGAGCTGAGGATGCAGGTGCAGCCAGACTGGTCCTGATGAGAGGTAGGCCCCGCCTTCTTCCGAACGGCCCTCGGCAGAAGACTCCGCCTCTGTCCGAAAAGTTCCGGAAGGCAGGCCCCGCCCCTTTCCGGAAGATCTCAGGCAGGGG
This sequence comes from Mormoops blainvillei, assembly GCA_004026545.1. Lineage (NCBI taxonomy): Eukaryota > Metazoa > Chordata > Mammalia > Chiroptera > Mormoopidae > Mormoops > Mormoops blainvillei. Next base: position 159,425 of record PVJD01000343.1, read on the forward strand.
ACCCCATCCCCTTGATTTCCTGAGAATGAGACCCCGCCCACTGACGAATGTAAGTCTAAAGGAGAAAACCCGTAGGATGAGGACCGAGTAAGAAGCGTAGGTATTTCATATGAGAACCTATAGATCCTGTGATTCCGGTCCTCTGGGCTTAATATAGCAGCAGAATGTTCTGGGTGAGAGGGAGCTCAGGATTTGGGAAAAACAAAATTATATACTGCCTGCATTTCAGTTTCACTTGCCACTATTGTTACGCATTTCTGAGCCCACTAAAGGTTATTATGGAAATTTTCTTAAACTTCAGAAATCTAATTAAAACTCTAATTAAAGATCAAGCCTCACGGTGGTTGCACAACTCTGAAAATATACTTATAGTAATTTAATTATACCAGTAAAACGAATGAATTTTGTGGTGTGTAAATTAAAAGCTATCTTTATAAAAAGACCAACGAAGAGTACCAAAGTTAATCAGCGATGGGTGTTTCTTTTCTAAAGTGTCAAGTGCTTAGGGCTGCTTAGGAGAGAGAGAGAGCTCACGAGCCGACAGATACGTGTATTCTGCAGGTTCACAAGCAGGACACGAATGAAACTACAAGTTTCTAGAGATTTCTAGATTGGCGTTTGGAAGAGTTAGGGTGATTCATGTTCAAGTCAGGCTGCAGTTATGTCCATGACTGCATCAATTTCACCCTTGATTTTGGCTGTGGGTACTTTCACCCTGTTGGATTCTGTTTACAGACAGAATTAGGTCAAACAGATTATTTAAATATATAAATATTTGTTGGTAGTTCACTTGTAAAATGAAAGTCGAATGCATTTTTCCAGCTTTGACAGCCTCTCCTAGAAATGTGGGAATAGTTCTAGGAGCCATTCGTTTGTTGAAAACACAGGTATGGACTTCCTGAACATTGATTATGCCCCAGGCACTTTCCTGGGCACTGGATCAATGCATTGGAAGATAGTTAAGGATACCTGATTCTCCCTGATAGCTGTATATCTTTGTGAAATCACTTACCCAGCTGAACTAGAAATCACCTTATCCAGCTGAGCCAGAAACTTGTCCTGTGTAAACTAGAAGGTATGATAATATACATCATTCCATAGGGTTTATCGTGAAGATAAAATCACTTATGATAACGTAAATGAAAACATTTTGTAAAATGGCCTAGTATTATATACATATGAATAATTACTATGGAGCGAGTCCATTACTGCCTTAGCTTTATTCGGGAAAATGCACTATTCGTAACCAGGAACTCCTTTCTGAAATTTTCTGAATTCCCCATTCCCTAGATCCCTTCTTCCTGGTGTCTCGCTGCGAGGACGATTAGTTTGTTAACTTAAACAACCGAATCTCAATATACAGTTTTGTTTTGAGTAGTATAGCTTCAGGAAAGAGAAAATAAAATAAATATTTCATTTATTTATCTTTAGAGAGATGGGAAGGGAGGGAGAGAAACATCAATTGGTTGCCTCTCGCACGCCCCCAACTGGGGACCTGGCCCGCAGCCTAGGCATGTGCCCTGAGTGGGAATCCAATCCGTCACCTTTAGGTTCGCAGGCCGCCACTCAATCCACTGAGCCGCACCAACCAGGGCCTTTTAAATTTCTTTGCCCACAGCTGACGTGCCACCCTTCGGGCTTCATTCCACGCTAACATAGGACGGCGCCCAGTGATTGGAGCACGCTCCTTGACGTCCTGATGCCGCGCACCGCGACTCGGGAACGCGCACGTAAGTTGTTGCCGCTGCCTGACTTCCGGTGGTACGGACGCCGAGTTTCCGCGGGATAAGGCACTTGTGGGGGATCTGGGTCGTGTGTCGTGAGGCGGGAAGAGGCAAGTGGGAGCTGTACGTCCGTGCAGAGGGTGAGCAGGCAGAGGAAGTCGGGTGTGAGGGATGACGCGGGGCGTATGACTGAAGGTAGAAGTGAGGGTGTCTAACTGGAAGTGGGGTCTTGAGCCAGTCCTCGGCGCCTAGCTAAAAAAAGCAGTTAGGAACCTTTTTTGAAATCTTTTCCCTGGAGGGACTTGCGGTGGAGCTACTCCGGGATTTGCATTCTTTCACGCTTCAGTTCCCAAAAGGTGAGCCTCTTTAGAACTACTGTGTTATAATTGCCTGGAACCAAACCCTGGACGATACTGACTGTAAATAGTAGCTGTCTTGTTTTTCCTTTCCTTTTCTTTCCTCTTTTTTTTTTCCCCTTTTCTGGACCTCAGTAATTCATCTGCGAAATATAGGATTCGCCTAAGCTACTCCCACTCCCCTTACCCACTCACCACCCTCCCTTACAGAGATCAGCGGAATCTTCACGGGTTTATTGAGCTTTAATTAAGGGCATCGGTAGATTGGAGGCTGGGGGGAAACTTCTAGTGATGTGTGGAAACTGAATTAGGGAGGTTTAAAACTAACCTTACAATTGAGACCCTTAAGAGTTAGAACTCTATTTTGCTGTCCTCTAGTCTAAGCTTTCATCTAGTGCCCTGGTAGATGAGCATTCATTAGACTTTGAACATTCTCAGTGATGAACTCACTGTAACACAAGGCAACTTATTCTATTTTTGTACCTATTTTATTAAGTAAAGTCTTTTTGGTAGCAAGTTTCCATATAAATCTTAACTCTTGGCCCAAATGCTGCATAACATAAGCACAGAGCAGGAAATTCACTTCCTCTTTCATTTATTCATCTATTCAAGAAACAGTCATTGAGCATATGCAATAGGGCAGATACTGCCCAGTTTTAGGGGTCTAGTTGAAAGAGTCCTTTTCTTGAAAAAGTACATAGCTTTTGTGGAGGGAGATGGGAAGGAGACAGACAGGAGGCAATCATGAAAGCGCTCATTACTATAAAAGAGGTTTGCAGCCCTGGTAGGTGTGGTTCAATGGGTTGGGCACCTGCCTGTGAGCCTGAAGGTCACTGGTTTGATTCCCAGTCTGGGCATATGCCTGGGTTGTGGACCAGGTCCCCAGTAGGGGTGTGCGAGAGGCAACTAATCCATATTGCTCTCCATGTTTCTCTGGCACATTGATGTGTCTCTCACTCTCTTTCCCCTCCCTTCCTGTCTCTCTGAAAATAAATAAAAGCTTTAAGAAAAAAAGAAAGAGGTGTGCCAACAGGTGCTATAAGCACATAAAAGATACCGCCCAGTTTAGGTTAGTGTTGCCCTTAAAATATGATAACTGGCATTGAAAGCAAAAGTCCAGAAGTAACACAGTACAGTAGGAATCACTTGTTTACCATACAAAATTTCAGTATGGCCATGCATAGTTTGCTTTTGGATTGTTTCTGTTAATGGAAACACCTGTTTATGCAAACAACAATTAGAAAGTATTTGTTCATCTAGTAAAATACTATCTAAGGATGTAGGTGCTATTTTTATTTCATTTTATAACTGAAGAAACAGATTCAGGTTAAGTAACTGATACCAGGTTACAAAGCTGAAGAGTAGCAGACTTGGGAAACAAATCCAGGCAATTTAACTCAGTTTGCTCTCAGCATCATGCTATTCTACCCTCCTGATGGTAATAATAATAACTGACACTAATCACATACTGTGTAATTCTTGTAACAACTGTGAGGTAAAAATAATTTTTTACAGTTGAGGAAACTGAAGTTTATAGAGGTTAAGTCACTGAGCCAAGATAACTTAGTAATCAGTTGTAGAGTTAGGATTTCAGCTCAGTCACTCTAACCACTGTCTGTCCACTTCCACCTAATGGGAGATTGTGCATTTGGTATGAAATGCTGTGTTCATGATTGAACGTGCATAGTAAGTAAAAAGATATTTGAGGAAATACCATAATCAATGTGAAGGTGATAAGAACTTGCTTTTATCCTTTCAGGATGGAACAAAAGTAGGACTTTTAAAATGTTGCCCAGTAAGAAGAGAAGAACTGCAGTGACCGAGTTCCCACAGCATCAGGGCAACCAGGAGGAAGATGACTTAGACCTGGAGTCAGCTGTTAAACCAGAACCTGACCAGGTTAAAGACTTAGGGTCAGTGTCACTGTCCTGGTGTCAAAGTCATGGTACAGCACCTGGCCTTGAGGTTCAGTCTGTGCAGGATGCAGGAAATCAACTTGGCATAGAGGAACCATCTTTGAGCTCTAGGGTACTCACCCAGGACACAAAGGCGCCCGTTCTAGAAGCTGTTGATGTGGCCATCTCTAAGGGAATCACCTTGCCTTCCTTGGAGTCTTCCCTGCCCCTTAACATTCACATTGATAAAGAAAAACTCCATGCCACTGGCTCAAGGAGAGAGAAGAAAATAACACTCAGGCCCAAGCCAATTATCCAAGAAGACAGAGGAGATCATCCCATCACAAAGGAGCCTTTTCCAGGAGAGCCTAGTGAAGAAGTCAAGGAGGAAGGAGGTAAGATATGCAAGGTATTTAGGTTACATTTTCCTTGTCAATAACATTTTGGCATTGACTTTGTCTTGCCACTGCACTCTTGGCAGTGCCTTTACAAAGTTTAGTTTTTCTGAGAGGGGATCCTGATTTGGACTGGAATTGGAACTGCTCCAAGGGTCAGCAGTGAACTTTATGAATGGGTGGAGACTTTCTTCACCTCTCCCATTCCTCAAATCTTCTGTGTCCTTTTCTTTCCTTTCTCTGTCCTTTCACATCTGGGGGGAATGAACTATGTATGACTTTTTGTGATTTTTATGGGTATCCATGAAATGGGACTTGTGGTGGAGGGGCAGTGGCTTAGAGGAATAGACTGCTACCTGGGACATTGGGAAAGGCTTTACAAAGAGGACACAACCCTTAGGACTTGAAGGATGAATAGCAGTTTGACAGAATGATGGCGTGGGGTTTCATAGCCCAATAGTCTGCTCAGAGGTCAAAGGCAAAAGAGGATGGCGACATAATGCTTGGAAGAAGTGGTGAGAGGTAACTTCAGAGCGGTAGATTGTGTTTCTTTATATTTATTATTATTATTTTTATTCTCACCCAAGGACATGCTTATTGATTTTAGAGAGAGGGGAGGGAGAAAGAGAGCGAGAGAAGCATTGATGTGAGAGAGGAACAACAATCTGTTGCCGCTTCAACACCCTCTGACTGGGACGGAACCCACAACATAGGCATATGCCTGACTGGGATGCTAACTCATGACTATTCAGTTTATAGGATGATGCTCCAACCAGCTGAGCCACACCGGCCAGGGCTATGTTTAGACTGTGAAGGGCTTTGTTTTTCATGCTCAGGTGTTTGAACTTTTCCCGTAGGTGATAGCTAATTGGTAAATAAAAGAAGCAGAAGACATAGTTCTAACCTCAGGAAGCTTATAGTCTAGTTGGAAATACAAGGTGTGTATAATTCATTTGGAGCAGTGTAAGATGGTATGTGATTAAGCTGTTTGTGTGGTACAGGTAATTAGGATTTTAAAAATTGGAATCTGTAGGATTGCTAGGTTTTGACAGATTGTGGGGAAGGAGTGGAAGTAGACTAGCACACTCTGAAAACATGGAGAAGTGCTGTGTTTATGTGAGAGTGTAGCAGGGCTTCAGATAGAAAGGGCAGATCCAGGTATTCACAGCTTTGCTGTTATCCCCTTGAGCCCTTACAGAGAACTGGAATAGGATGTTGACAGTAAGGATAGAGAAGAAAGTGTATAATTTAGAGACATGACAAAGAAAGAACTAATGTTGCTCAGAGAGTGCTACCATTTAAGAATACTGGATTGGGGGATGGAGAAGCATGCCTTCATAATGGGGAATGTAATTGAGGGACCGATTATTGAGTTTTTTTCTTCAAACTAGGCTGTAATTTTTACATGAAGACAGGAGGAACTGGAGGAAAGTACAAGATTAAAGTGCTAGAGGAGGAATGGACAATTAAGTAGGGGTTGCAAGTCACTCAACTATTGAGTGGCATCTAGAGGCTTTTTAAAGAATTAAATTTATTGGGGTAACATTGGTTAATAACATGATACAAATTTCAGGTGTACGACTTTGTGATATGGCTTCTGTGTACTCTTACCACCTGAAGTCTAGTCTCCTCTTGTCACCATACATTTGAGCCCCTTTATCCTCTTTGTCCTCCCCTAACCCACTTCTTCATTCTGTTGTTTATGAGTTTGAGTTTTTTTTTGTTGTTGCTTTGTGTTTTATATCCCACATGAGTGAAACCACATGGTTCTTGTCCTTTCCATCTGACTTATTTCATTTAGCATAATACTGTCAGAATCTCTCCGTGTTGTCACAAATAGCAATATTTCATCTTTTTTTATGGTTGAAGAGTATTCAGTTGTATATATGTACCACATCTTTAGTCATTCATCCATCAAAGGACTCTTAGGTTGTTTCCATATCTTGACTATGGTAAATAATGCTGCAGTGAACATAGGAGTACATACATATTTACAAATAAATGTTTTCACAATTTTCAGGTAGATACCTAGAAGAGGGATTGCTGGGTTATGTGGTAGCTCTCTTCTTAATTTTTTGAGGAACTTCCGTGCTGTTTTTCATAGTGGCTGCACCAATTTGCATTCCCAGTGGAAGTGTACTAGGGTTCCCTTTTCTCCACATCCTCTCCAACACTTCTTATTTCTTGTTTTTTGATCATAGCCATTGTAATAGTTATGAAGTGGTATCTCTTTGTGGTTTTGATTTGCATTTTCCTTATAACTAGTGATGTTGAGCATCTTTACATATATCTTTTGGCTATCGGTATGTCTTCATTGGAAAGGTGTCTGTTCAAGTCCTCTGCCCATTTTTTAATCAGATTGTTTGTTTTTGTGTTGAGATGTATAGAGGTATTTTTAATCTTCAGTTTACAAATATTGAAGTGTAGATAAATACAATAAACATTGTTTAGGATTATCTGTGATACCACTCTCCTTCATTAAACTGAATAATTGAAAGTTGATCCTATACCTTGCACGTTAATTAGTAGTGCCCATAAAAGAAGTACACTACCAGTGTCTGTATAAAATCCTTTTTTCCCCCCAATTCACTTTTTTTTCTAACTAGAAATGTGACATACAAAAAACTGGAAGGAAGAAGGAAGGTTAAAAATTCATATATGTGCATTAAAAATTTTTTTTTATTTAAAAATATTTTATTTATTTATTTTAGAGAGGAGGGAAGGGAAGGAGAAAGAGAGGGAGAGAGAAACATCGATCAGTTGCCTCTTGTACACACACTGATGGGGGTTGGAGCCAGCAACCCAGGCATGTACCCTAACTGGGGTCGAACCTGCGACCTTTCCCTTTTCTGGGAAGATGCCCAGTCCACTGAGCCATATCCATCAGGGCGTATATATGTGCATTTTAGAAAATATTGAAAAAGTTTAAAGAAGAAAATAAAAATCGCCCATAATCTTACTACTCATAATAATTACTGTTAAAATTTAGTGCATATTCTTTTTATTTTGCTTTCTTTTAAGTAATGTTTAATTTTCTGAGCACGATTATGGAGGACAAAAAAAGAAAAAACTCCAACAGGTTATTTTGAAGTATTAGCATTTTACAGTTGATACTGTTAAATCATGTTTCTAGCCTGCAGGTGCTGGTGATTAAACCTTTCTCTGTATTGGTGTTTATTCTGATAGAAATTTAATTGTTCTTTTAAAATTGATTTATATTTTCCTAATTTCTACTCATGCTTTTTCTTTTTCTTTACCTTCTAAAGATGATTAACTTAAGCAGACTTCTGCTTATAATTAGTTGGTTTGTGGAGTTCTCAGCTAATTATTTTCATCTTATCAATTTATGGTTCTTAGGCGGGCAGTAAAAAAATTCCACATATGCTCTGAATCAGGCTTTTTCTTCTCTATCCCTTTCACCCTTCTCAACTTCTCTTTCTAAGGTCTTTCAGCAGATAGCATATTGATAGAGGAAAGGAAGGGTGGAGTCCTAAGGTTCTTCAAGAGGGGAATCAAATTCAGAAGCAATGTGGTAGGGTCAGAGACAAAAAAGGTTGCAGAGAAAGGGAACATTTTCTCTATATGGAGGTGGTGCAGCTTATAAACTGTAGGGACAGTTTCAGAGTATTTCCAAATATGTCTTAGGTAACAAACATGTAAATGGAAGCCCTACCTACCAAAGTGAGCTTCTGTATTTTGCTTTGATGTAAAGATTCTGGTATGTTTGTTTAAAAAGTCATTTGTGTTCAGTTTTTAAAATGTTAGATATCATTAAGTCTAAAAATTATTATAGATTGTTGATTAAATGAGGCCTCTGTGCTGTGTCTTTTTTTTTTAAATCCTCACCCAAGGATATGTTTATTGATCTTATAGGGGGTGGGGGGCTGGGATGGAGGAAAGAAAGAGAGAAACATTGATTGGTTGCCTCCCATACACACTCCAGCCAGGGATTGAACCCACAACCTAGGTATGTGCCCTGACCAGGGATCAACACTCAGTCTTTTGATGTACAGGACGATGCTTCAACCAACTGAGTTACCTGGCCAGGGCCATGCTGTGCTATTGAAGTTCCCTCATAAGAAATTTGGCTGAGAGGAACTTTTGATTTGATGGATTTAGGATTCATCTCCTTGTACAGTCCCTACTAAAGCCAAAACCGTTAGGCTTTTTGACATTGCGAAGTAATCATGGGCTCCAGAAGCAAATAAATAAATAAATAAATAAAATTGAAGGTAAATACCATTAAGGATTGATTCAGACTTTATTTTAAAATAGACCCTTTTTTTTCTTTGTTGGCAGCAAGGGTCTTCCAATTTCAAATTATGTTTAACACCAGTTGAAATTGCTAATATTGATGAGATAGCAGTTCGGAAAAGTATAAAATAGGCTGTCTATTTTGAATGGAGCTCAGTGACAAATAACTTGACCTCTTTTTGAAAACAAAATCTATTTTGCCCCGGCTAGGTGGCTCAGTTGGTTGGAACATAGTCCCTTGCACCAGAAGATTGTGGGTTTGATTTCCACTCAGGGCACAAACCTAGACTGTGGGTTCAATCCCTGGTTGGGGCACATAGGAGAGGCAACTGATAGATGTTTCTCTCTCTCTCTCTCTCTCTCCCCTCCTGCCTCCCCCTCTCTCCCTCCCTCCTCCTCTTTCTTTCTTCCTTTCCCTCTTTCCCCCTTCTGTCCTCTCCAAAATCAGTAAGCATATCATTGGGTGAGGATTTTAATTTTTAAAAAATATTTTATTTATTTTTAGGGAGAGGGGAAGGGAGGGAGAAAGAGAGGGAAACATCAATGTGTGGTTGCCTCTTTAGCGCCCCATACTGGGGACCTGGCCCACAATCCAGGCATGTACTCTGACTGGGACTTGAACCAGCAACCCTTTGGTTCCCAGGCTGACACTCAGTCTACTGAGCCACACCAGCCAGGGCTGATTCTTTTTGTTCCTACTACTGCATTAATGTTTCTTTGCTTTTTTAATGCTCCATGCTGCCCTCAAAAGAGCGATAGAACTCATGAACAGTTGAGGTGAGAAAGAAGAAAGTTGTCTAGTGAACTATAAAACCACATATTGATAATTTCATAGTGATTTTTTACTCTAATGCTCTGTAAAATTGATTTACAATGTCAGAAGGTTCAGAGCATTTTATAATGTATATTATTTATAGTTAATGAAATGTGGTGTTAATGGTCATCGATATAAAGTGTCCTTTTATCATCAGGACTATAACTCCACCCTACAATTATGAATCTGATTTTTCTGTAGGCAAAAAAAATGCATAGGTCGGAGTATAATAGAGCTAGGAAGACCTTAGCAATTATCTACTTCAACTCCCTGACATTATAGATGAGTAAATTGGATCTGAGCTTATTTCAGTATTTTTCTTAGAACACTATTTTTAAGAGAGAGGAATGCCTATATAGTATATGCATCATTAATGAAGTTCTCTAACTAAAAAGGGCTTTATAACAGTATGCTGATTTCTACAACAGAGCATGACTGAGAATAGCTAAAATGTGAAGCAATGTTTGTGATTCTTCCAGGAAATCCTCAGATGCATTCTGGAGCAGAGATATCTTTACTGCCATCAGGCAACCACTCTGTACAACCAGGAGCCCACCCTAGGAAATCATCCCAGCCAGATATCTGTGCCTCTCCTCAAGGAAAGCTACTCAGGACTTCAGATCACCAAGCTGAGGAAGAGATAGAGGATGATGGACTATTTATTCCAATGGGTAGGCTTTCTTTTTCTTTCCTTTTTAATTAATTTATTTATTTACTTTTAGAAAAAGGGAAAGGGAGGGAGAAAGAAAGGGAGAGAAACATCAATGTGTGAACGATACATCGATCCATTGCCTCTCGCATGCCCCCTCCTGGGGATCTGGCCCACCGCACAGGCATTTGCCCTGCTGGGAATCGAACTGGTGACCTTTTGGTTTGAAGGCCAGTGCTCAACCCACTGAGCCACACCAGCCAGGGCTTTAAAAAAATTTTTTTAAATTAAAAAACCTCTTTATTGAAGTATAAATAGCAAAAAACTGCATATATCTTAAGATATACAAGTTCACTGAATATTCAGTTTGAATACACCTGTGTAACCAGCCACCAGATCAAGAAACAGAATATTATCAGAATCCAAAAGTACTACCTTTCAGTTATTACCAGCATCCTGCCTGTGGGTAACCATTATCTTGGCTTCTAGCAGGATAGATTGGTTCATCTGTTTTGTACATTTTATGAGTAGAATAATGTGTATGTACTTTTGGTGACTGCCTTTTTCCACTCAAAATTATGCTTATGAAACTGGCTCACATTGTTACATGTACTTATAAATTGTTCATTTTCATTGCTATGTAGTACTCTGTTATTTGCGTGTTCTACATTTTCTTTATCCAGTTCAACTCCTGATTAGCATTTGGATCATTTCCAGTTGTAGGCTACTCTGGTGCTGCTGTGAACATTCTTACTATAGATCTTTTGGTGAACATATGTACTTTATTTTCATTGGGTGGAATTAGGAGGTCATAGGATTAGGCCTCCTTAAAATTTTTTTGAACTATATTTTTTATTGTGAAGTATAACACATACAGACAAGTAAATAGACTTTACTATTCAACTTAACAAGTGATGTTTAAAAAAATTTTTTGAAAGATTTTATTTATTTACTTTTAGAGAGGGGGAAAAGGAGGGAGAAAGAGAGAGAGAGAGAGAAACATCAATGTGTGAGAGCTATGCCCCAACCAGGGTCCTGGTCTGCAACCCAGGCATGTTCTCTGACTGGGAACCAAATCGGTGACCTTTTGGTTCGCAGGCCAGCACTCATTCCACTGAGCCACATCAGCCAGGTCTCAACTTAACAAATTATTTTAAAATGAATCCCTATGATTTCTTCTTTTATTGCAAATACTAAACCTGCATGACTATGTAGATTAGGAGTGGTGATAGCGGATATCTGTATCTCATTTCTGAGCTTGGGGAAAGTATTCATCCATCCGTTTCATCCATTTTGTATGACAGTATTTGTAGGCTTTTTAAATATTGTATCAGATTAAGAAATTTTTTCCTTTTCCTAGTTTTTGAGAGTTTTAACATGTATTGAATTTTGTCAAATGCTTTTTATTTAAAGAGCACTTTAAAAAAGATTTTATTTATTTATTTTTTAGAGAGAAGGGAAAGGAGGGAGAAAGAGGGGGTGAGAAACATCAATGAATGGGACAACTGTAATAATATACTCAGTAAAATAAACAAAAAAAAAATAGAAAGAAAAAGAAAGATCAATGTGAGAGAGAAACATTGATCAGCTGCCCCTTACACATGCCCTGACTTGGACTAAACCTGCAACCCAGGCATGTGCCTTGACCTGGAATTGAACCAGTGACCTTTTACTTTGCAGGATTATGCCCAACCAACTGAGCCACACTGGTCAGGGATGTCAAATGCTTTTTTAAAAAAGAAATCAGTATTAATATGTTCATAAAGGTTTTTTCCTTTATTTTTTTAATGTGAAGAATTATATCGATTCTTTTTTCTTTTAACTATTTTAAAATCCTCACCTGAGGACATGTTTATTGATTTTATTTATTTTTAAAGATTTTATTTATTTATTTTTAGAGAGAGTGGAAGAGAGGGAGAAAGACAGGAAGAGAAACCTTGATGTTTGAATGTGTATGAGAAGGACATTGATCAGATGCCTCTCACACGCCCCCAGCTGGCCCACAATTCAGGCATGTGCCCTGACTGGGAATCCAACTGGTTACCTTTTGGTTCACAACTTGATGCCCAATCCACTGAACCACACTAGCCAGGGTTGTTTATTGATTTTTAGAGAGAGAGGAAGGGGAGGAGAGAGAGAGAAACAGTGATGTGTGAGAGAAATATCCATCTGTTACCTCCTGTACATACTCAAACCGGGAATTGAACCCACAACCTAGGTTTGTGCTCTGACTGGGAATCAAACCCACAACCTTCTGGTATCAGAATGAGGCTTGAACCAACTGAGCCACCCAGCCAGGGCGATTCTTTTTTAATGTCAGGTTTCTTGAGATACAATTTGCATTCAATAAAATTTATCAGTGATTTTTGAAAAACACATATAGTTGTATAACTGTCACCACATTCAGTATATTGAACAATTATCTCACTCCCAGAGTTCCTTCATTCCACATTGTAGCCCTCCATGCTCAGCCTTTGGCAACCACTGATCTCGTTTCTATACTTAACAGTTTTGCATTTCCACAATGTCAGTACGTATATAGTGTCATACAGTATGTAGCCTTTTGCATCAGGTATCTTTCACTTTGTGTAATGCTTTTGAGATTCATTCACATTTGTTTCTTTTAATTACCAAATAGTGTTGTGTAGATATACCACAGGATGGTTATTTGTTCACCAGTTGATGGGGTTTTGGGTTGTTTCCAGTTTTTGCCTGTTATGACTGAAGCTGCTGTCATGTATAGGTCTTTGATAGACATATGCTTTCATTTTTCTTGGGTAAATAACTAAGAGTGGCATTGCTGGGTCTTAGGGTAAATGAATGTTTAACTTTATAAGAAACTGCCACACTGTTTTCCAAAGTGACTATACCATTTTACATTCCCACCAGCAATGTATGAGATATACAGTTGATCCCCATCCTTACCAGCAGTCGTCAGAATTTTAAATTGTATTCATTCTTGTAGGTGTATTTCCTTGCGGTTTTAACTTGCATTTCCATAATGAATAATGATACAGAGCATAGTTTCATGTGTTTATTTGCCCTTTGTAGATCTTTTTTGGTGAAACATATATTCATTATTTATTTTTTACCTTTATTCCTTTTGTAATTACTACATATCTTGCAGGACATACTTTGAAACTATGGACATACCCTGTTTCTCCTCATATTTTTGCGCCCTAATTTTGGCGTGCATTGGTGGATCGCCTGCAACAATTACTGCTATGTTGTTCTAATGGTGGTTTATCTATTTCTCTCATTACTTCAGTATTTATTAATTGGAATTTTTCTGTGGCCCATCTCATTTATTTATTTATTCAGTTTCTATATGACTATGGAGTCATGGATACTTACTTTATGATTTGAGTTATAGGGCAGTACTGTCATTATTGTGTTCATTGTTTCAACATTAGCCATGGGGAGCTACTTCAGCTTATACTTTTATGGCTTATGTTTTGGTTTCATATAAAGGAACTCTTTGCCTAATCCAGTGTCACAAAGCTTTTTTTTTTCTTTTTTCTTCAAGAAGTTGTATAGTTTTACATACTATTTTTAGGTATGTGATCCATTTTGAGTTAATTTTATAAAATGTGTGAGGTGTAGCTGAGATTCTTTTTTTGCAGATGGACATCCAGTTGTTTCAGTACTGCTTGTTGAAAAGATCCCTTTTTCCATTGAAAAAAAATCACTTGACCATATTTGTGTGGGTTTTTTCTGGACTCTCTTCTCGTCCGTTGATCTATGTGTCTAACCTTCACCAATACCATACAGTCTTTTACTGTAACCTAGGCTTACAGTCAAGTAGTCTTCAGTCTTCAAACTGTGTTCTTTTTTAAAAACAAGATCATTGGGCTATTCTAGGTTCTTTGCATCTCCATATAAATTTTAAAATTGGCTTGTCATTTTCTTCAGAAATATCTGCTGGAATACCTGTTGTAATGAATCTGTGGATCAGCTTGGGAAAGTTACTATCTTAACAATATTGAGTTTACTAATCCATGGACAAGATATATGTCTCTATTTATAGGTCTTTTAAAATTTCAGCAAGATTTTGTACTCTTTAGCATATATATTTTTACGTATTTTCTTTATCTTTTTAAAAAGATTTGTTTTATTTTTAGACAGAGGGAAAGAGAGGAAGAGAAACATCAATATGTGGTTACCTCTCATGTACCCCCTACTGGGGACCTGGCCCACAACCCAGGCATGTGCCCTGGCTGGGGAATAGAACCAGCGACCCTTCGGATTGCAGGCCGAAGCTCAGTCCACTGAGCTACACCAGCCAGAGCTTTACATATTTTCTTATGAAACACCTGAGTGTTTCTTTTTTATTCTAATTTCAGTTTTTCTTTTCAATTTCAAATTGTTCATTGCTAATATATAGAAATTTAATAGATTTTAGTATATTGGCATATCTTGTGACCTTGCTATTAATTCACTTATTAGTTCTATATGCTTTTTACATTTTTAAAAATTTATTTATTTTTAGAGAGAGGGGGAGGGAGGGAGAAAGAGAGGGAGAAAATATGAATGTGCGAGAGAAACATCCATCTTGTACATGTCTTGACTGGGGGTTGAACCTGCAACCTAGGCCTGTGCCCAGACTGGGAATCGACCTGGTAATGTTTCACTTTGCTGGATGAGCCCAACCCATTGAGCCACACTGGTGAGGGCTCTGTATGCTTTTTTGGTAGATTCTTTGGGGATTTCTTACATAGAATTATGTAAGGCCATTTTTAAGTAGATTTTCTTTCCTTGCTTTCCAGTTTGTCTTTTCTTCCTTTCTGATTTATATTGATAGATTTTCAAATTTCAAAACAATTTTGTGTTTCTGGAATAAACCTTCCCCTTTGAGCATGATTTATTATTACCCTTTTTATAAATTGCTGGATTTAATTTCTAATATTTTGTTAAGAATTTTTGTGTTTGTGGTCCGTAGTTTCCTTTTGTTGTAATCTCTTTGTCTGATTTTCGTATTAGGGTAACACTGGCCACATGCAATGAGTTGGGAAGCATTCCCTCCTCCTCCTCTTTTTTTTTTTTAATCATTTTTTAAAAATTGTTACTCTAGTACAATTGACCCAGTTTTTCCCCCTTTGCCCTCCTCTGCCTGTCCCACCCACTGTCTGCTCCTACAGTCAATTCCCACACTGTTGTGCATGTCCGTGGGTCATTCATACATGTTCTTTGACTAGTCCCTTCTGCTTCTTTCCACCATTATCCCCCTCGCCCCTCCTCCTCCTTTTTTGAAGAGTTTGTGTGAATTAGTATTTCTTTCTTAATGTTTTGTTAAATGTACCAGTGAAGCCTTCTGGGCCTGGAATTTTCTTTGTTGGACATTTTAAACTATGAATTCAATTTCTTTAACAGATACAGGGCTATTCAACATTTATTTATTTAATAAGCAGTGCTTTTTTAAAGATATTATTTATTTATTTTTTAGAGAGAGGGGAAGGGAAGGAGAAAGAGAGGGAGAGAAACATCGATGTGCAAGGGAAACATCGATCAGTTGCCTCTCCCACAGACCCAACTGGGCATCTGGCCCGCAACCCAGGCATGTGCCCTGACCGGGAATTGAATCAGTTACCTTTCGGTCTGCAGTTCCAGCACTCAATCCACGCAGCTACACCAGCGAGGGCTCTTATTTGTTCTTAAATGAGCTTTGACAATTGGTGTCTTGTAAAGTGTTTGTTCCAATGAAGTTGTTAAATTTATTGGCATAAAGTTTTTCATAATATTTCTTTCCTTAAAAAGAAATAGTTTTATTTACTAATTTTAGAGCGAGAGAGAGAGACCTCGATTTGTTGTTCTACTTATTGATGCATTCATTGATTGCTTCTTGTATATCCTGACCAGGGATTGAATTCACAACCTTGGCGTATCAGGGCGATGCTCTAAACAACTGAGCTACCTGACCAGGGTCATAATATTTCTTTCCGGTCTTTTTAAAAATGTCTAGGATCTGTAATGAGACCTGTTCTTTCATATTTCTTTTTAAAAATTATATTTTATTGATGATGCTATTACATGGCCTCAATTTTTACCCCTCCCCCCCAGCTCACCCCCAGTTCCCTCGGGCAATCCCCACACTGTTGTACATGTCCATAGGTCATGCATATATGTTCTTTGGCTACTCTATTCCTTATGCTGTACTTTACATCCCCATTACTATGCTGTAATCCCCAATTTGTACTTCTTAATCCCTTCACCTTTTTCACTCATTCCCTCTGATCACCCCTCATCTGGCAGCCATCAAAATATTCTCTGTACCCACAGTTCTGTTTTTGTTCTGCTTTTTTGCATATTTTGTATTTTAGATTCAATTGTTGATATGTATTTATTGCCATTTAATTGTTCATATTTTTTATCTTTTTCTTAAGTAAGTCTCTTTGGCATTTCAGATAATAATGATTTGGTGATGATGAACTCTTTTAGTTTTTCCTTGTCTGGGAACGTCTTTATCTGCCCTTCCATTCTAAATGATATCTTTGCTGGGCAGAACAATTTTGGCTGTAAGTCCCTCCTTTTCATGACTTTGAATATGTCTTGCCAATACCTTCTGGCGTGCAGGATTTCTCTTGAGAAATCAGCTGACAGTCCTATGGGAACTCCCCTGTAGGTAACTAACTGCTTTTGTCTTGCTGCTTTTAAGATTCTCTCTTTATCTTTCACCTTTGGCATTTTAATTATATGTGCCTTGGAGTGGGCCTCTTTGCATCCATCTTGTTTGGAACTGAGTGCTTCCTGGACTTGCATGTCTAGTTCCTTCATCAAATTAGGGAAGCTTTCTTTCATTATTTTTTCAAATAGATTTCCACTTTCTCACCCTTTCTCTTCTTCTGGCATCCCTATTATGTTGGACCTCTTGAAGTTGTTCCAGAGGCTGCTTATACTATCCTCATTTTTTTGGATTCTTTTTTCTTCTTGATCTGATATTGTTTTTTGCTTCCTTATATTCCATATCATTGGTTTGATTCTTGGCTTCCTCCACTGTGCTGCTGTTTCCCTATAAATTGTTCTTTATTTCAATTAGTGTATCCTTCATTTCTGACTGGATCTTCTTTATGTCGTTGAGGTCCTCACTGAGTTCCTTGAGCATCCCTATAACCAGTGTTTTGAACTCTGCATCTAATAGATTGCTTATCTCTATTTCATTTAGCTCTTTTCTGGAGTTTTGATCTGTTCTTTCATTCGGGCCATGTTTGTCTCCCTATTTTGGAAGCCTCCCTGTGTTTGTGTCTAGGTATTAGGTAGAACTGCTATGTCTTAGCAGAGAGACCTAATGTAGTAGGTGTCCTGTAGGGTCCAGTGGAACCGCCTCCTGTATCACCTAAGCTGGGTACTCAAGATGTGGCCACCATGTGGGCTGTGTACACCCTCCTCTTACAGTTTAGCTATTATTGCTGTTGGCAGGTCAATGGGAGGGATTTACCTAGGCTGATTAGGTGCAAGGGCTAGCTGTGACCACTCACCACCATCCTCCGACCGCTGGGGAGGATCAGCTGTGCAGAGGCCCACTCCACAGAGCAAGACTTCAGCAGGGCTCTAGTGCACACTAAGTCTGCCTCTTGAGTGTGTTGCTTGTGGAGGTGGTTGAGTGGTGGTGCTCCAATGTGGTATGTATCTGTCCTCTGGCTGGGTATGCATGCTCTGGGGCTTCTGGGAGGTGGAGGCCAAGGTTAGCCACCACCTATTTTCTGTCCAGGACCACCTGGCATAAGCTACAAAGTGATCTGCAGATGGGTGCCACTTGTGCTTGGCTTGGAGGTGTACAAGCAAGGCCAAGCTGTGAACCAAGGCAGGCTACTGCTAGTGCCTGTCCTGGGACCACTTAGGAAGAGGTATGGGCATGATGAGGCCAGATGCTGCTTGTTTGATAGGATTTAGGAAAATCTGAAGTTGAGCCAAGACAAACCCTTAGTATGGAAAAGCCACTTAGTATGGAAACAGCCTAGGTGGGCTGGGAAACTGGGTGAGGCAGAGCCTCAGTGAATCATCAGGGTGGGACAGACAGTGTGAGCCAGGTTGATGAAGTCTCAGACATAGTGCCTGCCTTCTGGCTCTGCGGGGAGGGCTCAGAAAAGGAATAGTGGCCTCTGCTAGCAGTTTTGTCTGGAAGAAAAATGCGCCCCCGCCCCCCTGCTCCCCCAGCACTCACCCTGATGCCAGACACTTCAGTTTCTCTCCTTATGCTTCTGGTGGCTTTCAAGCTGCTGCCCTGGTGCTGGAGCTCAGAGGGAGTAAGTTTGAGTAAGTTCGTGCATGGACCCTTTAGGAGGAAGTGCCTAAGGACTCCAGTAGTTTCTGTCTTCCACAGCCTCAATCTCCTGTGTTTTTATAGCCAGAAGTTGTGGGGACTTCTCTTCCAGGCACTGGAATCCTGGTCTCTAGGGGGCCTGATGTGGGGCTGGGACCTGTCGCTTCCAAGATGTCCCTCCCAATTTTTATCTGCCACACATGCGTGTAGGACCAGGCTGTCTGAGTGTGTGCCCCTCCTATCAGTCTTGATGTGGCTTCTTTAGTTCCATAGTTGTAGGACGTCCATTCAGCTCAATTTCTGATGGTTCTGAATAATAGTTTTTCTGTAATTTAGTTGTTTTTGATGTGGTTGTGTGTGGAGGCGAGCCATGTTTACATAGGCTGCCATCTTTTATTTCTGATGCTGGTAATTTGTATCTGTTATTTATTCTGCTAGAGGTTTTTCAATATTGGTCTTTTCAGAAGACTAGCTTTTGGTTTCATTAATTTCTCTATTGTGTTTTGTGTTTCATTGGTATTTGCTATTGTCTTATTTTCTCCTGTCTGCTCCTTTCGGTTTAAGTTGGTCTTTTTCTGGTTTCTTAAAGTAGAAGCTTAGATCAGTGATTTGAAGCTTTTATTATTTCCTAATAATAGTGTTTAATGTATCAATTTCTCTTTAAGCATTGTGTTAGCTGTGCCCCACAATTAAAAAAAAAATGAAATTGATTTTTAGAGAAGCGAAGGGGAGGAGAGAGAGAAAAGGAGAAATATTGATTGTTGTTCCAGTTATTTATGTGCCCACTGGTTGATTCTTGTATGTTCCCTGACCTGGGATCAAACCCGCAACTTTGCCGTATCAGGATGGTGCTCTAACTAACTGAGCTACCCTGCCAAGGCCACAAATTTTGTTATGTTATAATTTATTAACTTGAGTTGACCGTATTTTCTACCTTCCCTTGCGATATCTTATTTAGAAGACTGTTGTTTCATTTCCAAATATTTGAAGATTTTCCAGCTATCTTTTTGTTACTGATTTCTAATTTAATTCCGTTCTGTTGAGACCATGCTTTGGTATAATTTCAATCCTGTTATATTTATTGAAGTTTCTCTTACGGCCCAGAATATGATTTTTATTGATAGCTCTTTTATATCTATTAGAAAAGAATATGTATTCTGTTTTGAAGGGTACTGCTCTATAAGTGTCAACTAGGTCAAGTTGGTGATAGCATTGTTAAAGTCTTCTCTATCTTTACTAAATTTTTTGGTCTATTCTGTCAATTATTGAGAAAGAAATAATTAACTTTTCAGCTTTAATTGTGGATTGTCCTTTTTAATTTCAGTTTTATCAGTTTTAGCTCTACATATTAAAACTGTTTTTAGGTGCATATTTCTAATAACATCATGCATTGATTGGATTTTGAGTGTTAAAACAAACTTACATTTTTGGGATAAACCTGTTTGGTCCTAATGTGTTAGACTTTCTGCATACTGTTTGATTCCATTTCCTAATACATTGTTTAAGGTTGTTGTGTCTCTGTTTATGAGAGATATTTGCTATAATTTTCCTTTTTCTTTTTTTTTGAAAATTATTATTTTTTATTATTGTTCAAGTACAGTTGTCTCCATCCTTTTTCTTTTTTTTGTGCTGCCTTGTCATTTGTGGTTGAAGGGGCCATGGATGGGGAGCAGACAGTCCCAGTTAATGTGCAAGCACATGCTCTGATGCTGCAGCCTGAGCCTGAGACAGGGGCTCAAAGGCAGTGTGTAATTTTCCTTTCTTATAATGTCCTTTTTTTAAAAAAATTGATTTTAGAGAGAGAGAAACATTGATCTGTTGTCCCACTTATTTATGTATTCATGGGTTGATTCTTGTACGTCCCCTGACCAGGCATCAACCCACAACCTTGGCATATAGATACACTCTGTAACCAACCTAGCTACCCTATAATGTTTTTTTCATGTATTGTTATCAGGGTTGTAAAATGAGTTTATAAAACTGGACTTATAAAATGTATTTGGGAGCTTTACACTATCGTTTATTGTAAGACTAGTATTATTTCTTTCTTAAATGTTTTGTGAAAATTAACCAAAGAAGCTATCTAGGCTTGGAGTTTAATGTGTTAAAAGGTTTTAAAATCACGAATTAAATTCTTTAATAATTATAGTACTATTCAGATTTCCTATGTGTTTTTGTTTTGGTAAGTTGTGTTTTTCAAGGAATTTGTACGTTTTTCTCTATATTGTCAAATTTGTTGATATAAAGCTGTTTACCATATGCTTATTTTGTTGATGTTTGGCTAGAGACTTACCAGTTTTATTAATCTTTTCAAAGAACCAACTCTTGGCTATATTGACTTTTTTTCCTATTTAATATGTTTTATATTTCATTGATTTCTGTTCGTTATTATTTTCCTTCTAAGATTTACCTTGGGTTTGACTTGTTCTTTTCTAACTTCTTGTAACATTTTCAAGCTTTTAAAATTTTTTTCTAATACATACATTTAAAGTTGTGACTTTCCCATTAAGCATTGCATTAGATGCATTCTGCAAGTTTCGATGTGTCATATTTTTGTTTTCACTCCTCTTAATGCATTATTTCTAATGCATTACGATTTCTTCTTTGAGCTATGGATTATTTAGAGATAGGTTACTTAATTTCCAAACATCTAAGGATCTTTCTAGTCAAAATTTATTTATTGATTCCTACTTTAATTCCATTGTGATCAAAGAACATATTCTATATGACTCCTGACCTTTGAAAATTGTTGAGACTTGTTTAGCATATGGCCTGTTTTGTGTGCTCTTAGAAAGAATATGTATTTTGTGGTTTTTCTAAATAAGTCATTTAGGTCAAGTGTAATGTTCTATATATGTCTGTAAGTTCAAGCTTGTTAATTACATTGTTCAGCCTTTTTAATGCCCTTACTGATTTCTTTGTCTGCTGTTATATTAAAATTGACATTTGTTAAAACCTCCAATTGTAATTGTGACTTTCACCCCTTTTCTTTTCCTGTCAACTTTTGTTTTGTATATGTAAGCTGTATTATCAGATGCGTACAAATTAGAATTATATCTTTCTGTTAAATTTACTCATTTAGCATGAAATGTTCCTTTTTATCTCCATTTTTATCTTGTCTTAAAGTCTACTTTGTATCTGATGTTATTGTATACATGATATAAAGGTTTATATCCTTTTGTTTTCAACATTTTATGTGTCTTTATATTTAAAACATCTTATCGATAGCATAGAATTTTTTAAGAAAAAACCCACTCTGAACATTTTTGCCTATTAATTAGATTGTATAGTTCATTTATAGTTAATGTAATTTCTGATATAGTTGTGTTTTCTGTTGTCCTATATCTTCCTTGCTTTTTTATTCTCCTTCTTTTGGATTAATCAAGTACTTTTATTTATCTTTTCTTTTAGCTTTTTCATTTTATATTCTTTTATTTTTCTTTTACTTGTTATCTTATAGACTAACAATATGCATCTTTGAAATCATTACAATTTACCTCAAATAATACTTTTACTACTTTCCAAACGATGCAAGAACTTTTCAGATGTTTTACTCCTTATATTTACTCCTGCCTTTTGTACTATTGATGTTATGTTTTACCTACTCATATGTTTTAAACCCTAAAAGACTTTATTACTATTTTAGCCAGTCAGTATCCATTTCTGTTTATCACATAGTTAACCTTCCTGATGTTCTTGATTTAACCTGAATTTCTTTGCCTCATAAATTTTTTCCTTTATTTTTGAGATAATATTATTTTTCATCTGTAAGAATTTCATTTTGCATTTCATGTAGACCTGGTCTCCTGTCAATGATTTATCTCAGATTTTATGTGTGTATGGGGGGTGAGAAATAACCTTAGTTTTGCCTTCATTTTTAAAGATTATTTTTACTGGGTATAGATTTTTAGATTGAACTTTTTACCCCTAGCACTTGTATTCTTATTTTAATTTTTTAAATTAAATTAAATTTTTTATTTTTAAAATATTTTATTGATCTTGCTATTACAGTTGTCCCATTTCTTTCCTCCTCTTTATTCCCCTCTGCCTTGTACCCCCCATCCCACCAGCATTCCCCCCCTTAGTTCATGTCCATGGGTCATACATATAAGTTCTTTGGCTTTTCCATGTCCTATACTATTCTTAACCCACCCCCTGCCCCTGTCTATTTTGTACCTGCCATTTATGCTTCTTATTCCCTGTACCTTTTCCCACATTCTCTCCCCTTCCCCTCCCTGCTGATAACCTTCCATGTGATCTCCATTTCTGTGACTTTGTTCCTGTTTTAGTTGTTTGCTTAGTTTGCTTTGCTTTTGTTTTTTTAAGTTTAGTTATTGATAGTTGTGAGTTGGTTGTCATTTTACTATTCATATTTTTGATCATCATCTTTTTCTTAGATAAATCCCTTTAATATTTCACATAATAAGGGTTTGGTGATGATGAACTCCTTTAACTTTGCTTTATCTGGGAAGCACTTTATCTGCCCTTCCATTCTAAATGATAGCTTTGCTGGATAGAGTAATTTTGGAAGTAGGTCCTTGTCTTTCATGACTTTGAATACTTTTTTCCAACCCGTTCTTGCCTGTAAGGTTTCTTTTGAGAAATCAGCTGATAGTCTTATGGAATCTCCTTTGTAGGTAACCATCTTCTTTTCTCCTGATGCTTTTAAAATTCTCTCCTTATCTTTAATCCTGGGTAATGTAATTATGATGTGCCTTGGTGTGTGTTTCCTTGGATCCAGCTCCTTTGGGACTCTGAGCTTCCTGGACTTCATGGAAGTCTATCTCATTTGCTAGATTGGGGAAGTTTTCCTTCATTATTTTTCCAGGTAAGTTTTCAATGTCTTGCTCTTCCTCTTCTCCTTCTGGCACCCCTATGATTCGGATTTTGGAATGTTTAAAGTTTTCCAAGAGATTCCTCAGCCTCTCTTCATTATTTTGAATTCTTGTTTCTTCATTCTGTTCTGGTTGAATGTTTTTCTTCTTTCTGCTCCAAATTGTTGATTTGAGTCCCAGTTTCCTTCCCTTCACTGTTGGTTCCCTGTATATTTTGCTTTATTTCACTCTGCATAGCTTTCCCTTTTTCCTCCATTTTCTGATTGTAGTCAACCATTTCTGTGAGCATCCAGATTACCAGTGTTTTGAACTCTGCATCTGTTAGGTTGGCTATCTCTTCATCACTTAGTTCTGTTTTTGGAACTGTGATCTGACCTTTCATTTGGGCTATATTTTTTTTGTCCTGGCATGCTGATTATATTGTGGGTGGAGCCTTAGGTATTCAGTGGGGCGGGGCAACCCACGTCACCACCCTGTAGTGCTGTATGTGGGGGAGGGGTCTGAGAGGGAACAATGCCACTTGCTTGGCCCCTGGCTGGCTCTCAGTCACCTCACCTGCTATCCACAAGCAAATTGGGCCTTTCTGATGCTGATTGCCGGGTGGGTGGGTTTGTGTATGTTCTAGTACCCGGTGGGTCTCTCAAACGAACTCTCCTGTGAGACTGGAAGTTTCTCCTGCTGCTGCAAACTCCACGGGTTTTTACCAGTAGTGGTTTTGAGGCTTTATTTTCCTGCACTGGAATCCTGAGTTGTACCACCTCTCTAACTCCCCAGTTGTTTCTGCCGGTTTATCTGCAGGCATGTGCCTGACCCCCAGCCTGCCTCTGCTCCTCCTACCTGTCTGGATGAATGTTTCTTCTTTAACTCCTTGGTTTCTGACTTCCATACAGTTTTAATTTTCTGGCAGTTCTGGTTATTTTTTGTTTTTAAATTTGTTGTTATCCTTCTTTTGGCTGTATGAGGAGACAAAGTGTACCTACCTATGCTTCCATCTTGGCTAGAAGTTCATTTTAGAGAGAGACAGAAACATTGATTTGTTGTTTCACCTATTCATGAAGGTTGCCTCTTGCATGTGTCCGGACCGGGACTGAACCCACAACCTTGGCATATTGGGATGATGTTCCAACCAGCTCAGCTGCCCAGCCTCAGCTGCCTTAGTACTTTTAGATGTGTTTTTATTCTGGTGTTTATTGTTTATTTTTTATTTTTCAATTACATTTTACATTCAGTATTATTTTGTATTAGTTTCAGGTGTATAGCATAATGTCTAGGCAGTCATGTACTTTACAAAGTATTCCCTCTGATATTTTAAGTACTCACCTGGCACCATACATTGTTATTACAAAAGGATTGACTATATTGCCTGTTCTGTACTTTTCATCCAGGTGTGGTTTCCATTGATTTTATTATAATGTTGGCTGTCAGTTTTGTTATTTTGGTGATGTGTCTTTTTTCCTTTGGCTGCTTCTAATATTTTCTCTGTTTTGGTTTTCAGCATTTTGACTATTATGTGTCTAGTTTGGTTTTCTCTTTTTATTTGGATAGGGTTTGTAGAGTTCCTTTAATCTGTGATTTGACATCTTTCATCAGTTTAAAATTTTTTGTCAGTATTTTTCCTTTTTCTTTTATGTTACTTAGAGAATTTTTATGAGTTTATTTGAGCCAAAGTGCTGACAGTTGGCAGAAAGCAAGATCTTAGTTGTTCCAGTACTTTTTCCTTTCTCATGGAGAGGGGCTTGGACTTTATCTCTTTTCCCTTTCTTGTTTTTTTCTTTTTTTTAACTACAGTTGACATACAATATTATATTCATTTCAGGTATACAGCTTAGTGATTAGACATTTATATAACTTACGAAGTGATCGCCTTGATAAGTCCAGTACCCAGCTGACAGCATACATAGATATTACAATATTATTGACTATTTCCTCCCTGTATTGACCTGTGACTATTTTTGTATCTAGCAATTTGTACATCTTCATCCCTTCACCCTTTTCACCCAATCCCCTCCCGTCTGGCAACCATCAATTTGTTCTCCATATCTATTAGTTTATTTCTATTTTGTTTGTTCATTTGTTTTGATTTTTAGTTTCCACGCATAAGTGAAACCATATATTATTTGTCTTTCTCTGTGTGATTTAGTTTATTTAGCATAATACCCTGTAGGTCTATCCATGTTGTCACACATGGCAAGATTTCATTCTTTTTTTATGACTGAGCAATATTCCGCTGTAGTGTATGTGTACCATGTTTCATTTACCCATTCACCCTGTCACTTGTTTTTAGATTCTACTTTTGTTCAATTCTCCTTTTCTGCTGGCATTCCAGTTACCTGTATGTTACATCTTTTCACTATGTCCCCCATGTATTATGCCTTTCCTGTATATTCTTTTTCCTTCATGCTTCAGTTTCTGCTATAGTCCAGTGTATTAATTCTCTATTTTGTTGTGGTCTAATGTATTTCACCGTTCTTGTTTGGGGTTTTTTTGCCCTGTGAGATCACCTGGTCAGAGTTGTCTGGCCCGGCTGTCACCAGAAAGGAGCCAGGCCCAGAACAGGTCTGCCTTAGAATGATTGGTAGTGTGTGGATTTTGGTGTGTTTTTTGTTTGTTTGTTTGTTTGTTTTGGTTAATCCTCACTTGAAGATATGTTTATGAGAGAGAGAGAGAAAGAGAGACATCGATATGAGAAACATCAGTCAGTTGCCTCTTGTATGCGCTCCAACCAGGGATAGAATCCACAACCTAGGTATGTGCCCTGACCAGGAATCGAACCTGCAGCATTTCACTGTACAGGACGACGTTGCAACCATCTGAACAGCCTGGCCAGGGGCCTTGTGTGGATTCTCGATTTCGTGTAGGAAAACTCTCACAACACCAGTCCAGGTGATTTTGAGAGCATGTTTATTAAGCTGGGGACAGTGAAACAAAGCAAGGGCTTAGGGTAGAAGAAGCAACAGGAGAGAGCCTAGGTGGTGCTCTACTTTGCCTCCCTAGAAACTTATAGGAAAGAAGTGAGCCAAGGAAGGGCTGCTATCAGCTCACTAAAAAGTCAGAGAAAGGGTGACTTGGTGACAGGGTAAGGGGGTTAGCCCTGGATGAGCTGCTCCTGCTGCCCGTTGCTCCCCTGGTTGCAAGCCTTGTGGGAATCCTCAGCGTTGAGGAGATGCCAACTTGTAAGGGAAGAAAGGCGTGGGCGTGCTCCAGAGAGAGTCTACTTATGAAATTTTTAATGCCAATTTAGTACTATGGATTCTATTCCTCTGATAAAATTCTCCACCTTTTCTTGAACATAGTAATCATAATTATTTTAAAATTCTATCAGATACCTGACTCACCTGTGGTTCTCTTTTTATTGTCTCTCCACCTACCACCCATCCCATCTCCTTGTTTTTGCATTTTGGTTCTGTTTTAGCATGTTACAGTTTTTAATTGTATCTTGACATTGTGGATGAAAAATTTTAGAGGCTTTGGGTTTTTATCTTCCTCAAAGGAGGGTTATGTTTTCTTCTGGCAGGCAAATAATTTTGGAAGATCACCTAAATTCTGCCAAGGTTAGGTTTTATGCTGTGCATTTGGATTTTAGCCACTTAGCCACTTTCTCCTGCTGGGTTTTGCGGAGCTTCACTCCTTGCATGCATAGTTTAAGTATCAACCAGAGTCTCATGACGTATTTGAGCAGAGGCTTTTGGGGGCCCATTTTTCCTTGGTTTCCTTCTTTGCAGAATTTATCCCTCAATCTCAGCCCCTTTGGCAGCCCTAAATCTCTAGTTTCTTAGCTAAGCAAGACTGTTACATTCAGCTTGGGTTCTCATGTGCTTCCCTCCTGTAAAGAATCACAGCTCCTCGCCTGGGCCAGGTGACTCAGTCGGTTGGAGCACTGCCCCATATACTGAAAGGTTGTGCGTTTGATTCCTGGTCAGGGCACATACCTGGGTTGTGGGCTTGATCCCTGGTTGGGGAGCCTATGAGAGGCAGTCAGTCAGTGTTTCTCTCAACATTGGTGTTTTTCTCTCATTCTGTCTTTTTCCATCCCCCCCCCCCCCCCCGCAAAAGCAGTGAAAAAATGTGCTCAGGTGAAGATAAAAATAAAAAAGAAGAATCACAACTCCTCCAGTCCTCCCCGTAGGGGTTGTTCTCCAGTGCCTTCAGATGGCTGTATGTTTTATATTTTTTACTTTTACATATTTTATATGTTTTATTCACTTTTACATAGTTTGTATAGTTATATCATTGTTTTTGTCAGGAAGGTGTTTTTTTTCTTAATTTTTTAAATTGAATTTTTTAGAATGAGGAAGGGGAGGGGAGAGAAACATCAATTTGTTGTTCCACTTATTTATGTATTTATTGGTTGATTTTTGTATGCGCCCTGATTGGGAATTGAACCCACAATTGTACTCTAACCAACTGAGCTACGTGGCCAGGGTGGGAAGGTTTTGTCTGATTTTAAAAAAAAGCAAAACTCTGTTGTGGCCAGAACCAGAAGTCCTATGTGTGTTTTTGACAGGGAAGTTAAGTGATTGTTTTCATACATCAAAGCAGCTTTAGTGATTTAGATATCACAGAAATCACCCGTAGTTTTACCGACTTTGTCCACTTTACAGTGTATTTTACTTTCATTTTTGTGGATACATCATTAGATCTACTTCTCAGGGAATATCTTTTAAGTCACTTTGCTTATGGAAGGAAAAATTAGATTTATCTTTTCCAGTCTGATCTTTATAGAGGCTTTCTTTTGAAATATTTTAATTTCAACTCTTTAGAATTCTTAGAGTCAGTAATATCCCAATATTTTAAATGTAAGATAAAGGATTAGTTCTAAAACAGAGTAAGATTTGAATTATCTGTTCTCTTTTGAATTGTCTGTGCAATGTGTTGGATTTTGAACATATTAAATTTTCCTTACAGACACATTTTCTAATAAACTCATCATTAAAATCAGAAATCAGAGCAGATATATTTGTTATAATTTAGACATTGTGTTGTTTATGGGGATTACTTTGATTTCATGTTTATAAGATAGCCATTCGAAATGGAATTATGCTAACTCTGAAAATTTTTCCATGAAAAAATTTTTTTCATTAAGTTTTATTTCCATTTTAATTTTATGATAATTTTTCACAATTCACTTAAATTATTTTTTAAAATTTCAGTGTTTATTACATTTTTATTGGGGTTAAATGTTTTTCAGTTAGTGCATTTTTAAAAAAAGATTTTATTTATTTATTTTTAGAGAGAGGGGGAAGGAGGGAGAAAGAGGGAGAAAAACATCAGTGTGGATGACTCTTACAAGCCTCCCACCTGGGGACCTGGCCTGCCATCCAGGAATGTGCCCTGACTGGGAATTGAACTGGTGACCCCTTGGTTTGCAGGCCAGTACACAATACACTGAGCCATACCAGGCCAGGGCTTCTGCATTTTTTTTAAATAATTTTTTTTATGCTCACCTGAGGACACTTTTTCATTGCTTTTAGAGAGGAAGGGAGAAAGGGAGAGAAAGAAATATCAATGCGAAAGACAAACATCAGTCAGTTGCCTTCTCATATACACACTGACAGGGGATCGAAACCGCAGGCTGGGTATGTGCCCTGAGCAGGAATCCGACGCCTGACGTTTCAGTCTAGGGGATGTTACTCCAACCAGCTGAACCACCACATTGGCCAGGGCTGTGCTACATATTTTAAAGCATTGCTACTCAAAGTGCAACCTGAGAACTAGTGGTAGTTTGAGAACTGTTTGTTATCGGTTGAAACAAAATAATTTATCGAAATTGAGTAAAAGTTTAGAAATGTTATAACATTTGACAATCTGGTCACAATCTTATTTTATAAAAATTATAAGTCTGCAATGAGTTGGTCAAAAGCAAAAGTAGTTCACTACAGATAATATGAGAAGCACTGTTTTAAGGGACAGTTTGATTCCTCATCAACTATCTACATAAAGTTTCATAAATTTTAGCTGCTTCCGTCGTAAGTTTTCTTTTTTGGACTTTATATGAATTTTGGTTACATTGTGTAGATCTAAATTTTATAAAGTATTTTTGGATTAATTTTTAGTTAATAACAAACTTTATTGTTTCTAGAATAATATTAATAGTTTTAAATTGTGGTTTTATTTTCAAAAATTCCCCCTCCCCTGGGTCCATTTAGCAATTAACAGTGTTACCAAAAACTTGATAGGATAGTAGTATAAAACTGAATCCAAACTTCCGGACTTCCAGTCAAGATGGCAATATAGATAAACAATAAAATATAATTTAAAAAAAAGAAATGTGCTATGCAGTACAGTAATAATAAAGCTGTTTTTTACTTAGTGAAAAAACAAAAACAAGAAAACCTTCCTCAGGTGTCAAATCCTTTTCTTGTTCTGCAACTATCAGGTCATTGTTAAAGTGCAGATAAGATGAGGGAAAGGTGAATGGCAGCCCCTGGCTGAGGGGGCAATTGGTTGCAGCGTCACCCTGTACACCAAAAAGGTTGCAGTTTCGATCCCCCATCAGGGCGCATAGAGAAGGTAGCCGATGGATGTTTCTATCTCACATCAGTGTTTCTCTCTCTCTCCTGTCCTCTCTCTCTAAAATCAATAATAAAAAAATATCCTTGGGTGAGAATTAAAAAAAAAAAGGTGGATAGCAGAAGCCAAGACCTGGCTAGATTGGTCTATATGAGAGAGAATGTGAGAGGAAAGGGAGGAACAAAGAGAGGAGATCCAAGAATAGTGAAGAGAGAGAACAGGTTTGGAGTTTATGGAGAAAGGGTTAAGCAAGGTAAGAAAGGAGACTTTGAGAAAAGATATATATACAAAGTTTTTAGAATGTTTTGTGTAATTCCCCTTTTGCTGCTTTTTCAAAAGATCACTAGTAAAGACTTTGATCACTTTTTGATATTTTTGTAGTTTTATATTTCTTTTGCATCTATCGCTTTGTTGGGATACACCTCACATTATTTTATTTCTGTTGACGTTACATGAAGGTAAGATGTGTATGTTTGAATTCTACCTTTTTATCCTTAAAAATTGTCAGAAAAGTTTTCATATTACTAGAAATTCTTTGTAGACATTTTTTACTTGTTTTTCCCCACATTCCTTAAAAAACCAGTTTTTAATGGCTCAGTTACATTCCAGTGTATGAATATACCAATTTTCAGTTAACCATTCCTTTAATATTGGACATTTAGGTATTTGCCATGTTTTTGCTAAAATAACTAATGTTGAAATTAATAACTTGATTATTCATTCCTCCAGTCTTTGCATGTCTAATTATCTCCTTAAGAAGAATTATCATTGAATTGAAAGTTACAAACATTTATCAAATTCAAGTGCAAAAGTAATTGTTTGAAGTTACTAAGAATTTTCACTGAGTAAATACTGGCAGGGTACAGCTTGAAGGTCATAAAATCTTTTAAAACAGTGATGACCAGCTTAACATTAATCTTTTCTAATCCCTGATTTTCAGACAGTTACTGACCAAAAGTATCAGAGAGATGCAAACCTTATTTTGGTGTTTCATGATAATCTATTTCAAAACCAAATTCTATTAATCAAAGTTTTTCCTTTTCTCTGGTTATATATGTCCTCCTTTCTGAAGAATAGAGATACTTTGTACCTGTTTTATTTGTATAGTTCGGAGTGGAATTTTTTTAATTGGTTTGCTCCTTGTTTTTCTCTTTACTGAATAGTATAATAATTATGATAAATTACATTCATATATTTCATTGGTTATACAGTACTTTGATGTGTATCATTTAACTTGATCTACATGGCTTCCTTGATGGGCAAAATCTGTATTTTACAAGAGAAATAAGACTCTGTTGCCAAGCTTACCCCGTTAAGTTGTAGAACTAATTGGGCCACAAACCCAGGGTTTTTGGTGTATTATCTGGGCCATATTGAGTACTAATTAAGATTCTAGAGCTAGAGTGCTTGGCTTCAAAACATGGCTGTGTCATTACTAGCCCTTGGGAAAGTTTCTTATCTCTTTGCCTCAGTTTTTTCATGTGTATAGTGGGAAAAAGAATAGTCCCCATCTAATAAGGTCATTATGAGAAGTAAGTGAATTAATATATATAAAGTGTGTAGAAGACTGTCTGACATAAAATAAATATTCAGTGAAAGTTAGCTATTATTACTCTGACAGTTCTGCCGCCTCCACCATTGCCATTACTACCACACCATAGTCTTTGATTTCCAGAGCCAGACAGCTGGCAGCTTGTTTTTATTTTACAAGGTTGCCCTTTTGGGGTTAAGTTCTGGGAGCCATTATTTTGGAGATTCTGGTGAAGTTCTTGGTTCGTTTGCAGAAGAGCAAGACATTGAAGAAAGTGAAAAAAGGCAGAAAAAGAAAAAGGGTACCAAGAGGAAACGAGATGGGAGGGGTCAAGAAGAAGGGACTTTGGCTTATGACCCAAAACTGGATGATATGCTCGACCGAACCTTGGAGGATGGCGCTAAGCAGCACAACCTGACAGCAGTCAATGTGCGAAACATCCTTCACGTGAGTAGGACAGCTGTGTAATAGGAATGGAAGTTTTTCATGGAAAGCAGATAAAAGTACTCAGAAAATTCTTCACTCGTGATATGTGAATTACTAATTTTGTGAGTTACCTATGGAACAGCATTTTACATTTCAAGACAACTTTCTTTTTGCATTTAGCACAAGTTTGAAATCTAAACACATGTTAAAGAAGAGCTTAACTGGGAAGATAAACAGTTCCTCTGCTTTCTTCCACTGATTTGATTGTGTACTGTATTATATATCAGATTTGATGATGAAAATGTTCACATTGGATTGACTCTTTTGTGGGTTAATATGCCTGAAAAGATGTCCAGTTAACAGCTAACAGTACTTTGCACATATGCAAATACTGTTCTTTGATATGTAGCAATACAGCTACTTACAAAACCTTTGTTGTTTATTACTGTTTCTCTTAAGCATATATAACCAAAGGGACCTCAGAATCTCTTTTTATGAGAACCATTCCTATTCCCTGTAGCAGCTAATCAGATTGGTCCGTTTACTGCTGTGTTGCTTGAAGCTGTGTATTTTTGTCCAAAACTTGCTTCTTTGCTTTCTGTGCCTTGCGTTATTACACCAGTCTGAAGCCGTTTGATTATCTCGTTCTCATTTGTTGTTACATATGTCTAGCAGAATTACAGAGAGATGAGTATTATCTAAATGACACATCTTTGTTGCATGATGTGAAATTTCATCTTTCTCCAGGAAGTAATCACAAATGAACATGTGGTAGCAATGATGAAAGCAGCCATCAGTGAGACAGAAGATATGCCAATGTTTGTGAGTAGTTGATTGTCAGTTTTTTAATGTCATGGAACAGAGCTGCCTGTCAACTGGCTATAAGTGTAGGAGGTCATTTGGGAGTCTTAACGGTTTGACAGTTGGGGGTAAAGTTAGCATCTCAAAACCCAAAAATCACATGATAATTTTTATTGTCTTTTTTCTTCTCATTTTCCCCTCTTTAGGAGCCCAAAATGACACGCTCTAAACTTAAGGAAGTGGTGGAAAAAGGAGTGGTGGGTGTTCTGCTTTTTCTTTATTGTTTATTTAGGTGGGTAAATAAGATGTAATTTCAGGTTATTTGTAGGGAAAAAAATATGGGAAAAATTTATTGTAGTCTGGGTTTGCTTTCTTAAAGAAAGGTTTGTAAAAGACAGGTAAAGACAGACTATATAAAATCATTATCGTAGTTTATTTTTATTTTAGTTGATGTGGAAACACTGATTTTTTTGGAGGTACTAGATAGAGAACCATTTAGAATTGTTGAAAACAATGAGAGAGGTCAGTTTTTCTATTTATGTTATGTGTGGCAGTGTTTAGAGTAGTGTTTTTCAAAGTGACCCAGGGACCACATGCATCAAGATTACCCAGGCGTGGTTCCCAGGAGTGCTTATTAAAAATGAACATTCTTGGGCTCACCTCCGACCGAGAAATTAGGACCCATGTGTAAGGCCTGGGGATATGTATTGTTGAAAACATACTAGTTCTTTTTTGTTTTTGTTTTTTTAAGATTTTATTTATCTATTTTTAGAGAGGGAGAAAAACACTGATTAGCTGCCTCCCGCACACCCCCAACCAGGGACCTGGCCTGAAACCCAGGCATGACCCCTGACCAGAAAGAAATCAAACTGGCAACCTTTCAGTTTGCAGGAGGGTATTCAGTCTACTGAGCCACACCAGTCAGGGCCACACTAGTTCATTCTTTTGCACACTAAAGTATGAGAACCACTTGAAGACTTATGAAGTATTTTGGTATAGCAAGGTCTTCGATGCTTGGAACCATGTTACATCCTGATTAACAACAAGTACTTGTCCAGTTTGTGCTTACCTTCTGTGATAACACAGGTGATATGGTTCTGAGGGAGTCCATTCTATCTCTGATGGTAAGGAAGGTGACCCAAAATGCACATTGTAGTTTTTGTCACATTCTCTGGTTCAGTTCCTTGCAACCCTGTAGAAGAAATGTCTGTTCCTCTTCCATATGACCTTTTCTCTAGTTGAAGAAAACTAGTATGTCTCCTTGTAACATTCTTTTCTTGCTAAGTGTCCTCCAATTTTTTTCATTGGTCCTTGTGTGACAATTCTTTGTATACCTTTACTAGACACCCTTTCCTTCTGAATGTGCTTAGTTTGTCTATATCCTTTTAAAAATATGCCAAAAGTGGAATCTACTGCTCCAGATGTGATTTAACTAGTATAGATTAAGGTTAGGTTATCCCCTCAGTGTTCCAGATACCATATTTCTCTCTTAAAAAAGAAAAATTATCAATGGATTTAATTTTTTTTTAATTTAAATTTTATTTTATTTATTCACTTTTAGAGGTGGGGGGAGGGAGAAAGAGAGGGAGAAAAACATCAGTGTTTTTCAGATTCAGTTGCCTCTCACACACCGCCACTGGGGACCTGGCCGACAACC
Source organism: Mormoops blainvillei (assembly GCA_004026545.1). Taxonomy (NCBI): domain Eukaryota; kingdom Metazoa; phylum Chordata; class Mammalia; order Chiroptera; family Mormoopidae; genus Mormoops; species Mormoops blainvillei. The sequence continues at coordinate 193,529 of PVJD01000343.1, forward strand.
AAGGCATGTGACCTGACTGGGAATCGAACTGGCGACCTTTAGGTTCACAGGCTGGCGCTCAGTCCATCAAACCACACCAGCCAGGGCTTATTTTTTGATTTTAGAGAAAGAAAAGGGGTGTGGGGAGGAAGAGAGGGAAACATCAATTTGCTGTTCCACTTATTTATGCATTCAGTGATGGTTTCGTATATGTGCCCTAACCAGGGATCAAATATGCAACCTTGGCATATCTGGACAATGCACTAACCAACTGAGCTACTCGACCATGGCCCCATATTTTTCTTAATGCAGCCTGAGTTTGCATTGTTGTTTTGTTTTGCTTTGTTTTGTTTTCCTTTTGACAACTACATCATATTTTTTAGTTTAATCGACCAACTTTGGTTGGACAAAATGAAATGCCATCTTTCTCCAGGAAATACACAAATGAACATGTGGTAGCTATGATGAAAGCAACCATCCCTGAGACAGAATTACATGAAGTCTGTCTGACACAGAGAGTGTAATTAACATTAATTCCATGTTTGATTTGGAATAAAAGACCAAGGAGATCCAAATCAGGCTCTGGATTATGTTTATCAACCATGAATACAGGTGTAGAGAAGTTGAATAACCCAAGACTATAGTTTATTAGTTTATGTTGGAGAGCAGGATTAGGGTCCCTCTTGCTTCTTTTTAGATTTCGACTTTTTTTATCCTTATCCTGGGATATATTTATTGATTTTTAGGGAGAGAGAGAAAAACAAAGATGTGAGAGAGAAACATTGATTGGTTGCTTCCCATATGTGTCCCGACCCTGGGAATCGAACCCATAACCTAGCTATGTGCCCTGACTGGGAATCGAACCTTAACCTTTTGGCATACGGGATGAGGCTCCAACCAGCTGAGCCACCTGGCCAGGGCCCTCTTGCTTCTTAATGCGTAATGGACTGAGTCCAGTATTCGTCCAGATGCTGCCTTGCCTTCCTGATAGATTTGACAGTAGGGAAACTTGATTGGCTCAGAAACAAGCATGGGAAGGGGTGTGGACCTGAATCACATCATCCACTTTATGCTGTACAGGCCTAGCTACACAGAGCTACGTAAGTAGCCAGAACAGAATTCTTTTCTGGGGAAACGCGGAAAACCTGAGGCTCCTTGTAGAGACAGAACCTAGTGGCCTGTTGGGTTTTGTTCATAAGATGATTTTGATTGGGTCACAGGTAAATGGCCAAGAAATTATACATTCCAGTGGTACTTTGCCAGCAGTATGAGCTTTAAGAAATTCTTTAAAAAACTTTTCCCCCTAACTCTGCTGTTTAAAAAAACATGCAAAAAATTGAATGAATTTTAGTGAATCTGTATTCCACTAGATTTAACAGTTCTAAAATTTTACCATATTTGCCTTATAACTCTCTATATCTATCTATTGTTTCTTTCAGTAATATTTGAAAATAAGTTACGGACAACTTTACACTGCACCCCTAAATCCTTTCATAAGAACTTTTTATGGCTGGCTCTTTGGAGACATACTTATGGTAGATTTATGTAATTGACTGCAAAAAATACTGATGTCCAAAGGGTACTATTACCTATAATATTGTACTTTACAAATAATTTTCACATTCATTATTCCATGTGAGCCTAAGCTGTGGTATAAAGTAGGCAAGGCAGATTGAGTTTTACAAGGTTTAAGGCAGAAATGCTAATGATGGAAACAGATACTTCTCTCCTTTTCTTTTGTCAAACTCTGACAAATACAGTAGTTGAGAGTATATCCTCAGGGATAATCAATACCCCTAGCTCAGTGGAGCTCCTGGTATCTAGGGCTTTTTGTGATGGTAATGAGGAAGTAAAAATGAAAAACTTTATTTCAGTTAAGAGAATTTAATAATTTATATTCTTTGTTGGTAGGTAATTCCAACATGGAATATTTCACCAATTAAGAAGGCCAATGAGATTAAGGTAAACTTGGAAGACTTAATTCTTATTCTTTTCCAGAAAGAATCTATCAGTTTTGAAACCTAAGTACTTTCTTTCTATTTGTTAAAAATATAGGGACTTTTAATTTAATCTTTTAAAAGTACAGCTTTAATTTTTCTGTTCTGTTACCTGTAGGTTTCTCTTTAAACCATGCTTGTTGTTATCTACTTTAGTTCATTGTGCTTTTCGGATTTTTTTTTCCTGCTCTATCTTTCCCCCTTTATTTTCTAAATACGTATGTTTATATTTCCTATTTACTCCATTTATTTCTGTAATTGTACTTATGAAGCCTCCTCAGTTTGTGGATATCAACCTTGAAGAAGATGACTCCTCAGATGAAGAGTACCAGCCAGATGACGAAGAAGAAGATGAGACTGCTGAAGAGGTCAGTGGTGACACTTGTGAGTGTCAGTTAATAATTTAGAAAAAGCTTGGCTCAGTAAGGTAGAGTGTATTTTGCTTCTTTAGTAAGGTCACCTGTTTTTTTTGTTTATGTTGTTTTGTTTGTTTTAAGATTTTACTTGTTTATTTTTAGAGAGAGGAGAATAGAGGGAGGAAGGGAGAAACATCAGCGAGTTGCCTCTTGCGTGCCCCCAACTAGAGACCTGGCCCACAACCTAGGTGTGTGCCCTGACTGGGAATCAAACCGGCAACCTTTCAGTTCGCAGGCCAGTGCTCAATCCACTGAGCCACACCAGCGAGGGCATCACCTGTTCTTTTTTTATACCCACTCTTTGCACAAATCCAAGACTGTGAAGTGTTTTCACTTCACACCCTCTTAATTTTTTCATATCTTGTATTATGAAATACAACATAAATATATAGAACTGTACATAGACTAAAAATAATATACATTATGAGTATTTCTTATGAAATTTCTTCAGAGCCATTAAATATAACATTGCCAGGAAACCGCTTATTTGCCCTTCCTAATTATAATCATCTGTCCCCCTAAGATAACTACTATCCTGACCTTTTGATTATTACTTCCTTTTTTTTTCTTTGTAGCTATATAACCTAAATGTGCAGCTCTACACACACTAGTTCAGTTTTTTACTGTTTTTGAACCATATATAAATGGACCCATAGTATATGTATTCTTTCATCGGACTTTCTTGTGTGAGCAACATTATTAACCCTTTGAGATTCATTTATACTGTTGCTTACAGCTATAGTTAATTTTCACTTTTGTGTAATATTCTATTTCTAAATGTATTCTTTGACTTGTTTGTAAAAGGATTTTAAATGAATGCCTTACAATTTTATGAAGTTTGCATTGCTGATGAGCACAGTGATCTGATGATCTCTGTCCCCACCTTTAGAATATTAAGCTTCTATTTAAATTGTATTTTCCCTTACTCTGACTAATTGAGTGATTAATATTTTGTGATTCATTCTCTTGAGATACTTCAGATTCAGTGGAATAAGGTAGAGGCATAAATACATAAGTGAACTGGATTTGTTTTGTAGAGTTTATTGGAAAGTGATGTTGAAAGCACTGCTTCGTCTCCACGTGGGGCAAAGAAATCCAGATTGAGACAGTCTTCTGAGATGACTGAAACAGATGAAGAGAGTGGCATATTATCAGAGGTGAATCTGCATCATACAAAGGAAATAACTTACAACTGTCTAAATAGATTATTTATCCATGGTGATGGTGAGCTATTATTACCCTTTGCCAGACATGAATCAAAGTCAATAATCATACCACGCTCTTCCTGGTATTTTTGACTGGTTATAACTGCCTAGATTTCAAAGTCTCCTAAGTCAAGGAACATTTAAGAGAAAACCGAACTCAGTTACAGGGAGAGAGCTTTTCTGAGTTCTCATTAAGGGACCAAATATGAGTGGTTAGCAGAGTTTCTTTTCTTTACCCTTTTTTTCATACCTGTTTTCTAATACTGCCCTAAAGCCATTTTTATTAGATCTTCCACTTTTAGTAACCTAAGTAGCATCCTGTTGGCTTCATTGGAAATAGCATGAAACCTAACTAGGTTAATATACTTGCCAAAATCTTTGTTTCTGTGTGCCCCCTCCCCCTGTTTTTTTGTCCCCTCTCTCTTTCCCTCCCTTCCTGTTTATTTTTTAATGTCCTTGCATCTTTTAACCAGGCTGAGAAAGTCACCACACCTGCCATCAGGCACATCAGTGCTGAAGTAGTACCCATGGGGCCCCCACCCCCTCCAAAGCCCAAACAGACCAGAGATAGTACTTTCATGGAGAAGTTGCATGCCGTGGATGAGGAACTGGCTTCCAGTCCGGTCTGCATGGATTCTTTCCAGGTAAACTAAATTGCTGAGAAAGTAAAATTGAATCATTTAGTTGTTGCTCAGGTTGGGAAGGGAGAAGGGAAGATATTAAATTCTGTTATAATAAGTCAGTGGTGAAATTTTAGGTCTTTGATACTCTATTTGGTTTGTGCCTTGTGAGGAATGGCACAGCTCCTAAGGAAGGAGGAAGGTATGTGAAAGAGCATTTTTAAATGCGGAACGTAGGAACAGCCGTCAGCCAGATTCCCCAAATACTAGCTTTTACCACAACTGCCTGTTTTCTCCCTCTTTCTCACTCTGTGCACTTTTTTTTTCCTGAATCACTTTAGAGTATGTGGCAGTCGTGATACTGTTCTACTCCTAAATACTTCAGTGAGTTATTTCCTAAAAATGAGGACATTCGGTTAGGAAAATAAGGACACAGTAATATTATCTAATCTATTTAAGTCCTAGTTTAGATTTTACCAGTTGTCCCACTAATGCCCTTTATAGCAAAATAAAAAAAATTTTATTCACACAGGAGCCAATTCAGAATTATGTATTACATTTAGTTATCTTGTCTCAGTCTCTTTTAATCTGGAACAGTTTCTTAATCTTTCTTTGTCTTTTATAGCCTTGACATTTTTGAACTGTATAGATCAACTATTTTATGGAATGTTCTGCAATTTTCATTTTTCTGTATGTCGGCATAATAGGATTCAGATTATACACTTTTGGCCCAAATACCATAGCAGTGATGTGTCCTTTTTAGTACAGTATATTTTATCAGGGGGCATATTATATCTGTCATGCTAATTTTTAATCACATTTCAGGTGACTGCTTGATTTCCTCACTGTAAAATTATTATTTTTCCATTTTAAAATCAATTAGTATATTTCTTATGAGGATATACTTTGAGGACAAACATCCTTTCACCCACTGATTTTATAATCCATTGCTTATTCTTGCTTGAAATGATCATTACTATGGTCATTATCAAATGATGACTTTTTAAATTTCATCATTTCCCCAGTTTTTAATATTCTGAGTTTTCCCCACCAGTCTTATAGGTCAATGAAAAATATGTCTGTTCTAAAATATAAAAATAATATTAAATGGAATAGCTCTCAAAAAGGTTATTAGAGTTAATCATCTTGCTTTGGAGTGACTGAGTAGTTGTGTTGGGGGCAATAGTGCTTTATATAACCATTCATACACATACTGAATGATTGAATTTTGGGAATAACAGTGTATAAGAGAGAAAATGTCTTTCCTCTTGGACCTTACAGCCTGGTGGGGAGAGAGAGAGAGATCATAAACACATAAATCATTGCAGATAGTGGTAAGTGCTATGAACTAAATGAAAACAAGGAAATGAGAATATTTTACTTAGAATGGGCAAAGAAAGGCCTCTTGAGGAGGTGACATTTGATCTGAGATCTGAATGAGAAGTTGCTAGGCATCTAAAAGATATGGGGGGGAAAGGGTTCTTTCAGAGGAAATAGCACATTCAAAGTTCCTTTGTGAATAGTTGGAGCATATTCAAGGGATACAAACTAGCTGACCCATAGGGATCAGGGGAATTAGTAGTAGGAGTGGGGTTAGAGAGCTAAGCAAGAATGATGTATCATGAGGGCTTTGGAAAACCATAATAAAGAATTTATATTTTATTTTAATATTTAGAAAAGCTTTTTGTGATATTTAAAAAAAATTTTTTTTTCAATTAGAGTTGACAAACAGTATTAGTTATAGGTGTACAACCCCATGATTAGACATTTATATAACTTAGGAAGTGATCACCCCAGTAAATCTAGCACTTAACATGGTACCATACATAGTTATTACAGTATTATTGACTATATTCCCTATGCTGTGCTTTACATCCCAGTAACTATTCTGTAACTACCAATTTGTACCTCTTAATCTCCTCACCTTTTTCACAATTCCACTTAATCCCCCTCCCATCTGGCAAGTGTCAGAATGTTCTCTATCTATGATTATGTTTCTGCTATGCTTGTTCATTTTGGTTTTTAGATTGCACATCTAAGTGAATCATTTGGCCTTTGTCTTTCTTTGTCTGACTTATCTCACTCAGCAAAATTAGGTCCATCCATGTTGTTGCAGATGTCAAGCTTTCATTCTTTCTTGTGTCTGAGTCATATTTCATTGTGTATATGTACCACTCCTTTCTCCAGTTATTGATGAACACTTAGGTTGCTTCCGTATCTTGGGTATTATAAATAATACTGTAATGAACATATGGCTGCGTATGTCTTTTTGATTTGGTGTTTTAAGATTCTTTGGATAAATACCCAGAAGTGGAATTGCTGGGTCTTTCGTTGTCTTATTATATAGCCTTTGTTTTAAAGTCTGTTTTGTCTGGCATAAGTATTGCCACCCCAGCTTTTTTGGTTTGTTTGTTTTCATTTTCATGAAATACCATTTTCCATCACTTTACTTTTCTGTTAGTTTATTTTTTGATCTGAAGTGAGTCTCTTGTAGATGGCATAAGCAAGGGTCTTGATTTTTTTTTTAATCCATTCAGCCTCCGTGTATCTTTTGATTAGAGCATTTAATCCATTTGTATTTAATGTATTTTTGATAGACCCAGGCCAGGTAGCTCAGTTGAATAGAGCATTGTCTTCATATGCCAAGGTTGTGGGTTTGATCTCTGGTTAGGGCACATACAAGAAGCAACTAATGAATGCATAAAATAAGTGTAACAACAAATCATTGTTTTCCTCTCCCCTGTTCTCCTTTCCTACCTTCCTGTAAAATCAATAAATAAAAAAATTTAAAGTAATTGTTAATAGAGATGTATTTGTTGACATTGTATTATTCATATTCAAGTTGTTCTCAGTGACAGTTTTTCTATAGGGTTGTCTTTTTTTATTTTTAAGATTTTTTTTTCTTTCTTTATTTTTAGAGAGAGGGGAAGAGAGGGAGGAAGGCAGGGAGAGAAACATTAGTCAGTTACTTCTCACACACACCGTGTCTGGGATCAAACTCACAACCTAGGCTTGTGCCCTGACCAGAAATCAAACCAGCGACCCTTTGCTTTGTGGGATGATGCCCCACGGTGCCACACTGGTCAGAGTAGAACACAGGATTTTTAAAGTGGTGAAAGGATTCTGTATATACTATAATGGTGGATAAAGGCCATTATACATGTGTCCAAACCCATAGAATATACAACACTGATAGTAAACCCTAATGTAAACTAGGGACCTGGCCTGCAACCTAGGCATGTACCCTGACCGAGAATCGAACCCCGAACCATTGACATTTCAGTTTGCAGGCCAGCACTCAGTCTACTGAGCCACATTAGCCAGGGCTGTTCTGTAGTTTAGTTCTAATTTTGATATGGTTGTAGGAGGATGCAAGTACCGTGATTATCCACTTTGCCATCTTGACCAGAAGCCCTTTTTGTGGTATTTTCTGACTGATGTTAAAAATTTCCCTTTGATTAAGGTGTGAGAAATGAATTATAGTAGAACAAGAGAGGAAAGAAACCTGTTAGGAGTTGTTGTAGCAGTCTAGGGAGGACTTTCTAAATTGATCTACAGATTCAGCACAATTTCTATCTAAATTTCAGTTGCTTTTTTTTGTTGCAGGAATTGGAAGCATATCCTAAAATTCATATGGAAATGAAAGGGGCCAGAATAATCAAAACAGCCTGTAAAAAGAACAGAGTTAGAAGTCTGTACTTCCTCATTTCAAAAGTTGTTACAAAGTTATAGTCATTAAGACAGGCTAGTACTGGCATGAGAACAGACAGATTAGATTGATAGAATAGAATTCAGAGTCCAAAAATAAACTACTACAATGGTCAGTTGATTTTTGACAAGTGTACCAAGACTGATCAATGAAGAAAGAGGAGTCTTTTCAACAAATGGTACTGAGACAGATGGAGATCCACATACGAAAGTATAAAGTTGGACCCTTACTTTACACTACACACAACAATTAACTCAAAATAGATCATCGACCTAAATTTTAGAGCTAAAACTATAAAGTCTTGGAAGAAAACATAAGAGTAAATCTTTGTGATTTTTGATTAACAGTGGTTTCCAACACCAAAAGCAAAAGTGACAAAAGAGAAAAGAGATACATTGGACTCATCAAAATTAAAAACTTTGTGTTTCAAAGGATACCAAAATGAAGACAACCCACAGATTAAGAAAATAATTGCAAATCACATATCTGAGAAGGTCCTTGTATGCATACTATATAATGAACTCTTATAATTCAACAATAAAAAGACAACCCAATTCAAAAATAGGACAGAAGGGAGGGATTTGAGGTAGATGCATAAAAAAGGGGAAGGGGTTAAGGTGTACAAATTACCAGTTATAAAAGCAGTCATGGGATGCATAGGGAATATAGTCAACAATATTATACTATGTGTGGTGTCAGATGGGTACCTGACTTTTTGAGGTGGTCGTGTGGTAAGTTATATGAATGTCTAATCACTATGTCATATACTCAAAACTAAAATATTGTATGTCAGTCATAATTGAAAAAGAAAAAAATTTTTTAGAGATTTTAGTATATTTTATTGAGTATGCTATTACAGTTGTCGCATTCCCCCCGCCCCCGCCATATCCCCTCCGCCCTGCACCTCATCCCATCATCCCACCTCTTTGTCCATGTCCATGGGCTGCACACACCAGTTCTTTGGCTTCTTAATTTCCCACACTACTCCCAGCCTCCCCTGACCACTTTTTGTTTTGTTTGTTTTTGTCAACATTTTCCTGCCACCACTTTCCCCAGCACCACCCACCCACACCTCCCACCCTCAGTCCTTCCCCCAAGGAAAAATTTTTAATGGGCAAAGGATATGGATAGACATTTCTGTGGAGAAGATATACAAATGGCCAGTAAGCACATGAAAAGGTATTCAGCACTGTTAGTCATTAGGAAAAGTGCAAATCAACACTAGGGTGAGATACCACTTCACATCCACTATGACAGCTGTAACTAAAAAGATGTTCAGCAACAAGTGTTGGCAAGGATTTGGGGAAATGGAGAACCCTCTAGGAACATCAAATGATGCAGCTACTTTGGAAAACGATTTGGTGGTTTCTCAAAAAGTTACCATATGACCCAGCAGTTCCTTTTCAAGAGAATTGAAAACATATATCCATGTGAAAATGTGTACACAAATGTTAATAACAGCATTATTCATAATAACCCCAAAGTGGAAACAACTCAGATTTTCAGCAACCGACAAATGAATAAGCCAAAAGTTTATATATAATGGAATATTATTATGCAATAAAAAGGAACAAAGTATCAATACATGCTAAATAATTACTTTGAAAACATTATACTTAAGTGAAAGAAGCCAGAGACAAAAAGGCCACATATTGTATGATTCCATTGATAGGAAATGTCCAGCATAAGCAAATCTATAGAGATGTAAAGTAGGTTAGTGGTTATCAAGGACTGGATGAGGGTCAGAATGGGTCGGGAGTGACTGCTAATGGAAGTCAGAGTTCTTTCGGGGGTGAAGAAAATGTTCTGGACTTAGATAGTGTTGATGGTCACACAATTCTGTGAGTATAGTAAAAGTCACTCAGTTTTACACTTAAAAAGTGAATTTTATGATATGTAAATTATAAATTAATAAAACTGTTATAAATTTCCTTGAATTGTTGGTTTTCAAATTGATGTCATTGCCCTTATGGTTTCTCAAAGACTAATAAATCCAAGGTGTTTAGAGAAGAGACTGTTGTTTTAGCTGAGAAGCACATAGGATATGATGAGGCTTGGAGAATTTGGAAGTGTTAAGTATTCAGTGACTATGTTTTTATTTCCTTCTCCATTGCCTAGCCAATGGATGACAGTCTCATTGCATTCCGAACCCGCTCTAAGATGCCTCTGAAAGATGTTCCCCTGGGGCAACTAGAGGCAGAGCTCCAAGCTCCGGACATCACCCCAGACATGTATGACCCCAATACAGCGGATGATGAGGACTGGAAGATGTGGCTTGGGGGACTCATGAATGATGATGTGGGGAATGAAGGTAAGTAGTTTTGTTTGCATTTATTATCTACTCTGTCAATTATTTCCGAGGTAAAATTTTCATGAGAAGCTTAAAAGAGGAGTGTTTTTGGTTAATTGAATTTTATTTTGTACTTACCCAACAATTTACTTTAAATCAGTAGTAAATTCCACCCCCCCACCCCTTTTTTTGGTTAAGAACCTTTGGGAATCTTGTGAATGCTAAGAATCCTTCCCCGAAACGTAAATGTACACATACTTTTATATACCATTTCATGAAAGTGCATTGATTCACTCAAAGACTATTATGTTAGTTAAGGTTCTTTATGATGCAAGTGAAAGAATCCAGACTCCCAACTTGCAGGAAGATCAAATGAAATCAGACTTTGCGAAGGGCAGAAAAACCTGCAATAGAATTTAGGCTCAGTTAAGACCCTCTCCCTCTGTATAGCCTTTATCTATACTTCTTTTTGTCATTCAACCCTATTATCAAATGTGGTTTTTTCTGTAAGGCTGGAACTATTGTCATAAGCACAACATTTACTTCTTGCTTTATTCCCAGCTCAGAAGGATTCTTTCCTACAGGTTTCAGTTGGAAAATCCAGGGGAACAACTCAGATTGGCTTGGTTTGATCATATGAGTACTCTCTTGGTGTTGCATGAGTTTAATAGGGAGTCTGTTTCAGCATGGAGTCCTGTATTTGATATTACCCAAAAGAACGATGCGGTTGGACTATGTGATTAGTCAAAAGAAGTGTTAGTGTTTCCAGAAGTGGGGAAGGAATATTAATCAGACAAAAACAATGTTGACTTCAGTTATACATCATGTAAGAATCCCTACCACAACCCTTATTTTAGAATATAAGTAAGAGTTCTTACTTTAATACATGAAATGAACCCTGGCTGGTGTGGCTCAGTGGATTGAGTGTCAGCCTGCAAACCAAAAGGTCGCCGGTTGGATTCCCCAGTCAGGGCACATGCCTGGGTTGCAGACCAGGTCCCCAGTAGGGGGCGTGTGAGAGGCAACAACACATTGATGTTTCTCTCCCTCTCTTCCTCACTTCCCTTCTGTCTAAAAATAAAATAAATAAAATCTTGAAATAAATAAATACATGAAATGAACATTATTAAAATGGGTAATTTTTAAACATTGTACTGTAGTGGAAGTCAGGCATCACATCATCTTGTGCAATAAATTTTTGTAGATTTAGAAGCTGTGAGATTGACTTAATTTGTAGTGACCACAGTTGTCACATTCTTCTGATGGACTCAGGACAATTTTTTTATTATTATTTTGGTTTTTTGTTTTTACTTCAGTGGGAATGAGCAGAATATTTTTATTAGTTATGTTATGGCGGAGTCACATTTTTAAAAAAGTTATATATCTGAACCAAGACCATGGTATTATATTTTTTATATGAGCAGAGGTCATCCACTGTCTCACTTTAATCTGTAGCCAAATTCATTTCTCCTATTTTTGGATCAGATTGTATCCCATGAAATCTAATTACAGACAACTTACACAGCACATCTTTACTCTTTTTCCTTTCTTTTAAAACTACCATAAGCTTTAGCCCTGGCTGGTGTGGCTCAGTGGATTGAGTGCTGGCCTGTGAACCAAAGGGTCTTGGGTTTGATTCCCAGTCTGGACACCTGCCTGGGTTGTAGTCCAGGTCCCCAGTCGTGGATGCGTGAGAGCCAATGACACATTGGTGTTTCTTTCCCTCTCTTTCTCCCTCCCTTCCCCTCTCTCTAAAAATAAATAAATAAAATCTTTTAAAAAATAAAACTACTGTAGGATTTATGTGTTGAAAGAATAATGCTTTAAGATAAATGAGAGAACAAATAATTTAGATGGAAATAGACCGAGTAAACATTTGGTTGCCTCCCATACATGCCCCGAACGGGATATTGAACTTGCAGCCAAGGTATGTGCCCTGACCAGATATCAAACTCCCAACCTTTTGGTGTACACGATGATGTTCAACCAACTGAACCACTGGCAAGGGCATCCTTGAATGTATCTTACAAAGCTATTAATAATTATATTGTACATCACCTGGCAAATGCTTATCAAGTACTTTACTTTTACAAGGCATTATGCTAATATCTGTGAAAGATAAAGGAGCATAATCATTTTGTCAGGAAGTAAAACGTATGATTGTTGCCTGGTCCATTATTAGATGTGAAACACATTTGAGGTGAATGAAGTTGAATACACTCAGGCACACCATAAATGTGGTGTAACAACTATTCTCAGGTTTTAGAAGAGGGAGAAAGAGTTCTTGTTTAGGATGATCAGGGGAGATAGTAATGGAGGTGGACCTTTGAAAGACATTTACTACAGTTACATTGAGGAGAGGAGGCAGGTGACTGGAAGTGACATGAGATATGTACTATGGGTTCTATAAGATGTCCTCCCAGGAGTTTTTTCTTATTTTCTGTATTATATATACGTTTGGTATAAAAAAATCAAATACAGCAAGTCCTTACTTAATATTATTGATAGGTTTTGTGAATTTAAGTGAAACAGCAATAAGAGTTAACCAATTTTACTTCAGGCTAATTGATATAAACAAGAGTTAAGTTCCTGTGATATCATAGCAACATAATAACAGAAGACCTACCACTGACGAAAAGATGTTTTTCAAGAACTTGCTGTTACATAATGAAAACCATTAAAGCTCTTCCCCATGGTGACAATTTCATGCTACCGAGGGATCAATGGTAATATTTTGATATACATCTCTAAGAGTTTTCAAATATGAAGTTACCCTTTAGTTTTCCACAATAATACAGGAATAGGCCCTAGCTGGTGTGACTCAGTGGATCGACTGCTGGCCCACAAACCAAAGTGTCGCCGGTTTGATTTCCAGTCGGGGTGCATGCCTGGGTTGCGGGCCTGGTCCCTGGTGCAGGACATGTGGGAGGCAACCACACACTGATGTCTCTCTTTCTCTCTTCCCCTCTGCCTACAAATAAATAAAATCTTTAAAAAATAATGTAGAAATAGAAATACTTTAAATCCTATATTTAGATTGAGGACTCTACCCAAACATTTAAAAAAATAATAAGAAGAAGAAGTTGGTATGAATCTTAGCATTTTTCTTCTTTTCTACCCACCCCTAGAGCAGAAGTGCTAATGCACAAACTTGTATGAAGGGGAAGAAGATGAAATTTGAAGCTGAGTCTTTGCCATACAAACAGGAGAATCAGTTTCTTAATAATCAACAACTGATATGTTACCACTTTAGTCTTTCTGATAGGAGTCTAAGCTTCTGGCTTTTTCATTACCCCTTTGAGAATCTGATGAAAACTGTGTAGCCTCTTTCCAGAAAGCTATATGTCTACATACATGAAATTTTTTTCATGTGATTATTTTCATGATTTATAAATCTATTAAAGTTCATTTATTGACACTTCCTTTTACTACTAATTCATCCTCAAGGTTCCTGACACCAAGGCTCAAAATCTCCGTGGAAAGGAATGAATAGAGACAGAGATATTTCCATCCTTTTGTAGAAATCTCAGAAATTCATTGTGTTGCTCAACGTTACAAAATCAATTGGTTATATACTACTAAGATTAGAACTCAGTTTAATATTCCAGGAACTTGTCTGAATCAAAGTAGTCTCAGGGGACATTAAAGCATTTTTTAAATGGATATGACTCTACATAAGCAAACTCTGCTTTTTGTCCTCAGACCTAAGCTAAGATAAACTTTTGACAGTAAATCAGGTTTTCATAGCATTATCAGTGGCAGCAATAGTTGGTGCCCTTGGTCGAAAGAGCCGAGATGGTAACCATTGAGAAGGAAAGCCCAGACAGTGTTGGTTGTCAGGATTTTGGGAGTAGAGGGCAGTGTTTCTTATAATATGATTCCTAGAACTTGAATCAGAATTAAGGAGTGTAAGGGTGTATATGTGTTGGATGGTGTTAAAAATACAAATTCCAGCCCTGGCTCATGTGGCTCAGTGGATTGAGTGCGGGCCTGTGAACCAAAGGGCTGATTCGATTCCCAGTCAGGGCACATGCCTGGGTTGTGGGCCAAGTCCCCAGTAGGGGGTACACAAGATGCAACCATATATTGATGTTTCTCTCTTTCTCTCTTTCTCCCTCCCTTCCCTCTCTCTAAAAATAAATAAAATAAAACCTTTTGAAAAAATAATACAAATTCCAGGCCCTGGCTGGTGTGGCTCCATTGGTTGGAGTATTGTCCCATACACCAAAAGGGTGTTGAGTCCCTGGTGAGGGCATATACCTAGGTTGTGGGTTCAGTCCTCAGTCTGGGCACTTACAGGAGACAACCAGTTGATGCATCTCTCTCCCTTCCACTCCCCCTAAAATCAATAAACATATTTTTTAAAATTTGTGTAAAATACACTTTCCAGGGCCTTTCCCCATACTTACTGAATCTCCAATGGGTATCCTAAAGATTGGAAACTACAGTTCTGGGAGAATTAAGTGTATATGATAAAGGTCGATTGAGGAAAACTGGTTGGTGGAAAGGGTGAAAACCCTTTTTATTTAAAATTCATTATTTTTCATTTGTTTACTTAAAGGACAGATTTTAAAAAGCGACCACAAAGCCAATGACTAAGGTAGATGTGCATTTACCAGCTTAATTAACTGAGGGCTGGTGAGTAGGAGATAATCCTAGATACAGATTCTAGTACTTCATCTATTTGTGTAGCATTATGTGGCCATTTTCACATGTTCCCAGTACCATCTGACTTGCATATTATTAAAAGTGATAATCTCATTTGCCCTGGAGGGATATATACATACAACTTTTCAGTCTGTGGGTCAGTGTTCCTACCAACTAACTGAGCCATTTGGCCAGGCCCTAAATGATTTTCAACATGTTGGCCAAATAGGTTCTCAGAGAATCTTTATTGGCAGACCTGTTTGTGTCTTGTGGGCAGAAGCTGTGTGTTGCAGTTCTTGCATCCAAACAGATGGGTGTCCAAGCGTTGGTACACTGTCCATATGTTA
Source organism: Mormoops blainvillei (assembly GCA_004026545.1). NCBI lineage: Eukaryota > Metazoa > Chordata > Mammalia > Chiroptera > Mormoopidae > Mormoops > Mormoops blainvillei. The sequence continues at coordinate 208,739 of PVJD01000343.1, forward strand.
TAAGCTCTTCGAGAGCTTCTATTATTCTGTAATGTTTGTAAAGAACCTGCTGTGAAGAGACTTATATAGAAAGTACCACAGAGATTAGGAAGATGGGATTTTATTCCTAAGGAGTAACGAAGTATTATTGGAGAGAGAAACTACAAATGCATGAAAAAGACTTGACATTTAAATAGCTATGTATAAACAATGCAAGTTAATATATTATAAACTGAATATAAATGTTGAATAAAGAATATCAGGTTTGCCCTTGCCTGTGTGGCGTCGTTGGAGCATCATCCTGTGTACCAAAAGGTTGGGAGTTCAGTCCTTGGTGAGGGCACATATCTAGATTGTGGGCTCAATCTCTGGTCGGGGCCCATATGGGAGGCAACCATTCGATGTTTCTCTCACATTGATGTTTTTCTTTCTCTAAAATCAATAAACATATTTTTTAAAAAGAATATCAGGTTAGATGGGGTTAATTATTACTGATTTTTCAATTGTGAATAAAAAATGTATGTATATATATTTTTATTTTTAATGAAAAATATTATGAAAAATTAAAACATCATGGAAGGGTACAAAGTAAAAAGTAAGAGTCCTCTTCTTCAATCTTTGTTAATACTTTCTAGGTATTTTCTATGTATTCAGTCAAGCACATATTTATCTCAAGAATTTTTTTCCACAAGAGGAACCATACCATATATACTTTTTTGCATCTGCAGCTTGTTTCTGTCACTTAATATTATAATTTAAGCCTTTTTCCATTGTGACACTTTGACATCTTCCTCTCAGTTTTTCATCCTGTTATAGCAATATAATTTTTCATACTTAATGACTGTTATGTCTGTATAATATTGTGTCATCCTTTCTCATGTATGTATTGAACATTTATAGAATGTTGCATGTTTGTATTAGAGTAATTCCCTAATTAGGGTCATTCCTTTTCTCACTGTCAATGCCTTTGTATAGTTTTACAGAAGTATTATTTTCATAAGAAGCACTACTTAGCCCTGGCTGGTGTGGCTCAGTTGGTTGGAGCACCGTCCCGTGAACAGAAAGGTCTCAGGTTCAGTTACCTGCCAGGGCACATGCCTAGGTTGTGGGTTTGTGCTGCATACTAGAGACAAGTGATCAGTACTTCTCTCTCATATCAGTGTTTCTTTCCCTCTGTTTCTCCCTCCCTTCCCCTCTTTCTAAAATCAATAAACGTGCCTATGGGTGAGGATTAATTAAAAAACAAAAACAGAAAAAGATGCACTACCCAAAGTGGGATTACTGAGATAAATTATATGTTCAGGTTTCTGGCTTTTGCTGCATTTTGAGAGATTGAAGTCTTATTTGAAGGAAGGAAGGAATTTGGCTTATTGGACAGAATCGGTGAGATGAATCAGCTATGGACAACGATGTATGCAAAGGCATGGAGAGAAAAAATTATTTTAAAACTAAAAGATAAGTGTACTTTAACCCTGACTGGTGTAGCTCAGTGCATTGAGTACCAGCCTGCAAACCAAAGGGTCACTGGTTTGTTTCCCAGTTGGAGCACTTGCCTGGGTTGCAGTCTAGGTCCCCAGTAGGGGGAGTGTAAGAGGCAACCACATATTGATGTCTCTCTCCCTCTCTCCCCCTCCCTTCTCCTCTCTAAAAATAAATAAATAAACAAAACCTTTAAAAAAATAAATAAGTATACTTTGTTTGAACAGATTCTTATGTTGCTGAGTATCTTAAAATTGTCACTTGGGATAAGAGTTCAGTGTTGGGAATAAGTTTCTGAAACATTCTTTTTCTAGATGAGGCAGATGATGATGATGATCCAGAATATAATTTCCTGGAAGACCGTGATGAACCAGACACAGAGGATTTCCGTACTGACCGGGCAGTGAGAATCACCAGTGAGTCCATGTTTACTATGAGCCCTGCTCTTGACTCTGCCCCATCTATATCTGTTTACTTTGTAGGTTTTTGACAGTGAAGTTGGAAGTCCTTTTAAGCTAAGACATATAAGCCTTCTCTGTCCATTTCTATAATTCTTTAAATTTCGGTGGATGTTCAGAAAGCCTATCAGACATTCGTATACATATCCCACAGTGATATATTTAGTCCAGCAGTTGGCAAGGGTTGTACATAGGACACCAAAAATGAAAAAGACATGGCCTCTGTTGTATAGGATGACAGCTTAGTGGCGATACAAACAGGAAAAGCTATAATAACCCTGGCTGGTGAGACCCAGTGGGTTGAGTGCTGGCCTGTGAACCAAAGGGTCACCAGTTTGATTCCCAGTCAGGGCACATGCCTGGGTTGCACGCCAGGGCTCCAGTTGGGGGTGTGCAAGAGGCAACCACACATTGATGTTTCTCTCCCTCTCTCTCCCCTACCCTTCCACTCTCTCTAAAAATAAACAAACAAAATCTTTAAAAGAAAAAGAAAGAAAAGGAAAAGCTATAATAAGTGAAAGGTGCTGTTAACAGGTATGTATAAGTATACTAGTTGCTTAAAACAGTGTAATCTAGTGTATGGTATGAAGCTAAGGTCAGAGGGCTGAGGGCAGGATTCACAAGATTTTTATCATAGTTTTGAAGGAGGAATAGGAAATTTTTGGTGAATGGGTGCAGTGGAGGGATATTACAAATGTAAGAGCATCTGCAAACAGGAGAATTATGAAGCAAGTGTGTTTGGAAAATAGTAAATCATTTGGTATAGTTGCATATGTGAGTGACTGGTGGGAGAAAAGGTAAGCAGTGTTCAGTCCTTGAATTTGAGAACCTTGAATTTGAGTTTTGGTCTATCAAAAAGGAGAGCTCAAAGGATTTTAAGCAGAGAGCTTCTGGCCAAGATGGAGGTGTAGGTAGATATGCTTCGCTTCCTCATACAACCAAAAGAAGGATAACAACCAATTTAAAAACAAAAAACAACCAGAACTGCTAGAAAATCGAACTGTATGGAAGCCCGACAACCAGGGAGTTAAAGACTGGTAGGAGGGGCAGAGATGGGAAGTGAGGGCGGCAAGGAACTGCGACAAGGTGGCGGCAGGTGGATTGTAATGGACCGGGGCTGAAGAGGCAGAGAGTGGCAGACTGGGATATCCCACATTCACTTGTGGATAAGCCAGGAGGAACAACTGGGGAGTGAGACAGTCCGTGCAACCCTGGGTTCCAGCATGGGAAAAGAAAGCCTCAAAACCTCTGGCTATGAAAACCTGTGGGGGGTGAGGCAGTGGGAGAAACTCCCAGTCTCACAGGAGAGTCTGCTGGAGAGGCCAGTAGTATCCTAGAACATACACAAGCCCATGCACCCGGGGATTAACACCTGAAAGGACACAATCCGCTTGTGGGAAGTGAGGGAAGTGACCGAAAGCGAAGCAAGAGCCAAGCAAACAGCATTGTTCCCTCTCTGACCCCTTTCCCACGTACAGTGTCACAACCCGGTGAAGTGGGTTGCTGTGCTCTGGTGAGTACCTAATGCTCCGCCCCTTACAACATAACAGGTGTGCTGAGACAAAGAAATATGGCCCAAATGAAAGACCAGATCAAAACTCTAGAAAAGGAACTAAGCGACGAGGAGATAGCCAGCCTATCAGATGCAGAGTTCAAAATGTTGCTAATCAGGATGCTGACAGACATCATTGAGTAAGGACACAAAATAGAGGAAGAAGTGAAGGCTATGCAAAGTGAAATAAATAAAAATATTCAGGGAAGCAACAGTGAAGGGAAGGAAACCAGGACTCAGATCAACGATTTGGAACAGAAGGAAGAAATAAACATTTGACCGGAACACAATGAAGAAACTAGAATTCAGAAAAATGAGGAGAGACTTAGGAACCTCTGGGACAACTTTAAATGCTTCAACATCTGAATCATAGGGGTGCCAGAAGTACAAAAGGAATACCAAAAAATCGAAAACTTAATTTGAAAAAATAATGAAGGAAAACTTCCCCAATTTGGCAAAGGAACTAGACATGCAAGTCCAGGAAGTTCAGAGAGTCCCAAAGAAGCTGGACCCAAGGAAGCACACATCCAGGCACATCATAATTACATTACCCATGATTAAAGATAGGGAAAGAATCTTAAGAGCAGCAAGAGAAAAGGAGACAGTTACCTTCAAAGGAGTACCCATAAGTCTATCAGCTGATTTCTCAAAAGAAACCTTACAGGCAATAAAGGTCTAGAAAGAAGTATTCAGTCATGAAAGGCAAGGACCTACATCCAAGATTACTCTGTCCAGCAAAGCTATCATTTAGAATGGAAGAGCAGACAAAGTGCTTCTCAGATAAGGTCAAGTTAAAGGAGTTCATCATCACCAAGCCCTTAATATATGAAATGTTAAAGGGACTTATCTAAGAAAAAGAAGAAGATCAAAACTATGAACAGTAAAATGACAACAAACTCACAACTATCAACAACTGAATGTAAAAAACAAAAACTAAGCAAACATCTAGAACAGGAACAGAGTCACAGAAATGGAGATCAGATGGAAGGTTATCAGCAGAGAGTGGGTAGGGGGAGAATGGGGAAAAAGGGAATAAGAAACATAAATGGTAGGTAGAAAATAGACAGGAGGAGGTTAAGAATAGTATAGGAAGTGGAGAAACCAAAGAATTTATATGTGTGACCCATGGACATGAACTAAGTGTGGGGTGGGAGGGGGGCGGAGGGAGAAAAGGGGAGAACAAAGTGGGACAACTGTAATAGCATAATCAACAAAATATACTTTAAAAAAAGAATCTTAAGCAGGAAATCAACAGGAACTTATTTGGATTTTGGAAATATCAACTTGAATAAATACCAGTTTAATACATGGAGAAACAAGATTGGAGGCACAGAAAACAATGAAATTCCTTGGCTTGCCTGGAGCCATTTGTTTCAAAATTACTTCCTTTGCTAGTTTGCCAGTGATGGAAAACATATTTCAGAAACTATTGATTTTTTTATTGAGTGCGTGCATTAAGTTGTTGGCTTTTGATCAGGTTATGAAGAAAGCTTTATAAGCATACAGAAGTGTTTTTTTATATACGTAAATACTGCAATTTTTTTGTGCAGAATTATGTAAACATGATCTTTTAGGATTTATGTTCTACTTTGTTGCTCTTTCATTTTGTTTTTTAGATTAGAATGCCATTTCCATTTATTTTGGTATATTAGTTAAAGTTAGAGCAAGCACTGAAAACAGTACCAGGAGTCAAAGAGAAAGTATAGAATGAAAAGTCTTGAGGAATTAGGCTTTGAGAAAACTATGAAGGAGGGTCTAGGGCAAGTATAAGAAAAACCGAGGAAGTCTAGTGTCAGAAATGAGGGGCAGAGTTTTTCAAGAAGGAGCTACTGGTCCACAGTTTCATAGACTGGTAATGAAACATTTTCTGCTTGAAGTGGAAAAGTAGATCTCATTTCAGTTCAGCTTTTACCCTGTAATACATTTGCTTTCCCTTTTTGTTTGTTACTCTCTTTGATTTCCTTACAGGGTGGAACAATGGGGCAATAGCAGTGTTACAGTTGTTTGTATGGAAAATAATACAAGAGTAAACTGTTTCACGTTCTCAAAATTGTAAACCTACTTTTGCCCCACCCGTACAGTTCCCAAGGAGTTCCTTCTCAGTTAGGGTCAATCTCTCTACCACTTTATATGTCCTTCTTAATACTCATAGCTCTTATAATTGCTTACTTAATATCTGTCTTCTCCTCTATACTGTGAACTACTGACAGATTTTGTTTATTAGCGTAGAGCCAGCGTTTTCCATGATGCTGGCAGCATTTGCCCACCAAATAGTGAACTTTTTGGGGATGCCTGAGTGAAGGGCCATCCTTTCTAGTCAAAGAATTCTGTGATCATAAGTAAAAACTGGGATAGAATTTTAATTTTGTTCTTATCTCTTGTCCGCTTATGTCTGATGTTATTATATTTAATTATCCCTTTAAGAGGATTTATCCTTACATGAATGACAAAAACTTAAAAATAGAAATGCATAGAATCAGAGTATGGAAAGCTTCATGTGGTCAAATATTATTCTCCCACTTGTTTACATTTCCTCTAAAGTGGACTTTTAGTCTCTGTTTGGATACTGTCAGTAGCAGGAAGCTTATCAATTCTGCAGAAATGTGTCCTCTTCAATTAATATTTTTGTTATTGAACCTAAATCTACCTTTCATATTCCCCTGATTGTCTTTTTTGCTAAAAAGTGTAATTTATTCCAAAGCGTACATAGCAAAAAGATGGGGGTTTTTCCTAAATAACCCCATCTTTTTCTTTTGTAGGTCAAGCATACCAAGTTCTTTCAGTTGTCTGAATATCATGATATCCAGACCTCTTACTATACCCAAGTTACTCTTCTCTGGATATTAGCTTTTATTTTTAAAAACTTTCTTCCTCATTACATTTTATTATTAAACTTTTCAAATGAATAGAAAAGGTGAAAGAATTATATAGTAAACACCCATATACCAACCATCTAGCTTCCATAATTAACTTCTAATGTATTAGCTTTATCACTCAGATATTTATCTATCTAGCTATGAATCAGTGTGGGGTTTTTTTTTTATGCATTTCAGAGTGAATTATAGATAGTAGAGTACACTTTACTTCTGTACATTTCAGATGCAGATCATGAATTACAGCTCAATTTTTTTTTTGTAGTTTCTCTTTTTAACTAAATTCATGTACAATTCTATTATACAAACCTTAATTGTAACATTCAGTAAGTTTTAACATACTTACACCTGTATAATCCAAACGTCTATCAGGATATAGAATTTTCACCCCAAAAAGTTATCTCATTCCCCTTCTAAGTGAATCCCTACACCATCCTCCTAGAAGAAACCACTGTTCAGCTTTTTTTCTTCGTAGGTTAGATTTGTCAGTTTTACGATTTCATATACTGGTAATGGAATCATATTGTATGTGCTCTGTTATGTGAGGCTTTTTCACTCAGCATAGTATTTTTGAGATTCACCCATATTGCTTGTATCATTAACTTGTTCCCTTTTATTGCTGAGGAGAATCCCATTGCATAAATATACCAGTTTTTGTTTTGTTTTTTGTTTTTTAACTCTACCCCCAGGTTTTGATGTATATTTGGGCTCTTTCTGATTTTTGGCTATTTTTAAAATTTTATTTATTTATTTACTTATTTATTGCAGGTTGCTTGGTTTCAGGGTGTCAGGAAGGATGGCATGTGGCTTAGATAGTAGAGAGAGGGGCTGTCTCAACTTTCCTTTTGGTGTTTTGCTGTTTTGGTATAAAAGAACCCAACTGCGTTTTCTTGCTTGAGCCTGCCTGGTCTGTGGGATGGGGTAGGGAGGGAGTGAAAGGGTAGAGGACAGCGAGTGGGGGTGGGGATATGGTCTCTGGCATCGGTTTTGCCAGGCTGGCCACCAGGCTGCTTTCTTATGGCTTCCCGAGCCAGGCCACAGGTGATCATGCTGCAGGAGACTTGGGCAGATTCAGAGTGCTCTGGGACTTCAACACTGTAGCCATAAACAGGGGAGTGGCTTCCCCAAAAAGGATCTCACCCACCAGTGACCAGGGTCGGCCTTGGGGAGACCAGGGCGGTAAGGGATTGCTTCCCTGGGGTACTCGGCACTTCCACAGGAGCTATGGTTGGAGGTGGAACCCAGGAAGTGCTGGTAGTAATCTTCGGTGGCTACGAGTGAGCCACTGGAGAGGATGGCTGCCATGCCCTTGCCTGTGGACTGGTGGAAACCTCAGTGGCTACCCGCCATGGGCATTAACCTATGATCACAGTTGGCAGGGACCAGGACGCAAGGCAATGGAGCCCATTTGAAGAGGAGATTGCAGAAGGCTGCTCCACGACCGAGAGGAGTGGGGTCTGAATTTTGGCTGTATTGAATAAGCTGTTCTGAACTTGTTTGTTGAAGCCTTTGTGAACAAATGTTTTATTTTTCTTACGTCAACTATCTAGGCATTTTATCAGAAATTGTCAGGTTTTTTTTTTTTTAAGATTTTATTTATTTATTTGTAGGCAGAAGGGAAGGGAGGGAGAAAGAGAGGGAGAGAAACATCAATGTGCGATTGCCTCTTGCTTGCTGCCTACTGAGGACCTGGCCCGCAACCCAGGCATGTGCCCTGACTGGGAATCAAACCAGCGACCCTTTGGTTCGCAGGCCAGCACTTGATCCACTGATCGACACCAGCCAGGGCAGATTGTTAGATCTCTTAACAAAGTGATTTTTCATTTTCTGTTCTCATTAGAGTTCCAGTTGTTCCATGCCCTCCCCAGTATTTAGAATTTGACTTTTTAATGCCCTCTTAGAAGAGCCTTTATAGAAATGATCACAGTCCTCTAGGCACAGCTGAGACTCAGCCCTGATCCGGTGATATGTTGGCCTTCTTGAATATGAGTGCTGTTTTGGAGCAGCTGTATCATGTTGAACTTCAGGTCAACCAAAACATTTAAATCTTCTTCATTTTAATTGGTTTTGAGCCATGTTACCTTTTTGTGCACTTAAGAAACTGATTTTTTAAAATCCTAAATGTAAAACTTTAAATTCATCTCCATTATGATCTATCCGATTAAATTTTGAAAACAGAATTTTGAATCTGTTTTCAACTGGTCTGGCATTCCCATCCAGCTTTATATCATTTATAGATTTAATTAGTGTGTTTTCTGGGCCTTCTAGGTCAGCGTTCCCCAACCTTTTTGGCACCAGGGACCGGTTTTGTGGAAGACAATTTTTCCACGGACTGGAGGGGTCGGCGATGCTCTTGGGATGATTCAAGCACATAACATTTATTGCTCATTTTATTTCTGTTATTATTACATTGTAATAATATAATGAAAAATTTTACAACTTACGATAGTGCACAATCAGTGGGAGCCCTGAGATTGTTTTCCTACAACTAGACTGTCCCACCTGTGGGTGATGGGAGACAGTGACACCCGAAGTGTGTTGCTTATGTCTAGTCTACTCCATAATCTTGTTTCGGTGGCTGTCACTGCAGAAAACGCTGCTGCACAAAGATAGGATGTTCGAAATGGAAGCAGGCTTTTCAGTGCTTTTGTAGCAGTCTCAGAACATTCCATCTTGACTTTAATCCAGAATGTATGGAGATTTGAAGTTGTCTCGAACATACTTTTAAGGCCACTGTCATGTGTGATCTCAAACAGTTGGTCCTCTTCTAGCATTGACAAAGTCGATTCACCTGGCTTGTTCACAGATGGGTCACGGATCTAGCCCTTCCCAAAAGTTCAGGGGTCTTTCACGGTTGGAAAGTAATGTTCAAACTCTTTTGAAAGCTGAAATAGGTGATCATGTGTCAGTTGGGAGAAAGAAGGCCCTGGCTCAGTCTCTTTCAAAATCTCTGCTAATGCTTAAAATATGTCAAAAATCCCAATGTTCACTCATCTCCCCTGTAATTCCAGTTAGCTTTGAATGCAGCCACTTTATCTGCCGACTTGAACACAGTTGTTGTTGTCCCCTGAAGTGACAGCTTGAATTCGTTGAGCAGGTTGAATATGTTACACAAGTAAGTGAGCTTTGCGACCCATTCTGTGTCACTGAGATGTGCTGCCAGTGGTGACTGTTTTTCTAAAGGACATCTCTGGAGCTGCTCTCATAACTCAAAAACTCTGGCCAGTGATCTGCCTTTAGAAAGCCATCTCACTTCTGTATATAAGGAGAAGACGTGAGCTCTGTGTCCATCTCCTCACAGAGCTGCGCGAACAGATGTGCGTGAAGGGCATATTCTTTAATGTGGTTGATAATTTTAATCACATTCTGCAAAATGTCGTGAAGTTCAGGTGACATTTTTCAGCTAGCCAGCATTGCTCTATGGATGACACAGTGCGTAGACTCACACTCAGAAGCAACCTCTTTGACCTGAGTAGTGAAACCAGAAAGCCACCCAGTCATGGGAGCTGCTCCGTCCATGCATATATTGACACAAAATGACCAGTTCAGTTTCCCTGATGCGTGATCATTCAAAGACTTGAATAGTTCTGCAGCTGTGACGTTGGCTGGCAACAGAAGCACACATAACATATCCTCATGCATATCCTCCTGAAAAACATTGCACAAACAACAAGCATCGCTGCCTTGTTGTCAACATCAGTGAACTCGTCAACCTGGATTGCCTACCACGGGGACTCATTAATCCTCTCTAACAATTGTGCCCCAATATCCTCTGCTATTTCATCAACTCGTCTAGTTATGGAGCTAGACAAGAGAGGAACATGTGCCACCTTTTGAACTGCAGTCTCTCCTAAAAGTTCACGACAAACATCCTTAGCAGCAGGCAGGGTCAACTCTTCACCAATAGTGAGGGCTTCTTCGTTTTAGCAGCACAGCCAGCCACCAAGAATGATGGTCTCAGCACAGACACATTTGATGAAGTGGTGACCTTCAATAATTGCTTCTGCTCTTTGTGTTCACATATTTTTATTTTAAAAAACTCCAAAGGCTTGTCTTTTAACGCAAGGTGTTGGTCTCCATGTGGCGAATCAGTTTTGAAGGTTTCAGGGCTCTGTTGGATAGCCAGTTGCTACAAACTATACAAAGCAGGCTTGGAGAATGTGTATTCTCCTGTTACAATGAACCTGTAATTTAAGTAGGACTCTTGGTATTTTCTTTTAAGTGGAGCTTTCTTTTTGTTGGCAGTCTTGGAGTCTTCTGCTGTCTTATCATTGGGTCTTTCCCCCTTTTTCAAAGAAACTGTCCAGCACGTTTCTTTTTTCACTCATTTTGGCTAGGATTAGCACGTGGCCTACCAAAACTGACTGAGACAAGTGTGCAGTATGGGAAAGAGGCACGGACAGAAGTGGTAAATAAAATAATGGGTGGGCCATGCGCAGACTAAAGTAAGTGTCGGATTCTGACTTATAGCCTATCACCAGATACAGCTCTGCAATTGAAGCACATCGACTCACTTGCCACTACAAAGCCTGCCATCAGGTTCAACTTAATTGTCACGTGCCACTCACTGAGAGTTTTGCTATTAATCCGTAAAGGATTGATTTATTATGACCTCTGTGCAGTCAAACCTCTCTGCTAATGATCTGTATTTGCAGCCGCTCTCCATCAGTGGCATCCCTGCCGCAACACCACCCCTGATGATCAGGCATTTGATCCTCATAAGGAGCACAAACCTAGATCCATCTCATGCGCAGTTAACGGTAGGGTTGGCACTCCTATGAGAATCTAATGCCACTGCTGATCTGACAGGAGGAGGAGCTCAGGCAGTAATGCGAGCAATGGAGAGCAACCATAAGTAAAGATGCAGCTTTGCTTGCTCACCAGCTACTCACCTCCTGCCATGCAGCCCAGTTCCTGACAGGTCATGGACCATGGGTTGGGGACCCTTGTTGTCAGTCATTGATAGAGTAGGTGAATGGTTCCAGTGCAAAGACAAGGTCTTGTGACACATTGCTAGAGACTTCTCTTGACTCCACTCAGTTGGATAGGTGAACAAACTATGAATTTATCTTACTGTAAAATTATCTACGTCACACTTTATGTATGTCTTCCCACTAGAATTTAAGCTTCACAGGAGTAAGACTATTTACCTCTGTCATGTATTCCAGGTATCTAGAACAGGGATTGAGGCACCATAGGTGTTTAGCAAATGTTTTCTGAATGAATGAATGAATGTTAAATATATGTGAGGATTTTGTCAGGTGCCCAACCGAAAACAGCATACATTGTCTTCTTGGAATTTCCCCTTATGAAACTAACTTGTGCCAACAACATACTTTTGGCTCTTTTGCAGAAAAGGAAGTGAATGGACTGATGGAAGAGCTCTTTGAAACTGTAAGTAATGATCCTTGAGTAAGAATTTTGGATGGTAAAAGTAGATTCTCCCGCAAGCTCTGTCCTTTGGTCCCAGGGCCTCTGCCTCCAGAAGATGTTCAGGCCAAGTCAATTCCCCTTTTAGTGCATCCAGGAGAGAGTATAGTGGCAGGAGAATTTGGCTAACTAATAAACTTTGGTTATCCATATGTAGCTAATTCTTAGTAAATTTTCCTTGCAAACTTTGAATGGCCTCTCCAGTAATATTTGGTGCATCCCTAAAGATTGTAAGCTAGTTTTAGATTATTCTGAGGACAGATAGTTGTCTTTCTCCTAAATTTGTCTTTTGAAAGATATTTATGATCATTGTGAGTTATCCATGCTCTGTCCTTAGCATTACAAATTGACCAGTTGAGGGACATTATTTTCCTGTCGTAGTAGTCTAGTTATACCATGTGGGGACTGTGGGAGCTGTGAAGAGAGAAAAAAAATTAAAGTCCTGCAAACTGTAGTCTTTACTTTCCCTTTTCACTGCTACAGTGACTTTCACATGCCTGTTCCCCAGGAAAACCCATCGTTTCCATTTCATTTTCCTCAGTTCCAAGATGAGATGGGATTCCCCAACATGGAAGATGATGGCCTAGAGGAGGAAGAACGTGTGGCTGAACCTCGGCCAAACTTTAACACTCCTCAAGCCCTACGGTAGGCCTGTCAGAGACCTTGAAAGTTAGAATGGAGAAGAAGTGTATGTCTGAAAAGGTTTTCAGAAATTTCAGTTAATTTTTCCTCCCTAGTGGGAGTGTTAGATGACAGGTGAATAAATCTCCTTATTATGGGGCAGTGCAGCTATAGACCAAGCTGTGTCTGTTTGGGAATGGAGAGAAAACAATAGCTGGCATCCATAGCAGCCTCTCCAGGAGAGTGGTGCTGGAGAGGCATGTAGGACTGTACGTGGCCAGCCACAGAAGCTACTGGAGATGGTCATACCCATCATGTCCCTTTTGTTCCCCTCATTTGCTGTTAACATCTGGTGTTAATGAACATTTGTTAATCGCCTAGGCATTAATTCAGCAAACCATGAAGCACCTACAATAATGCCCTAGAGTGTAAAATATATGGGCTGCCCTGTTCACATAAAGTTGGCACTTCTGTTGCCCAACCCAAAAAGTAGAGACTTTAATTTTTTCCTGTTTTTGCAGGAGGTTTGCCTAATCTATCTGTACTTCACTGTTATCCCTTCTTAGTAGAAGCAGAGGTCAGGGTGCAATTTATGCCATGGGTGGAACATAGAAAAGCTAAAAGACCCATAGCCTCTAATTAATCCTGTGTTTTAACTGAACAGCGTTACCTAACTAGAGAGCTTGGGATCCATCTGAAAGGTAGTCTTTTGGGAAACTTGCAATTTAGTGAAAAAGAAAAGGGATACTAACAAATGTATAAAATCCAGAAATATTAGTCATACTCCATTACAGTAAATACTGTAATATAACTACAACAAATATCTTAGGCTTTCCCCTTTTAGCTTTATTGTGGTGTTACTGACAAAGATGTAAGATATTGAAAGTGTACAATGTGATGGTTTGATACACATAGAGATTGTGAAAGGATTTACCCCACCCATTGATTTAATTAAGACTTCTGTCACCTCACATATTTACTTTTTTTTTAAGAATATTTTCAGGATTTCTAAGAATCTGTATTTGACCCACTTCAAGTTATAGTTCATAGGATGAAATTCTGGTTTAGCAGAATGAAACTGTTCCTCTTGGGAACTCATTCTCGTATATGGTCTAAGAAGGTGGTCTAGTTTTACTTTTTTGTATATATCTGTCTAGTTTTCCCAGCACAGGCTCTTGAATAGACTGCCTTTTTAAAAAAATAGTTTACACCTTTTCTTTAAAAGATTTTATTTATTTTTAGAGAAAGGGGAAGGGAGGGAGAAAGAGAGAGACAGAGAAACATTGATGCGAGAGAGAAACAATAATCACTTTCATTTCATAAGCAGTCACCTCTCCTGTGCACTCCAACCAGGGACCAAACCCACAACCCAGGAATGTGCCCTGAGCAGGAATCAAACCAGAGATCTTTCACTTTGCAGGACAATGCCCAACCAACTGAGCCACACTGGTCAGGGCTATTAATTCATATTTCGTATCTTTTTTTCCTTCTGCTTCTTCTTAGAGAATTCCCTTTAACATTTCTTGTTATACTGGTTTGGTGGTGATGAACTCCTTTAACTTTTTCTTGTCAGGGAAGCTCTTTATCTGCCCTTTGATTCTGAATGATAGCTTTGCTGGGTAGAGTAATCTTGGTTGTAGGTCCTTCCTTTTCATCACTTTGAATATTTCCTCCCAGTCCCTTCTGGTCTACCAAGTTTATTCTTTTTTTTTCTTTATTTTTTTAATTTTTAAAAAGATTTTTAAAATTTATTTTCAGAGAAAGGGAGGGAGAAAGAGGGAGAGAAACGTCAAATGTGTGGTTTCTCTCACGTGCCTCCAACTGGGGACCTGGCCTGCAACCCAGGCACATGCCCTGGCTGGGAATCAAACCAGTGACCCTGTGGTTTGCAGGCTGGCACTCAATCCACTGAGCCACACCAGCCAGGACTTTTTTTTCTTTTTGAATTTATTTTTACTAAGTTTCTATTAAGAAAACAGCTGACAGTCTTATGGGAACTTCCTTATATGTATTTCACTGCTGTTCTCTTGCTGCTTTTAAGATTCTGTCTTTAACTTTTGCCATCTCATTTTGTTTCTGTTTTGTTTTGTTTCATTTTGTTTTGTTTTATTTTTATTTTATTTAAAATTTATTTTTTTATCCTTACCTGAGGACATGCTTATTGATTTTAGAGAGAGGGAGGGAGGTAGAGGGAAAGAAACATTGATGTGAGAGAGAGACATACATCATTTGGTTGCCTCTTGTGTGCACCCTGATAGGGGACTGAACCCACATATCCATGCATGTGCCCTGATTGGGAATCAAACCTGTGACCTTTCAGTTTACGGGACAGCGCCCAACCAACTGATCCACAGCAGCCAGGGCTAACCTTTGCCATTTTCATTATGATGTGTCTTGGTGTGGGCCTCCTTGGGCTCATCTCATTTGGGTCTTTCTGCATTTCGTGGACTTCTTTGTTTATTTCCTTTGCCAGGTTAGGGAAGTTTTCAGTCATTATTTCTTCAAATAGTTATTTAGTCCCTTGTTTTTTCTCTTTGCCTTCTGGTATCCCTATGATGCAAATGTTGTTATGCTTCACATTGTTCCACAGGTCTCTTATTTTTTGCTATTTTACTTAGGTATTTTTCGCTATCTTGTGTTCTAAGTCACCAATTCAGTTCTCTGTTTTATCTCATCTGCTGTTGATTCTGTTATTGTATTCTTTATTTCTGGCTGGGTGTTTTGTTTGTTTGTTTGTTTGTTTTTTGTTTGTCTCTTTGTGTAAGTTCTCACTGAGTTCATCTGGTCTTCCCCCTAAGTTCATTGAGCATCCTTGTGACCAAGTGTTTTGAACTCTGTATTAGGTAGATTGCTTGTCTCCATATTTTTTTAGTGCTTTTCCTGGAGTTTTGTCCTGTTCTTTCATTTGGGATGTTTGTTTCCTCATTTTGGCTGCCTCCCTGTTTATTTCTATGTATTAGGTAGATTTGCTCTGTCTCCCAGTCTTTGCAGAGCTTCCTGATGTCATGGATGTCCTGTGGGGCCCAGTGGCACAGTCTACCAGATTACCTGAGCCATGTGCTCAGGAGTGCCCCTTGTGTGGGTTGTATGTGCTCCCCTGTTGTAGTTGAGCCTTGATTGCTGTTGGCACATCAGTGGGTGGGGTTGACCCTCAGGCTGAATGCAGCAGGGGCTGACCCCGTGGATCAGGATTCATTTCAGTGGAGCTTTGAACCCTGTCTAGATACCCTTTGGTTATGCCATTTGTGAAGCTAATAGGCTGGTTCTCTGTTGTAGTCTGAAATTCTCTGTCTGGTTAGTTGCTTCTGGGGCCTCTTATGAGGGACTCTGATGTAACCTGAGGTCAGCTACCATATGTTCCTGGCCTGGGCTGCCTGCTAGGAGCTACAAAGTAATTCACAGTATCTGCCTGTGCTGGGCCTGAGACCACTTAGTCAGAGGGACAGGGCACACTGAGGCCAGTTACCACTGGCCAGGGGCCTGCAGACCTTAGAAAGTTTTCACAAAGTTTGCAGCTTAGGCAAGGCCCCTGCTGCCTCTGAGGCATAGCCACTGAAAGAGTCAAGAACAATGCTAGAGGCGAGTGGAGAAGGGCCAAGCAGGACCTTGGGTTCAGGAGGGTGGTGCTAGCACTGTTCAGCAGGTTAATGCAGATTTAGATGTGGTGCCCTCCTGCATCTCAGGCTGGTTGGGGGGAGGGCTCAACACAGAGACAGTGGTAGCCCTTGCCCTGAAGCCCTACAATCCAGGTTGTCCCTGGTGCCTCGCAAGCTGTCCCTAGGCTTGACCTTAGGATGAGTGTTTGTGAGCAAGTGAGTCTGTGGGCAGGCCATTTATGAGGACATCGGGGTTTCAAACAGCTCGTCTCACCTGGACAGAGTTTCAGCTAGTCACCAGGTTAGGGCAAGCAGTATTCACTGGGTTAAACTGCCATGTGTTTTAGTATATCCCTCTGTTACTTTACGCCTGATGGTCTTTGACTTTTTTAAGAAAGGAAAAGCTAGGCCTGGGAATTAAGTAAAGGGTAAATCAGAGAACCAATGTTGTACTTTGAAATGTTGGTACAGTGATTTTTATATCACTGTTAAGAACAAGTCCCAGATTAATTTGGATATTAGTATAATACTAGAATGATGAGTTTCCATTAGCTGTTTGACTGCTTTGTTATCCTGATGTATCTCTGCTCCTAAATTTTTGTTTTAGAAAAATGAGGAGGGAGACAATTCAGAACCATCTTATTTGAATCTGTGCTAACAAACAACTTTTGGAAAAATTTTGGATAGCCTGGAAGTTTTGCCTGTTGGCTAAAGTGGGATTTAGGAATTATCAGTAGATAGAAATTATTCCGATTCTCTTAGACCACCATTGGAAGGAATTGGATATGTTACTGGCCTAGGGAACTATTCAAATTCAGTCATCTCCCTGTTGGGGATAGGTTTGAGGAACCACTGGCCAACTTGCTAAATGAACAACATCGTACAATGAAGGAACTACTTGAGCAGCTGAAGTTGAAGAAATCTTCAACCAAACAGCAGCAGGAGGTAGAGAGGGTTAAGCCTCAGAGTGAGAAAGTTCCTCAAACTCTGATTCTGGACCCAGCACAGAGGAAGAGACTCCAGCAGCAGATGCAGCAGGTAAGACTTTTCTTCGTAATGTTAAGATTGGGTCATTCCATGGCTTGGCCTGAAGTCAAAAGTTAGTAGCTTTCTAAGTTAGAGATAGGTGTCCTGACACCCTTTGAAACCATAGGACCACAGGATCTTCACATCAGCTGGGACCTTGAGAACTTACCATGTTCATGAGTCATTATGACTCAGGCAAGAATTCATGTAAGGACTCAATAATATTCAGAATTATAGATTTCAGAGACTCCTAGTAATCCATTCAGAATTTAGCAGTCTCTTTGCTAGGGTAGTTTTATCTCCTTTCTAACCTCAGCTTCTCTGGTTTGAGGTTAAACTTCCTGTAGTTCTGTCATTTTTCTCAAGGGGAACATATCTGTGAAATTTATACCAAGAAACTGTGCTGTTTCTCATAGTCTCTCCAGAGAGCAAAATGATGTGTAAACTTGCAGATATCCTGCTAAGATCTTCTAGGTTTCTGAAATGACATCATAACATGTTATTGTATTATTTTCTTTCCCTCCCCAGCATGTTCAGCTCTTGACGCAAATTCATCTTCTCTCCACCTCCAACCCTAGTCTCAACTCGGAGGCCGGTACCACCAGGATATTTCTTGTAAGGTTCCAAATATCCATAACTCTAAAGACTTAAGTATGCAATTAGCTTGGCAAGCCATTTCTCACAGATACTCACCCATCATAATCTACATTTCTTCTTCTCTCCTGCATGTTTTGGTAGCTATTCCTATGGCTTCCTATGTTTGCTGAGAGAACATAAACCACTGATTTCCATGAAAGGACAGAGAGTGTATTCAGTTTTCTTAAGAGTATTGCTCTGACTTGCAGTCTTAATGAGGTAATGTTAATTGTGAAAGACTTTAGGATGATTTTTACCTGCTTTTATACTGTAATAGGGAAGATAGTTTTTCACACAAAGGCTAAGGGTTGCTGGTATTAATGGTCTGGAACTTAAATCTCCTTTGTGTCCTGTTTTCCCAGGAAGAGCTGGGAACCTTTGCTCAAAGCTCCATTGCGCTTCACCAACAGTTCAACCCTAAGTTTCAGACCTTGTTCCAACCCTGTAACCTGATGGGGGCCATGAAGCTCATTGAAGACTTCAACACACATGTCAGCATTGACTGGAGTCCTCGTAAAACTGTCAAGACGGGTAGGGGACAGATGTGTCCACTTCAGGTTTTTACCTGCAGTGAGAAGTGAGAGTCTTACCCCATAAATAATTTCTTAAGGGTAGAGGAGATAGGATATTTATAATGTTTTCCTTCTCTCTATTAACCTCCCCTGTACTCATTAAGTTCTAGAATTTTATGATATATTGCGCTTATGTGAGGGATGGAGGCAGTAGACAGGACAGGGTTAGGGGTAGAAGTGTAGGACTCTATGCTAAGAATTGGACTTAAATAGATAATGAGGGTAAGCATTAGGAGTGAAAACAAAACAAGCTAGAATCTGGGAAAGATGAAAATCAAGTGGTAAAGATAGGCTGTGTTTGTTTTTACTCTGTTCTTCATTAGAATTGTTTTATTTCCCATGATTGTAGTGGTATCTCCATTTTGAATGGAAGTTGATTTGGGACAAGGCACAAAATAGAGATGTTGTCTATTTGCCATATATATATATATTTTTAAATTTAATTAATTTATTTTTAGAGACAGGAAGGGAGGGAGAAAGATAGGGAGAGAAACATCAATGTGTGGCTTCCTCTCACACACCCCCTACCTGGGATCTGGCCTGCATGTGCCCTAGACTGGGAATCGAACTCGCAACCCTTTGGTTCACAGGCTGGCACTCAGTACACTGAACCACACTAGTCAGGGCACAGTTTATTATTTTTTTGAGAAAATATTTGCTGTTCCTTTAAAACCAAGTATTTGCTTCTTTCTTTTTTTATTTTTCAATTACATTTTACTTTCATTATTATTTTGTATTGGTATCAGGCATATAGTATAGAGGTTAGACACTCATATACTTTATAAATATTTGCTTCTGATTTATTTCCTGGTTTAGCAAATTAGTCATAGTTTTCTCTAGATTTAGGTTTGTCTTTGGATTTGATTTTAAATACCTGATTTTTATAATTAAATTGGCTATAGTCGAATTTAAGTGCATTAGGTTATAAACACTGATCTCAAGACTACTTTGTTAGCAAATATGTAGGTACTGAAAACTTAGTTTAACACCAAACTACAGTAATAACTTACACATACAGTGTACTGTGTTTTTCTTCCAGGGATATAAAAACATTTACAGCCCTAGCTGGTGTTGCTTAGTGGGTTGAGCGCCGGCCAGCAAACCAGAAGTTCGCAGGTTCTATTCCCAGTCAGGGCACATGCCTGGGTTTCAGGCCAGACCCCCGATTGGGGGCGCGAGAGGCAACTGATCAGTGTTTCTCTTGTGCATCAATGTTTTTCTCTCTCTCTTTCCCTTTCTCTCCCTTTACCCCATCTCCCCCCCCCACTTCTGCTGTCTCTAAAAATAAGTAAATAAAATCTTTAAAAAGAAAAACATTTATGGAAGGAAAAGTATGGCTACAGTAGTATGTACCTCTGGAAAGGCAGAAGTGCCTGGAATTGAGAGGCTTGGACAGCAAGACAGAAATGAATGAGACTGTATCATCTCATTACCTTCATGCTTTTATTCCTGACCTCACGAGAATCTGGATGAAGTTAATGAAAGTTAAGTAAGAATCAAATAAAATAAAATTTGGAATACCAGATTTGTGAGGGAACTTAAAGAAGGTGAAATCTTATTCTGGAAGAAGGAAAGCGTTGTCGAAGGTCACTTACCTTTTAAAGATTTGGGAAGGAGGAAAACTATTTGGAGCATGCACTGTGTGCCTGGTGGTACTAGGTACTTTGTGATTGTTAATTAGTGCGTTGAATGTTCCACACAGAAGAGAACCAGAAAATCTACTTTTAATAACATTGAATGGGACTCTCTTGAGGTGTATGTTAAGCTGAGAAAGTTTTGGAAACTTTTGTGAGGAAGGTTGTGTGGTTGGAAGGACATCAAGTTAGGTAGGGGCAGCTCTATGTAAATGCAAAAATGCATCCAGAAGCTTTTGTGAAGCCCTCTTTCTTCTAGAATTTTATT
This sequence comes from Mormoops blainvillei, assembly GCA_004026545.1. Classification (NCBI taxonomy): domain Eukaryota; kingdom Metazoa; phylum Chordata; class Mammalia; order Chiroptera; family Mormoopidae; genus Mormoops; species Mormoops blainvillei. Next base: position 228,863 of record PVJD01000343.1, read on the forward strand.
TATTAGGTTTTTGTTTTTTTTTCTTATAGCCTGTAAATTTCCCTGTTTGCCAAAGCAAGTGGCTTGGATCCTGGCCACAAGCAAGGTTTTCATGTATCCAGAGCTACTTCCAGTGTGTTCTCTGAGGGCAAAGAATCCCCATGATAAGAATTCTTTCACCAAGGCTGAGGACAAGTAAGGGTTCACTGTGGGGGGAAAGCACAAAATATCTTGAAAAGAATGTCTAGTTCTTTTTTCTTGGGGACCTTAGGGAAAATAGGGCATGTATGAGACATGGGCACCAAAAACAAAGAAAAGTGGTATTGATGGATTTAAGGCTCTATAGTATGTGCTTATTTTAGCATTGCCAAATACTGTTCTTTTGGGGGAATTACATGCACACCTTTCAAACATTTTAAATTGTATTTTGTTTTTAGTTATTGTAAACAACAGTCTTGTAATATGTACTATTAAAGGAAATTTTCTAAGGGAAAAAAATTTTTGTCCACTATCCTAACCACCCCAAGATAATGATTTTTCACTTTGCATTTCTCAATACAATTATTGGCAATTTAAATATAATTTCGCTTTGGCTTTTTAAACCTAACATCATATTGAAATTGTTTCTCTATCTGAAGTGACATTTGTCCTATTTTTGTTGTTTCTGTGTATTTTCTCTTAAAGCAATATTTAATTGCTCTGTGATAGTTCTTTTATTTGCCACTTTCTCCCCTCTATTGTTTTGCTGTTGTGAGTGAGGGTCACTAAGGATCTTTGTACAGAGCTTTTGAAAATCTTTTGAGTATCCCTTTGGGTAAATTCCCAAGAGTGAGATTATTTGATAAAGGTTATGAACATTTTTATGGCTCTTGATATGTATTGCCCCATTGCCATCAATAAATATGTACATAGGTAACCACAATAGATTATGTTATAATGGGAAATAGTGTTGGTATTAATTTCATGTGCCTAACATGGTGCCCATTGTTCATTATATTTGTTTTATTAGACCAATTCTCCTTTCTTTGAATATGAAGTGTAGAGGAATAAAAAGTATGAAAGCTCACTTGGTCTGACATTTATTAATGACTTATGCTTAGGTTTTGCCCTTCCTTTCTGATTGTGAACTCCTGATTGAGTCTTATTTGTAGTACTTATTAGCACTCAGTAAATAATCTGAAATTTTTTGTTGAATAACCATTAACTTCTAAGAATTTGTAGAAAAAGTGGATTGTAAAATGTAGGTTTAGTCTGTTGAGACTTTTTAGAAGAATTGACAGGGAAGTGTCATTGCTCCTTTCTCAGTTTGTTAGTTTTAGGACTGAAGCACTTTGAAGGGACTGAGTTTCCTAAGCCTCTAATCAGCAAGTACCTTCTAACCTGCAAGACTGCTCACCAACTGACAGTGAGAATCAAGAACCGCAGCATGAACAGAGCTCCTGACAACATCTTCAAAGTAAGTGTTTCCTGCACACTCTACCTGGGGTTCCTTATGAGCAACCATTCTTTTTTCCTTGTTAGTCTTGGTGAAGAGAGGGATCTGTTACCTATGGCAAATTCCTTCCACATGTGTACTCGATTAATTGCCCTCTTGCCTTTACAGGGACATTGATCTATTTTCCTCCGAAGTATCATCTTTTGTTATGAATATTATTTCTCTTAAAATTGTTGCCCTGGCTGGTGTAGCTCAGTGGATTGAGCATCTCCCTGTGAACCAAAGCGTCATGGGTTCGATTCCCCAGTCAAGGCACATGCCTGGGTTGCGGGCCAGGTCCCCAGTAGGGGGTGCATGAGAGGCAACCACACATTGATGTTTCTCTCCCTCTCTCTCTCCCTTCTCCTCTGTCTAAAAATAAAATAAGTAAAATCTTTTAAAAGAAAATTGTTAAGTCTTAAAATATTTCTTGAATCCATGTTTCCCTTGTTTCCCTCTAGCCATTAATTCTCTCTTTGACTCTCACCTTTTTTTTTTTCTTTTTTCTCCTATGTAATGTAGGCCACCAAATAGTAGTGAACTATGTTTAGTGATAAAGCCCACTGTAGAGTGTGGTCTTCTTTATTCTCCCAAATAGCCTAAATTGGTAAAGGTTATTAAAAAACCCCTAAAAATCATTCTGTCCTTTTTGAAAGAAAGGGTAGAAAACACTCCACTTATTCTTTCTCCTTCACTCTTCATATGCAGATATTTATATCAAAATTGTAAAGTATATACTTGAAAGAGGCAAATACATAGTTTAAATAGTTTAAAGTGTCAGATGATCCTTTAAAAAAAAAAAGATTTTATTTTTTAATCTTTTAAAAAAAAAAAAAAAAGATTTTATTTATGCCAGGGCAGGGGGAGAAGCTTTCACCTGGCTACACCAAATGGGAGAGGGCATTTAGGGTCTGACTGTCACTTCAGCAGATTTAATCTGTCCTCTTCATCTTTACCTGGTTTTAGGTCTAGCTCTACCTTCCCTTATAGAGGCATCTCGTGTCTTGTCTTTTTGCCAGATTGTGACATAAATTTAGTTGGCCATTAACTTTTCTCCACATGGGATTAGGTTTTCTTCATTCTCCTGTCAGCTACTATTTGTCCATCTGCTTTTTAGCTTTGAAAACTTTGTTGCTGTTACCCTTTTCTCCCATTCTCCCTCTCCTTGAAGGCTTTTACCTTAAAAAAAAAAAATTCCTTTCTGTTGTTTTCTTGGGGTTTCAAGAGGGAACAAAGACAGATGGATGGTTTAAACTGCCTATTGTGCCGTGGCTGGTGTGGCTCAGTTAGTTGGAGCATCATCCAGTGAACCGCAAGGTCATTGATTTGATTCCAGGTCAGGGCATGTGCGTGGGTTGTGGGTCAACCCCCTGTTGGGGTTTCTTACTCTCTCTCTGCGCACCGCCCCCCACCCCGTCCCTTCCCACACCCCATTCCTCTCTCTCTCTGGAATCAGTAAATATAACCTTGGGTGAGGATTAAAACCAAAATGTAACTGTCTATTTTAACAGTAAGTTTCTCCTTAACTCTTTAACCTATGAAAGTGTTAGATATATGAAAGTGCCTGCTGAGGCTCAGTTAATTGAGTGCCTGTCTCTAAACTGAAAAGTCGCCCGTTTGATTCCCAGTCAGGGCACATGCCTGGGTTACTGGCCAGGTCCCCAGTTGGGGGTGTGTGGGAGGCAACCGATTGATGTATCTCTCGCACATTGATGTTTCTTTCCTATCTTCCTCCCTCCCTTCCCTTCTCTCTAAAAATAAATAAAATCTAAAAAGAAAAAAAAAGGTGTGGATATTATTTCTCAAACTATCTCCCGGTTAGCTATCCATGGATACTTTTCTGCTCTTATCCTTTTAAACTCTGCAGCTGATACTGTTATTTACTCATTTCTTCTTTAAACTCCCTAATTTGCTTATCTTCTGTGATACCAGGGCTCTTACCTCCGGCTGCTCCTTCATGAACTCTTCTTCCCTTGCTCTCCTCTTAAATGTTAGTGTTCCACAGTAAATTCACAGTGTGCAGTCTCATCCAAATTCATGATTTTTGCTATTATCTGTCTCCTCATGATTTTCTAATCTGTATCTAAGCTGGACAGCTTAGTGTAGCCAACTTTTTAAAGGAGTTCTTAACTTGGTGGCCTCACTGACTCCTCAAATTGAACTTATATCTCTCCTGCAGCTAGAGCCTCCGGTTGTGCTGCTGTCACCACCAACAGCAGCAGACTCTCCTCTGCCAACTTACTCCTTCTGTGATCTGTGTCTTTGTGTATGACATTACTGTCTCAGTCCATAAAACTGGGAGTTGTCCTCAGTTCTTCTGTTGGATCACCACTGTGTCGGTCAGTCATCTCATCCTCAGCTTCTTATCCTGTTTCCTACTCTGTTGCCCACCGCCTCAGTTCAGGCCTTTGTCACACCTCGATTAATGCACTAGTTTTCTAACAGGTGTTTCCGCTTCTGGCTTTATTTATCCTGTCCCTCACATCGCTGCCATAGCCATCTCTGTCTTACCCTTCAGGGTAGAGTTCAGACTGCTTGGCATGGCACAGAAGGCCTACCCTGCCCACCTCCGACTTGCCTTTTGAAGTTTCTCCACATTCTTTTAGTTGTAGCCAGACCAGTCTCTTTGTGGTTCCTTAAACAAGTTCATACTTTGAACATGAAGTATACTCTGCCCTCCCCTGCCTCATGTAGCAAACTCTGCTCCATTGAGTCATCTATACCAGTTGCACCTGCCCCAGAAAAATCTTTATTGTTCAAGTTCGAGTTGTATGTCATTTTTGGTATACACCTTGTACTTTTTTATACAGAGTGTGATTATCAGTCTACTTTACTGTTTCTCCTGCTAATCCATAAGCTCCTTGAGAGTAGGAATTGCTGCTTTTATTTGTATGCTCAGCTTGTAGCACAGTGCCCAGCACATAGAAGGCATTCTATAAATGCTGAATGAATGGTTGCTTATTGTCATTGTACATTTAATTTTCCTCTTCATTTATGCTTAAAACCTAACTGTCTCACTCTGTCTGTTCTTCTATCCCTTCCCTTCTAATGTCCTTTGCACCATTATTTGCCTAAAAAGGAAGTTTCCATGTGTCCAGGATGATGATTAAGGCACTGTCATTGCAGCTGTTGTGCAAGAGCAGATTTTAAATAAGATTCCTGTGGTCATCTGCTGTCTTTTCTCTCTGACCTAAACTTTTCCCTTCCTGGTGACCAGAATGGAGATTATCAGTTAAGAGATACTGAGTAATTATAAAATCTTTATTAGTTAGGAATTAGTTTAATTTGAAATGCAGAAGCATTCACATATGTTGTTTATATACATAGATATATGGACGTGTGCCTGCATGCGCCTGTGTGTGTTTCAGTGTCTCAGTCAAGCTACCACCCACCACACCCCCCAACCTGACAGAGGGCAGTTTCTGAAAGAAATGTAATGCAGTGCTTTATTTTTTCATGCTCAGTTTTATAAGAAGACCAAACAGCTGCCCATATTAGGGAAGTGCTGTGAAGAAATCCAGCCACATCAGTGGAAGCCACCTGTGGAAAGGGAAGAACACCGGCTTCCATTCTGGTTAAAGGTAAGCCCTACTCCTTAAAATAGACCAGAGGCAGAAGGTCACTGAAAACATCAGGGTTACTCTACACCTCTAATGCTTTAGTTGCAGAACTAGGACTTAAGAAATCTTTCTCATTCGTCCTCCTCTGCTCCATTAAGAGTCATTTATACCAGTTGCACCTGCCTCAGAAAAAAAAAACACAACACCCTCCCACCAAGTGATCCTACAATCTTTTTGTTTTTGTTTTTTTTAATTGATTTTAGAGAGAGAGAGGAAGGGAGAGAAAGAAATATCAGTTTGTTGTTCCACTTATTTATGCATTCATTGGTTGATTCTTGTATGTGCCCTGACCAGGGATCGAACCCACAACCTTGGCATAGCGGGATGAAGCTCTAACCAACTGAGCTGCCTGGCCAGGGCATTCTACAACCTTTTAAAAACAGTGGGTAAAATGGTAGTTCCCTGTAGGAAATTCAGAGAAGAGTTTTCTAGAGTACACAGCTGGAATGTAGTCTTCATAGAAATTTAACATTGTGCAGAAAAATCCTTCTTGAAAAGATTATCTTGAGACTATCCTGGAAAGGTCCCTAAAATCTAGAAAACCCTATTTTATTTTACTTTTATTCTTATTTTTGTTTTTGTTCTTATTTTTATTTTATTTACCAAATTCTGACATGTGCTAGATCAGAGTGTTCTTGTTTTCAATAGGCCAGTCTGCCATCCATCCAGGAGGAACTACAGCACATAGCTGATGGCACCAGAGAGGTAGGAAATACGACTGAAACCACAGAGATCAAACCGGACCCAGACCTACGAAAAGGCAGCTCGGAACTGGGGAGTGAGACTCGGTACCCACTGCAGTTGCCTAAGGGTGTAGTCCTGAAACTGAAGCCAGTTGCCAACTGCTTTTCCAGGAAGGGCTGGAGACAGAAGCGGTCATCAGCCCTGAAGCCCCTCCTTATCAGACCTAGCCCCTCTCTCCCGCCTAGCTCCAATCCTGGGAAAATACCACTTAGGTCAACTCAGTCAGAAGCCCCTCCGAGCAAAATGGTGGTCCGGATTCCTCACACGATCCAGCCAGCCACCGTGTTACAGCCAGTATCAGCTGTCCCCCAGCTAGGGGTGACTGGAGGCAATAGGTTTGAGTCCTCAACAGCACTGCCTGCCATACCCCCTGAGACCAGGACCAGCTTCCCTCCATCTGAGCCTCAGACCCTGCTCTCCTCTGCTCCTGTGCCCAAGATAATGCTGCCCTCACTTGCCCCTTCAAAGTTTCGAAAGCCATATGTAAAACGGAGAGGCCCAAAGAGAAAGGGGGCCAAGGCCTCTCTCTGTGTGAAGCCTGTCCCCCTCATCAACTCTGCACCTGTTATCTTCACTGTTCCCGCGACCACTGTGAAGGTTGTAAGCCTTGGCAGTGGCTGCAACATGATTCAGCCAGTCAATGCAGCCATGGCCCAGAGCTCTCAGACCCTTCCCATCACCACACTCTTAGTTAACCCTACTTCCTTCCCCTGCCCACTGAACCAGCCCCTTGTGGCTTCCTCCATTCCACCCTTAATTGTTTCTGGCAACTCTGTGAATCTTTCTGTACAGTCCAACCCTGAAGATAAGGCCCAAGTGAATACGGACATTGGCTGTCCTTTAGATGAAGGGAAAAATGCCTTTCAAGGCCTGGTACCCAAATTGGAACCCCAGGAACTATCTCCTCTCTGTGCTACCATCTTCCCCAAAAAGGAGCACAGCCCAGGGCCTCCACCATCAGGTAGGGTAAACCAGGAAGAATTGTCGGAGAGCAGTGCCTATGTGTGGACTGTTGTGAAAACAGAGGAGGGGAGGCAAGTTGTGGAACCACTGCCGCAGGGCTTTCAAGAATCTCTAAGCTCTCCTCCTGGAGATTTAGAGAAAATTGTCAAGGTGGAACCTAAAGATTGTAGGGAGGAAGTCTCCAGTGGATCTCCAGAGCAGACCATTTGTGATGAAATCAAAGAAGAATACCCTGTGGAATTTGACACTGGCTCCCCAAGTGAGGAGTCATGCGGTGCAAGAGAAGCAAAGAAACAGACAGTCTTACAAAAGGAGGAGGAGAGGAGTCAACCAGCTATAACACCTTCAGCTTCTCAAGAGCCTCCTGTCGGAGGAAATTCAGGAAATGTGAGCAAAGAACCTCCAAAGAATGCTTCACCCCCCACTCACCCTGAAATGGTGCTTAGCAGCCCCCCAGGGAAACCCGAAGCCTTACCCAGCATTGATGGTCAGTCAGCGGAGACCCTAGCTGGGCCAGAAACTGGAGGAGAGAAGGATGGGCCAGAGGAAGAGGAAGAAGAGGACTTTGACGACCTTACCCAAGATGAGGAAGATGAGATGTCATCAGCTTCTGAGGAATCTGTGCTCTCTGTCCCAGAACTCCAGGTGAGAGTTGGGGAATATTCTCAGTTATTTTGTGGATTCAGTAATATGTTTAATTCATTGATAGGCCGCCTGCTTGCTTGCTGCACTATAGATAGTTGTAAAATCATTTTTATTTGACTTTTGAAAGCATTATGGGACACAACTCTGGGTTTGAGATGAGAGGGGAGGGAAAGGGTGAAATTGACTTACTATATTTGACTTAAACGCATATAAATGTTAAATTGAATCACCTAAACGCAATTTAAATACCTAGAAAATAGATCATAAGTATGGAATGTGGCAAAACAAAACAAAAAACTATCTTCAGGGTAGAGGGTACCTTTCCAAACACACCCCAGCTACCCCTATGACTCGTTAACAGAGGACCAGGCTCTGAGAGTTGGGGTGCATGGCCCACCCCGCAACACACACTTCAAATGATTAACATCAGTTCCTCTTGAAAAACTCTGTGCCATCAGCACTTGGTGAGCCATTACCAGCCCTTATGAACACTCTTTGGTGGGGGGCGGATTTGCAGGAAACAATGGAGAAACTGACTTGGCTCGCATCTGAAAGGCGCATGAGTCAGGAGGGTGAGTCTGAGGAAGAGAACTCTCAGGAAGAGAACTCTGAGCCTGAAGAAGAAGAAGAAGAAGAAGCAGAAGCAGAAGGAATGGAAAGCCTGCAGAAAGAGGATGAAATGACAGACGAAGCCATAGGAGACCCTGCTGAGAAACCTCCTACCACGTTTGCTTCACCCAAGACTGCTCCAGAAGTGGAGACTAGTAGGACCCCACCAGGTGAGTTTGGCAAGCCTGTGTGAGGGGCAGGTCTTGGTTGCCCTCATTGTCTAAAGGACATGTGCAGAGTGACTGGCTTGTACATCAGGTGGCAAGTTCTCGGAGCTCCTCTGGATTGCCCCTGCAACCTCCCTTCCCCTAAATAGATGTTCTACTTGGTGCCTTTACAAAGAAGAGATGCTCAGAAATTTTAAATTCTCATCAACTGCTAGATTTGTATCAGGTTTATCCAAGTTTTTATACTGGTTCTTAATTCATGTATCATGCATGAGGCTAAAAGCTGTGTTTATTTCAGAAAACACTGCTTACTCCTCACCAAGACATAGTCCCTTGAGAACCCAACATAAGGCCATACTCACTCTTGAGACTGCTGAATCTGCGTAGAACTGACCTGACAGAGACAAACATGCCTCTTATACCATTTTCCCAGCAGCTTTTCTCCTGAGCTGTTCCATACCATTGAAAAGGTTTGGATGGGGTGGGTGCATGTAGTCGGATGGGAAGAGCAGAAGAGCAGGGGTTGCAGGGAGAAAGAAACAGTCTTTTTCACATGTCCTCTTAGGAGAGAGCATCAAAGCTGCTGGAAAGGGCCGGAACAATCATCGAGCTCGGAACAAACGGGGCAGTCGGGCCCGGGCCAGCAAGGACACCTCCAAGCTCCTGTTGCTGTATGATGAGAACATTCTCGAGCGGGATCCGCTCAGGGAGCAGAAGGATTTGGCGTTTGCTCAGGCTTATCTGACCAGGGTAGGCAAACGCTGCTTCCTGTTACTGCCATTCCCTCTGAATGAGGCTACTTCTCCTATAATGGAGATGTTTTTAAAATGAGGTCTGGCCCTGGCTGGTGTGGTTCAGTGCATTGAGCACTGGCTTGTGAACTGAAAGGTTGCTGGTTTCATTCCCAGTCAGGGCACATGCCTGGATTGTGGGCCAGGTCCCCATCGCATATCAGTGTTTCTCTTTCTCTCTTTCTCCCTCCCTTCCCCTCTCTCTAAAAATAAATAAAATCTTAAAAAATAAAATGAAGTCTGCTCTTCAGCTTCTACAACAGACATCCTCTGCCTTTGCTCCATGAGGAGACAGAATTCAGTCATATAAACAGGCTTATTATTGGTGCCTTAGCATCACACCTCTGTTGCCTAGAAATTGGGGAAAGATGACACCACCGTCATCAGTAAGAGTTGTGACTTCACGGAGTCGGCTAAAATAAGGACCTTTACTGTGCCCTTGTCTTGTGAAGAAAGACCTTTTGGTGCACTGCCAGAGAGTGGATCTCAGAGAAGCACCTTGATCTTCACACACATGAACCAGCATGAACCAACCTATTCCTTGAAGTTGTCCTGGGTAGCTGTCTCATTCTTTTGTTAACCACCTGGTTCCTTTATCCTCCAAGCAAAGTGGAGTACTAGCAGTGATAAAATGGATTTTTCTTGTCTCCTGATACATCACTAAAATCCTAATTTTTGTATTATTTACCCTTAGACGATATCCTGCTGGAGTATATGTACGGAATACTTGTCTATTTCAATACAGAGCTGATACCAGGAAAGAGAGGTTGGGGCTGTGAGCTAGAACAAAGCCTACCTGGTTTTGTGGGGAAGGTTGTGGTCCCTGGAAAGTGAAGGCTGTTCAGTTGTCCACTACCAGAAAAGGAGCTGTACCTTTCTCACTGTCTTTCATTAATAGTCAGGTCTTAGAACCTGTCAGAGATAGGACAGTTCTTAGAGCTCTCCAGTAATAACTCCTCATCATTTCTTGGTACTGCTGTTTTTTTTGTGGCAACCCAAAGAAAGGGTACTGATGATTGAAAAAGTCTTCCTGTATAGGTGCGAGAGGCCTTGCAGCATATTCCTGGCAAGTATGAGGACTTCCTTCAGGTTATCTATGAATTTGAGTCAAGTACTCAGAGGCAGACAGCTGTGGATCTCTACAAAAGCCTGCAAATTCTGCTCCAAGACTGGCCTCAGCTGTTGAAGGACTTTGCTGCTTTCCTGTTGCCTGAGCAAGCTCTGGCCTGTGGATTAGTGAGTAGACGGGCAAAGATAGCACATTGGGATTCCCAGGTCAGAGTGAGACTGGGTTTGAGTGGAGTTGACTAACACTGTTCCAGTCTCCCAAATGCTTCCAGTTAGGTCAATTTCTCCTTGCCAAGGGGTAAGAGCCTCCTTCTTTTCAAAGGATGATCTTCCGATGTTATCCTCCCATTTTCTTTATATGGGGAATGGGGGAGAGGGGGCTTTACGCAATCGCTAGTGAAGACCTTAGTTAAATCATACACCCTTTGCTCCTTGTTGTTGTAAAACAGACATTCATTGATCAAATATTTAATGAATGCCTACTGTGTGTCAGGCAAAGTCCTACACACTAGGAATATAGTAGTTATAAAAGATTGAAATCCTTGACCTTTCCCTGACCGATGTGGCTCAAGTTGGTCAGTCATCGTCCCACAAAGCAGAAGGTCGCCAGTTTGGTTTCTGGTCAGGGCACATGCCTGGGATGCAGGTTCGGTCCTGGTTGGGGTGCATACAAGAGGCGATTGATGCTTCTCTCTCACATCAATGTTTCTCTCCCTCTTTTTCTCCTTCCCTTCCCCTCTCTCTAAAAAATTAAATAAAATTTAATGTAGATGTTTAAAAAAAAAATCTTCCCTCATGGAGTTTACATTCTCATGGGGAAAGTTAGATGATAGTAAAATATATTATTATAAATATATATACAGGAAGTGGCAGAAGTAGGTTTATAACTGTGAGTACATGAAACAGTTTATTCTTGTTATTAATTGTATTATTTTCCATATGAACAACTGTAAACCTACTTTTGCCCTGCCCTTATAAAAATGATGAAATAGATAGAAATAGTGTATACTATACAATGCTTTTTAGAGGTAATGCTCTATAGAAAAACAAATTAGGAGGTGGGAATAGAGAATAGTAGGTAAAATGGTGAGGGGTGGGGTGTTGCAGTTTTATACATGGTGTGTTGGGAGGGCCACTATGGTACGGTGACATTTGAAATGTTGGAGAATAAGTATCTAAACATGAGCATTATCCCAGTAGCTCTGGGGTTTTGTGCTGACTGAGAAACACAGGAATAAAGGGTATGATGGGATTGTTCTGATAGTGTTAAGGAAGTTAAACGATAATGGAATGATTATGCATATCATGCAAATCTTCCTGCATTATTTTGAGGATCAAATGAATGTATGTGTGAAAATTCTTTGTAAATTGAATGTTACGTCAGTTTGAGCATCTGATTTCACAGTCTGTGAAACAATAAATGACTTGAGATACACACATCTCTTGAATTTTTCATTCATACCTTAAGTTATCTTGGGTCGGTAGACCCCAGAAACCCAAGGTGGGTAAATGCTAGTGGTCTTACAGAAGAATGCAGAGCTATAAACTAGAGCCCTGTCATTCCCCCAGGCCCCCAGCCCATTTTTTCCCCTTGGTTCTTAGGCTCAGGTCCTGCTCTAGCTGTATATGTGATGACTCCTTTGCCCTCTTTTCACTCTGGTAGTTTGAGGAGCAGCAGGCTTTTGAGAAGAGTCGCAAGTTTCTTCGGCAGCTGGAAATCTGCTTTGCAGAGAACCCATCACACCACCAGAAGATTATCAAGGTCCTCCAGAGCTGTGCAGACTGCTTGCCCCAGGAGATTGCGGAGGTATTCTTTCCTCTTCTGCCTCCTTTCCATTGTCATCTGGGCCTTAGGCCCTTCCCGTTCTCCCTTTCCCTAACCTAGTCTGTATCCTTTGCCTTTGAGGGACCATGCATTTCCTGGGGGTGGAGGTGGGGGGATGAAGAAGGCAAGGACTTTTAAACACTGGAATGGGGAGCGTTTGCCACCAGAAACCATATCCTGACTGATCTTCACAGGCTTAGGAATGCCATCGGTGCCCTGGAAGGGCAAATTTCAAGGAAGGGGGTGATGGGTCTTGGGAGAAGCTTGGCTCCCTTGCTATGCTTGGGTTAGGCTGGAGAGCAGTATGGTAGGTTAGAGAGTGTTGTTATTATGAATCAAACTTATTTTGTTCGTTAGTTTGTTTTAAAGATTTATTTATTTGTAGAGAGAGGAGAAGGGAGGGACAGAGAGGAGGAGAGAAACATGGATCAGTTGCCTCCTGCATGTGGCCTGACTAGGGCCGAAGCCACAACCCAGGCATGTGCCCTGACCAGGAGTCAAACTGATGACCTTTCACTTTGTGGGATGACACCCAACCAAAGGGCCGTTCGTTTTTTACCATCTTACTTTTTTTTTATTTATTTGTTTTGTATCCTCACTTGAGGACATGCTGATTGATTTTTAGAAAGAGGGGTAGAGAGGAAGAGAGAGAGGGAGAGAAACGTCGATGTGAGAAACATTGATCAGTTGCCTCTCGTATGTACCCTGACCAGGAATTGAACCTGCCACCTTTCAGTTTATGGGACAGTGCTCCAACCAATTGAGCCACATCAGCCAGGGCCAAACCTATTGTTAATACTCTTACCGTGTAGATGAGTAAGGAGAGAGAGGAAGTTTAAGAATTCTTAGCTATCAGCCCTGACTGGTATGCCTCAGTGGGTTGGGCATTGTTTTACAAACTGAAGGATCACCAGTTCATTTCCTGGTCAGGACACATGCCTGGGTTACAGGCCAGGTCCCTGGTTGAGGGCGTGCAAGAGGAAACTGATCGATGTTTCTCTCACACATCGATGTTTCCTCTTCCTCTCTTTCTCCCTCCCTTCCGCTCTCTCTAAAAATAAATAAAATATATTTTTTTTAAAAGAATTCTTAGCTATCAAAGAGAGGCTTCTGTGTGTCTCCCGGTTGACTAGGAAAGTAGAACTTGGAATTATATGAGATTGGTTTGGAATATGGCCTAGAGAGGCCGTATAGACTTCATCTTTCCCTCTACAACTCTTCCTAGCTCAAGACACAGATGTGGCATCTCCTCAGGGGCCATGACCATCTGCAGGATGAGTTCTCCATCTTCTTTGACCACCTGCGCCCAGCAGCTAGCCGGATGGGTGACTTTGAGGAGATCAATTGGACTGAGGAGAAAGAGTATGAGGTACAGGCCCTGAGGCTGCAGTAGGGCTGTGAGGGGAGGAGGCCTTGTTAGGGATAACCCGCCCAGAGTCTGAATGGCACCGTCTTCTCCCAGTTTGATGGCTTCGAAGAAGTGGCGCTGCCTGATGTAGAGGAAGAAGAGGAACCTCCCAAGATACCCACAGCCTCAAAGAACAAAAGAAGAAAGGAGATTGGGGTCCACAATCATGATAAGGTACACCAGGTTGTTGGAGATTAACCATTTTTCATGAATCAGGCCTTAAGTTTCTGCCTAAAAGTTTCTCTGGCTTACTGTGGTGCAAAGGCTCTGGGATCTGAGGCTGCTGTGGACACGCAGGGCCCACTTCCAAGTGCCTCTTTGGAAGGATCTGCTCCCCATTTTCTTTCTAGCGCAGAGCTATTTCTCTTGCCCTTGGGTCTTACCATTTTCTGTTCACGTGAAGAAATAGAACCAAGATTCCCCATTTTAATAATAATGATAATGGCTAGTGCTTAGGTGTGTTACAAAATATCAAGTATCTCTTGAAAGTATTTTACATGGATTTTTCATTCATTCAATTCTCACAATAATCCTATGAAGAGATTGCTCTTATTTGCATTTTACAAAAGGGGAAACTGAAGTTCAGAGAGAGACCATTGCCAGGGTCTCATATTTAATAAGGGGCAGCACTAGAATATGAACCCAAGTAATCGGTCTTCAGAGTCTGCTCTTATTCATTGCTCTCAGCTGCTCTTTAGAAAGTAGCATTTTTAATCCCTGGCCCTGTACTACATGTCTTCTATAATTTCTTAGGGGAAAATTGCTGACTAGCTGAATGACCTTGGGCAATTTATTTAATCTCCGTTCATCACTGATGAGGATAATAATGGTACTTATGCCTTGGGTTTATTAAACAGAGTATCATCGAATGAACCTTCCATATGTACAAAGCCCTTTCTCAAAGGGCTTGGAAGAGAGGGGAGTGGGCTCAGGGCGCACAGGGCGACAAAGACAGACAGATGAGTGAGTAGATCATATCTCACGATGGAGCTCTCTAGTGACTTCACCTCAGATTATATTTGACTTAAATATTTCTTGAAAACATCTGAGCAACTAGGACATGTGATTTTGAGGGGCCATTTAAAGATTGTTTAAGGGATTCATAATAGACTTTAATTGAATTTGGGCATTGATTTCCTCAGGCAATGGGAAAAGATGGTGTTTAATAAAAGAGAAAAGGCCCTGGCCAGATGGCTTGGTCGGAACATCATCCCGTACACCAAAAGGTTGCGGGTTTGATTCCTGGTCAGGGCACATACCTAGGTTATGGGTTCGATCCCTGGCTAGTGCACCTATGGAAGGCAACTGATCAATGTCTCTCTGTCTTTATGTGTCTCTCCTTCCCCACTCCCCCTCCCTCCCTCCTCCCCTTCCTCCCTTCTTCTCTTACCCCCTTGTCTCTAAAAGAAAAAAAAAAAGAGAAAGAGAGAGAGGATGGGATTGGGAGGTCAAGGGGTAGGCTGAGCTTTCTCTCTTAGTACAAAAATGCTTGGCAGCTAACCAAGCCCAGGTATCTTCTAGGAGGCGGAGTGGCCAGATGGTGCCAAGGACTGTGCCTGTTCATGCCATGAAGGAGGTCCTGATTCCAAACTGAAGAAGAGCAAAAGGAGAAATTGTAGCCACTGCAGCAGCAAGGTCAGGAGGGAAACTGGTACCCAAGGGTGTCAGAGCTGCCTGTCTAGGTCAGCCTCCAGGTTGCTTTACTGGTGGGGTATTGTTTACTACCACGGATGTGTACCTTGTGTGAACATAAAGAATACAAATAGAATCTTTTAAAAATAGCCCTGACCTGTGTGGCTCAGTGGTCGGAGTGTCATCCTATAACCAAAGGGTTGCAAGTTCGATTTCTGGTCAGGGCACATACCAAGGTTGCGGGTCTGATCCCTGGTCTGGGCATATATGGGAGACAGCTAATTGATGTTCCTCTTTCACATTGATGTTTCTCTCTCTAAAAGCAATAAAAAAAGATGTCCTCGGGTTAGGATAAAATAAAGATAAAAATATATCATGGATTTTACTTTTTAAAGAGAATCCTGTTGGTAAACCTTTCAGAGTTGGAGAAGAAAATCAACCAGTTCAAGTATTTTCTTCCTAGATTTTTTTTTTTTTTAATGAAATAAACCTCTGTCCGGAAAACAGATGCCAAACATGGCACTGGTTCTGTAGAGTAGTTGAGATTGATTGGTCTGATGCCAGTCTCATTGGTTGGCATCAAAAATACAGTCCTTAGGTAGAGGACTGGTTGAACCAAGTACTCTGCTCTGGGCATTTAAAGTCCTTCGAGCAGGCATGCGTCTTGATTGACTTGCTGAGCATTACGACAGGACCTCTTCCTTCTGTGGGCTCCTGAGACAGAGGAGGTTAGGAGATCCTTGACCCACAATGCCATTTCTGCAGGTCTGTGACAGCAAATCCTATAAAAGCAAGGAGCTGAATGAGTTTGCGGGTGGCAGCCCCCACCAAGAGGCAAGTCCTATGCCTGGTGCTAAGGAAGCTGGTCAGGGCAAGGACGTGATGGAGGAGGACGCCCCAGAGGAACGAGAAACCACTGAGGCAACCCAGGGCAGGACAGGCAGGAGCACCCGAAAAGGAGAGACACCTATTCCAGGTGAGTTATCAGGCTGCCAGCCCAGCTCTTCTCCATTGATTCCTGTCTATTCTTACAGGCTTTGAACCTGTATAAATTAACAGTCTTTTCAAGGATGGACCGCCATGTTTCTTACTAATAAACAGGAAACCCTCCTCCTGTTGAGTGTTATTTCTCCTGTGGCCTCAGTTCTATTGTTTAGATAAGTGACTTGAGCCCCAACCCTCAATCTTTTGGATTAGAATTTTATCACAGTAGCTCACCAGAGTGATGCTTTACGGTCCTTAAGTGCATCTCCATTCTGTACATACTCTTAGCTCTTTTGTTTTCCCCCTATGCAGGACTGGCAGTGGGGAGCACGTTGCTGTCTCCTCAAGAACGGACCCTCACAGAGCCACAGCTCCTCCTGGATGGCAGACTGCCCTGCTCACTGGAGACTCCTCAGCTTCCCTCCAAAACTGGAGCTGTGCTGGACACCACTAGGGTGAACCAGCCTGGCCCTGAAGTTCTCTCCTGCCCTGAGGCGTCCCTCAGGCTTCAGAATGAGGGGAAGGGCCATAAGGCAGTGGGTGACTCTGAGGCTTCAGTGCTGGTCTGCGATGCTTCAGAAGCTCAGACATGGCCTAGAACTGTTGAACCTTCTGCTCCCTTTCTGAGTCCTGTCTCCTCAAGGACGAGAGACGTAGGGAGAAGACAGGTGTCTGGGAAACCAGATACTCAGGAGAGCGGGCAACCTACAAGCAAAACTGGGGTGAAGACATCGGAAAAGAAGTCCCTTGTCCATGAATTTCCATCAGGAATTCACACCTTGGAGACGTCTCCCACAGTCCCTAAAGGAGGTCCGGCTAAAGACAGCGGAGTACCGGGCAAGGGTCCCGAGGGGGAGCAGCAGCCAAAGGCCACAGAAGTCACCGTGTGTGCGAACAACAGCAAGGTCAGCTCCACTGGGGAGAAGGTGGTCCTGTGGACAAGGTAGGTGGGAGTGGAGGTGTGTGTTTGGGGAGCACGTGGACCGTACCTATGCTTCTAAGTTAGGGCTGATCACGATGTACTGGTTACAGGGAGGCTGACCGCGTGATTCTCACCGTGTGCCAGGAGAAAGGCGCACAGCCCCAGACTTTTCGCATCATCTCCCAGCAGCTGGGAAATAAGACTCCTACTGAGGTAAGTGGAGGGGGCCTTCTAAAGCTTCAAACTCCAGAGGAACCAAGGAGAGGGCTAGCAAGGGGATGGGCTGGCCAACTGAGAGAAGACATCGGTTGGCCATTGTAAAGTCTGCCTTGAGGAAGGGCTTGACTCGTCAAGGTGTTTGGTAGTGGTTCTAGAAGAGAAAGGGCCTTGGGTTTGGAGGTGGAAGCCCCAGAGATTCCATTCTAGTTTTGTTTTTAGGAGGAGCGTCCCTTAACCTGACTTTCCTTATCTATGAAGAGGACATAGCCCTCACGACCTTACTGTGTGGAACAAATAAGATTGTTCAACTTGGTATATAGTGCGTATTGTTAAAATGTTATGAACTTAGGTACAGGACCACAACCCTTCACCTCTCCTCCTAGGTTTCCCATCGTTTTCGAGAACTCATGCAGCTCTTCCACACCGCCTGCGAGGCCAGCTCTGAGGATGAGGACGATGCCACCAGCACCAGCAATGCAGACCAGCTCTCTGACCACGGGGATCTTCTGTCTGAGGAGGAGCTGGATGAGTGAGACTCAGGGAGTGTGTGGGTGTCCTGTGCATAGGATCAGACCCCACAGGCTCCCTGATGAGGGAGAGGGTGCTTGTGCCTTGCTCGTATACCCCCTGAGCTCAGTTTGCAGAGCTGGAGGAGCAGGGGCTACGGACAAGACAAAGGCGGGCTGAGGGTTTTCATGGCTTTGCCAGCCTCTGCCTTACTCAAAGTCATATGAAGTCTTTAGAAATTACTTTGTAAATAGCATTGAAGGAGAGTGGGGCTCAGTTCCTTTTCTACCCTTTTTAAATTTTTTGTCTCGATGGTACACATTTACTGTGATCTAAGGTACAGTATCTCTAAATGTAGTAAGTGCATATGTCGGTGTAGCCGGTCCCAAGACACTGAGCTCCTGCATCCAGCACTTTTTATTGTAAACTAGTTCCTTCCTTTTCTTGGAACTTTAGTCCATGAGGCCGTCGCCACCCTCATAGCACTGGGCCAGACTGCGTAGCTCCTGTAGCACCTCCTCGAGGTCGCCCTGCTCCACTCCAGCATCCATGAAGCTGGCCCAGCGCCGCAGGTCAAGTTTGATGAGCTCCTCGGCCAAGTCTCCCAGGGTCCGGTTCAAGGACGAAGAGGAGCAGAGGACCCCAAGCACTGGGAGGCTCTCCACTGCTGCAGAGGAACAGAAAAGGGAAACCTGTCATCAGGTTGTTCCACACCGAGGCTCTGTCATATGGATAGGAAGGTCTGGGTCTTTAGTTGACTAAAGTGTAAAGTAAACCGAGTGAGTTTTGTGCACTGTCCCCCTTGTGTACCAGTCCTCCGGAAGAACACTCCTCTTGCGGAACTGTAGAGTGAATAAAGTAATGTCTGTGACCTTTCTGAGCACCTTTATCCCAGAAGCGCCAGAGTAAAACGCCTCCCACGTTTGAAATTTTGGTTTTCTTCACCTCCTACATACCTGCTCCAGTTGGGGGATCATCCTCGATCAAACCCTGCTGGCTGAGGCTTGAGGAGAAGAGGGAGGGATAAGGAGGAAGCACCTTGCAGGGAGTCAGCAACAGGTGGGAAGAACTGGGGATAAGAGAACAGCAGTCATGTGAGAAAGGCTTAGGGGAGGCCTGAGGTCTGGGAGGAGAGTAGGGGCAAGCCTCTTACTGACCTCCTGACTCTCGGCTGCTGCTGTTGAAAATACTGGGCCAAGACTTCTTCCCCAGTGGTGCACGCATGGAGCAGGGAGGGCAGTGGTGTCCCTGGGGTGAGCTGACTGCCAGAACAAAGCCAAAATCACCTTTGATCGGGGGCAGCATGAATTAAGAAACTAGCAATTCTTAATGTTCTCAAGCTGTCAGCTGAATCGGAATGCTCAGTCTTTTTCTTTAAAGTGGGATGGGGGGAACAAGGGAGCGGCAGTGCCATGAGAGTGTCCAGGGGTACTGGGGAGAAGGGGACATGAAACAAAGGTCTGCCAAGGGCTCTAAGGGCCACCAGACCTCACCTGGTGTGGCACAGTCTGTCCAGACCTCGCAGCACCACTGATTGGGCAAAGCAGCGTGTCCCACACAGGTCCCCACATGCAGACAGCGGGGCCCAGGGTGTGGCCCCTCCAAGCTGCACCAAGGCATCAGGAAGGGACTGGTTTGGAACCAAAGGGAAGGGGATGGCTGCTCCTGCCGTCACCACCTTCAAGGTAAGAACAAGATCAAGTTACAGAACTTTTTCTCAGTTCTAAATTTTTCTCAGAAAAAGCTTCATACCTTTTTCCCAGAGAAGGTCAGCATATCTGCCAGGTGAACCATGGAAACTGGTGAGGAATATAGGCGATAAGGAACAGTTAGTGTGTCCAGAGCTGTAGCCAGGATGGCACTGCAGTGGTAGGGCAGCGTGGCCTGTAAAAAGGATATGGAGAAGGGCACTTGGTCTTTCAGGCCTGGGAGAGAGCGGAGGCAGAATACTAATGGCAGAGAGGTCCGGGGGCTTTGTGACAAACCAGGCTGTGTTTGGCCCAAGGCTGGACAAGCACAGGACAGTGTGATCTAAGTCCACACCATAGCTGAGTTTAAGCGGAGGCTTCAAGAATAGAGCCAGTAACAGGCTGACTTGGTGAATGTGATGGCGTCCCATCACTAGCAGTCAAAACAAGAGCATCGAGCCTTACATCATAGTGCAGGTGAGGGAAGCTGACGGGTGGTTCAGGTCGCAGCCCCAGGCTCCCACCCAAGGATAAGGGGCAGACGAGGGAGCTTTGAGCAGACATGTGCACCAGACCGAAAGCTGTGTTTAACAGACGATAGATGTTTCTCCGGGGCTCCTGCCGAAAGAGTGGTTTGTTTTAAGCAGCTTTCTCACTGGGCTATCATTTCTTCATTTCTCCTGCCATACTATGTGAGTTTTTCCTAAGATGCACTTACCTGAAGACTGTAGGGACCAGGGAGCAGGCCCCAGGTTAATATTCCTCGTCCTGAATACTCATCTTGTAGCAATTCTGTGGCCTTAGCACCTACCCCAGAGAAGCCATCATGTAGGTCACACAGGATCTGGAAGCCCTGGAGAGAAGTGAATGATGAAAGCTAGTCGGATGACAAGAGCTTCCACCCCAGTGTCCACAATGCCACACAGCTACCTGCAGGTAGTCACATTCCTCCACATAGAAGTGCAGCCTGTCCTCCAGCTCTTCCAGGTACCTGGGTTCCTTCAGGATACTCTCCCCTTGGCCAAAAGCCTCCAGGAGACCTGCTTCGCTGTCATGTAAAAACACAATCCAGGAATTACAGTATTCCCTCTCTTTCACACTCTGCATTGCCCCCCCCTCCCAATATATTTTCTTTTTGGGGTGGGCAGGGAAGGCATCCTCAAGAGCCTCATCCAACATTGGTGGGAACTGAATTTCTTGCCTCACAGCCTCCCCCTCTCCCATACCCATCATGGTTGTACTTCTGAATCACACAGATGCTCCGGGGATGGAGGTGCACTCTGAGGAAGTCTGACCAGACTTTGATGGTGTTTTCTGTAGGGATAAGTGGCTTTGGAGTTGTAGCTGTGGTGAGTGGCACAGGACCTGAAGAAAAACCAGGGGAAATGTACCTTTCTCAAATGTTCCTGCTCTGCCCACTCCCCCATCCTACAGTACCTGGACAAGTCTCACCTTTGCCATTGGGAATGGATTTAACCTTCCAGATACCATCACTACTCAGTGCTCCCTGGGAGGGAATGAGAAAAATCTACATTAGTTCTAGGCAGCCTAAACACAAAAGATTTATCCTCCCTGATTTAGCTGGCCGCACCCTGCAACCTCCTCTCTGTTCATATCAGTCCTTTAGGAAGAAAAGTGCTTTTTTCCAAAATACTATTCTAAGGCATTTCAGATTGTTAAAATACTTTTCTGCCCCAGTGGAGGCACTCTGGTTGCAGCACTGGGTTTAAAAATTGAGGGTAGGCCTTTGCTGGTGTGCCTCAGTGGATTGAGCACCAGCCTGCGAACCAAAGGGTTGCTGGTTTGATGCCCAGTCAGAGCACATGCCTGGGTTGTGCGCCAGGTCCCCAGTAGGGGCGAGGGAGAGGTAACCACACATTGATGTTTCCCTCCCTTCTCCTCTCTCTCTAAAAATAAATAAATAAAATCTTTTAAAAGTAATAAAAATAAAAGTTCGGGGTAGATGTGCACTCTCAGTCTCTGCAGAGCCCGCCCACTCAAATCTTTTCTGGTGTACTTTTCTAAGCTCCAAAGGCCCTTCTTTTGCCTCTGTAACTTGTTTCCTGAGCCCAGTTCTTATGGCTCACTTTTACTACCTCTGTAACTTCCTAAAAGAACTTCCTCTTATAATTTGGAATAAAAAAGGGCAGAAACCCTCACCTCTGCACTCAGAAGATCCTGGAGATAAGGGTTCTTGGGATAGAGTTCCTCTTTGTGTGTGGTGAGCTTCCCCTGCCTGAAAGAAATTGGAGCCTGATTATTAGTCAGTTTCCCTTTGTTTTTCACATCTCCCACTCCTCTCCAAACCACAAATACCATGCTATTGCAGCGTCTAGCTGTTTGTTCCAGTAGAGTCCACTTTCCTGTTTGAGGGAGCTCAAACTACCTGCACAAAAATAACAGGCAATGTTAGACCAAAACTTAGTCCCTTCCTTCCTTCTGCCAATTTTCATCTGATCACCAGACAACCTGTTGTCACCATCCCTCCAGCACTTGGCGCTTCCAAGTTTTCCTGAACGTACATGAGTTGGAAAAACCCTTGCCTAAAAGAATCTAGATTCCATCCCTTCCTTAGCTGTGGGACCTGGAGCAAAGACCCGGCGGTCTTAAAGGAGTGCCGTATCACTGTCTCCGAGGAGAAGCAGCCCATTCCAGAGATGGCTCTTGGACGGAATAAAGGTTTGACTTCTTGAGTCCCTCCGGTATTTGCATACTGTAGTTAGCTCTCCCTAGGCAACACATCTCTGCCCTTCAGCCTAGTACGGTCGGAAGATATTGAAGCGAACGGATGCTAGACTCCGCACGCGAAATGGACATTGGCTGACCCGGGACACCACCTTACCCTTCAGATCCATGAGGATGAGTCTCGGAGTGTACGTCTCCTGACCGTGCAGCGTTCGGCCGGTCCGGTACAGGACGTCTGGGCATAGCTCGCTTGGAGGCAACTTGGCATTGGTCGGTTCGCGCAGCGCAGCATCCTGGCGCGGAGAGGGGGGGGTACAGAAAGGACTGGACTCAGCTGTGGCAAGATGCGCAAAGCGGAAGTAAGGGCTGAAGATCCCGAAAGGCTCCGCTGGAGCAGCCGCCCACAGACTTCACCTGTTGGTTCCACCAGTGCGCTCCCACGAAACCCGCAAAATGTCCCAACTGCAACGTGAGCACCTCCCGGGCCCCGCCCGCCATGCCGCACGGCTCTCCAGCGTCGCAAAGACACCGCCAGCCGCTTGCTGCTCCCAGTTGATTGGTTTGGTAGACTTGTAGGCGGGGCCTCATCCTCTGCCCCCCCATTGGTCCACAAACACATCTTTTCCTAGAGGATAAACGATTTATTGGGTTTTAGAGACACCGCCCCTCATTCCCTCCTCTTCCTAGCGTGAGCCAGTCCTGCGTACTCGTGGTTGTCAAGGGGCGGGGTCTACGCCGGAAGTCAACGGGCGTTCCAGCATATGGGCCATGCTGGAGCTTTGGTGCTGTTTTCTTGCGCCTGACGTCTTAGTCCCTGGCGGTACTCGCCCTGCTTCTTACTGTTTTTGCCTTTTTTTTTGGGGGGGGGGGGGGCGCAGCTTTCTGTCTCTTCTTTCACGGGATACTTCAGCTTCAGAAAAAAATAAATTTAGCTAGGAAAGTGGATACTTCCCTGAAGCTTCCCACACATCCCTTCATTCCGCTCCAAAGGCACTGCAATCCTGTGAACTATCACGGGGTTAGTTAACGCTGTGAACTATCACGTATTTAAATAAATAGGAGCACATACTCTTTTACGTATGACTTTTGCTCCGTATTGTTTGTGTATTTCTTCCCAGTTCTTCCATGTATTTAGACTTTTCTTTGCTTCACAATAGTCAATTGTATGAAAATATCGCAGATTATCTATTACACTAGTAAAAGACATTGGGATTCTTTCCAGTTTTTGGCTATTAGTTGCTAAAATTAACATTCTTGTGCATGTGGCTGTGCACACATTACCACGGAGTGTAAATGTTGGGTCATAAGGTTGGCTATGTTTAAACATGGTAAATAACACTAAGCTATTTTCTAAATTTCTTTATCTATTTACAATTCCACCACCAGTGTAGGGGAACTTTCAGTTGATGTTTCATAATCGTGCCAACATTTTAAAATTTTAGTCCTTATCACTGGTTTTAATTTTCCTGATAACTAGAATCTGAGAGCACCTTCTGATATGTTTATCAAACATTTGGATACCCATTTTAGTGGAGTGAATGTTAAGTCTCTCACCCATGTTTCTTTTGTGTTGTCTCTTACTGATTTGTAGGAGTGGGTATTTTATCCTGCATACAAGCCCTTGTCAAGTTATAGGCATTGAAAATATCTTCTTTCACCCTGGTTGCCATTTCATTTTCTTAAAGGGGGTGTTTTGAAGAGTAGGTATTTTGTTTTGTTTTGAGAGAGAGGAAGGGAGGGGGAAAGAAAGGAAGAGATATATCAATGTGCAAGAAAACATCCATCAGTTACCTCTCACACCCATCCAACTAGGGACCTAATCTGCAACCCAGGCATGTGCCCTGACCTGCATGTGAACCAGCAGCATTTCGGTTCACAGGCTGGTGTTCCACGCAGCGAGCAACAGCAGCCAGGGCTTGAAGAACAGAATTTTGTTGTTGTTTTCAGTATAATCACATTTATTAATCTTTTCAAATATTACTAATGAATTTTATGTTATGTTCTTGTCTTGTTCTATTGGTCTGTTCCAATTTCAGTCTTTAAATACCATGTTTTTGGGTTATTTTTTTTTTTTAAGATTTTATTTGTTTAAAATAAAAAGAGAGTAAGGGAGGGAGAGAAACATCGTTTGGCCATGTCTCATATGCATCCGGACCAAGGACAAACCCACATCCCAGGCACGTACCCTGACTGACCAGGGATCAAACCAGCAACCTTTTGCTTTGTGGGATAACATCTAATCAACTGGGCCACACTGGTCAGGCTACATACCATGTTTTTTTAAAGTGTCTTAGATCCCTAAGCTCAAAAGAAGACTAAAAAAAGAGGAGGGGAAGGTGCATATTAAGGGGTGATAGAAGAATGACAGCAAATAAATGTAGACAAAAGATCAAATTTAAATTTATAGATTGCAGCTGTCAATTAAAGAATTTCTTCAGATGACAAACATCCTCAAATCAGACAACTGATTAATGTTTCTCTCCCTCTCTCCCCCCTCCATTCCCCTCTCTCTAGAATCAGTGAGTGTGACCTTGGGTGAGGGTAAAAACATAAATTTTTTTTTAAACCATCGTGTGATAATTTGTTGGAAAACAGGATGGTTTCAGGATTTCAAAGTAACCATCCAAAGATAACTTGTTAATTATGTTGGGGGAAAATGAGGGATGCCAAAACTGACCGAGTAATCAAACAGTATTGTTACCAGACGGGGACTGGGCCTGGAGTGGGTCTGCCTCTGGCAGGCCAGTGGCCTGTGAGTTCTTGACTTTGCGAAGGAAAAATTTCACATTTATTACAGCTGGGGACACTGAAATAAAGGAAGGACTTAAGATAAAGAAACAACAGGAGAGAGCCTAGGCAGGGCTGCTTTGGCTTTTTAGAAACGTTATAGGAAAGAAGTAGATCATGCTGGACTGCGTGAACTCACTGAGGAAAAAAAGCCACAGAGATAGAAGGGAGCCAAGGTGGGGCTGCTGTTACTGTAGCTCACTGGACAGTCAATGGAAAAGGGGGCCTTGCAGACAAGTTCAGGGAGTTAGCCCTGGACAAGTTTCTCTCTCCTCCCCTTCCTCTCTTTAAAATCCATCCATCCATCAATCAATCAGTAATTTAAAAAAAATAAAGCCGTGGCAGGGTAATCAGCTGGTTAGAGCGTCATCCCGATACACCAAGGCTGCAGGTTCGATCCAAGGTCAAGGCACATACAGGAGTCAACCAATGAATGCATAAATAGGCTGAATAACAAATCGATCTTTCTCTCTAGCCTAAATCCTAACCAATACCACAATCAAGATATTTTATTAAAAAAATTTTTTAAAGATTTTATTTATTTTTAGAGAGGGGGGAGAGAGAGAGAGGGAGAGAAATATTAATGTGTGGTTGCCTCTCACGTGCCCCCTACTGGGGACCTGGCCTGCAACCCAGGCATGTGCCCTGATTGGGAATTGAACCGGTGACCCTTTGGTTTACAGGGTGGTGCTCAATCCACTGAGCCACACTAGCCAGGGCTTAATTTTTTTTTTTACTTTACAGATGACATACAATATTATAGTAGTTTCACGTGTACAACTCCGTAATTAGACATTTCTATAACTTACAAAGTGATCGCCCCAATAACTCCAGTACCCACCTGGTACCACACACAGTTATCACAATATTGCTGACTATGCCCCCCTGCTGCACTTTACGTCTCCATGACAGTTCAGTAGTTACCAACCTGTATTTCTCAATCCCTTCACCTTCTTCACCCATCCTCCCCACCTCTCTTCCATCTGATAACTATCGAAATGTTTTCTGTATCCATGAGTCTGGTCTGCTCTGCTTATTTTGTTTTTTAGATTCTACATATAAGTGAAATCATATGGCATTTGTCTTTCTCTGTCTAGCTTATTTCTAGCTTATTTATGTCTAGCTCAGCGTAACACCCTCTAGGCCCGTCCACGTTGCAGATGTCAAGGTTTCATACTTTTTTTTAATGGCTGAGTCATATTTGAGTGCATATATGCACCACTTCAGTTGCTTCCACATCTTGGCTATTGTAAATAAAGCTTCAATAAACATGTGGATGTATATGTCCTTTCGATTTAATGCTTTGGGTTTCTTCGGCTAAATACCCGGAAGTGGAGTTGCTGGGTCCTTCTTTGTCTCTTATTGTAGCCTTTGTTTAGAAGTATATGTTGTCTGGTCCTGGCGGGCGTGGGTCGGTAGATTGAGCGCCTTCCTGTGGACTGAAAAGTTGCTGGTTCAATTCCTAGTCAGGGCACATGCCTGGGCTGTAGTCCAGGTCCCCACCTGGGGGCATGCAAGAGGCAACCAATCAACATTCCTCTTGTACATAGATGTTTCTCTCCCTCTCTCCCTCTCTCTCTCCTTCCCCTTCTCTCTGAAAATAAATATATTTTAAAAAAAGAAGAAGAAGAAATAAGCCTTAGACAAAATCAAATACAATGAAAGTTGAATAAAAAAAAATAAAGTATATGTTGCTTGGTATGTGTCGCTAACCCAGCTTTATTATGTTTTGTTTCCATTTTTATGAAATGTCTTTTTCTATCCCTTTACTTTCATTCTGAGTCTTTCGATCTGAAGTTGCTTGTAGACAGCATATGCAAGAGCCTTGATTTTAAAAAAATATATTTTATTGATTATGCTATTACAGTTGTCCCATTTTTTTCTCCCCTTTATTCCCCTCCACCCTGTACCACCCCTCCCACCAGCATTCCCCCCTTAGTTCATGTCCATGGATCGTACATATAAGTTCTTTGGCTTCTCCATTTCCTATACTATTCTTAACCTCCCTCTGTCTATTTTGTACCTACCATTTATGCTTCTTATTCCCTGTACCTTTTCCCCCATTCTCCCCCCTCCCCCTCCCTGCTGATAACCCTCCACCTGATCTCCATTTCTGTGATTCTCTTCTGTTCTAGCAGTTTGCTTAGTTTGTTTCTGTTTTTTACATTCAGTTGTCGATAGTTGTGAATTTGTTGTCATTTTACTGTTCATAGTTTTGATCATCTTCTTTTTCTTAGATCAGTCCCTTTAATATTTCACTTAATAAGGGCTTAGTGATGATGAACTCCTTTAACTTCACTTTATCTAGGAAGCACTTTGTCTGCCCTTCCATTCTAAATGATAGCTTTGCTAGATAGAGTATTCTTGGATGTAGGTCTTTGTCTTTCATGACTTTGAATACTTCTTTCCAGCCCCTTCTTGCCTGCAAGGTTTCTTTTGAGAAATCAGCTAATAGTCTTATGGGAACTCCTTTGTAGGTAACTGTCTCCTTTTCTCTTGCTGCTTTTAAGATTCTCTCCTTATCTTTAATCTTGGGTAATGTAATGATGATGTGCCCTGGTGTGTGCTTCCTTAGGTCCAACTTCTTTGGGACTCTCTGAGCTTCCTGGACTTCTGGAACTCTATTTCCTTTGCCAGGTCGGGGAAGTTCTCCTTCATTACGTTTTCAAATAAGTTTTCAATTTCTTGCTCTACCTCTTCTCCTTCTGGCACCCTTATGATTTGGATGTTGGAATGTTTAAAGTTGATCAGAGGTTCCTCAGTCTCTCCTCATTTTTTTGAATTCTTGTTTCTTCATTCTGTTCAGGTTGAATGTTTTTCTTCTTTCTGCTCCAAATCATTGATTTGAGTCCCAGTTTCCTTCCCTTCTCTGTTGGTTTCCTGTATATTTTGCTTTATTTCACTTTGTATAGATAGCCTTTACTTTTTCCTCCAGTTTGCGACCATACTCGACCAATTCTGTGAGCATCCAGATTACCAGTGTTTTGAAGTCTGCATCTGTTAGGTTGGCTATTTCTTCATCCCTTAGTTCTGTTTTTGGAACTTTGATCTATTCTTTCATTTGAGCCATATTTTTTTTTTATCTCCGTGCCCTTATTATGTTGTGAGGGGCAGAGACTTAGGTATTCGCCAGGGCGGGGCAACCGCCCCCCCCCCCATCACTACCTTGTGGCATCCTATGTGGGGGAGGGGTCTGAGAGGAAACAGTGCCACCTGCTTGGCCCTTGACCGGCTTTCAGTCACTTCCCCAGTTACCAACAAACAAATTGGGCCCTTCTGATGCCGATTCCCAGGTGGGTGGGTTTGTGTACATTCTAGGACCCTGTGAGTCTCTCAGATGAACTCTCCTGTGAGACTGGCAGTTTCTCCCGCTCTCGCAAACCCCACAGGTTTTTACTGCTAGAGGTTTTGAGGCTTTCTTTTCCTGCACTGGAACCCCGTGTTGCATGGTCTCTCTCACTCCCCAGTTGTTCCTCCCGGTTTATCCTCATGCAGATGTGGGACTGCCCAGCCCGGTCCGTCATCTATAGCCTTGCTGCGCGTCCTCTCTGCCCCGGCTGCCCGTCTCCACCCCTTCTACCTGTCTGGATGAATGTTTCTTAACTCCTTGGTTCTTGGACTGTCATACAGTTTGATTTTCTGGAAGTTCTGATTATTTTTTGTTTCTAAATTTGTTGTCCTTCTTTTGATTGTGTGAGTAGAGAAATTGTATCTACCTACGCCTCCATCTTGCCCGGAAGTTCCAAAAGCCTTGATTTTTTAATCCATTCAGCCTCCATTTGTCTTTGGATTGGGACATTTAATCCATTTGAATTTAAGGTAATTATTGATAGAAATGTATTGATTGCCATTTTATTATTCACATTTTAATTTTTTTTTCTTCTTAAAGAAGCCCCTTTAACTTTTCTTCTAATACTGGATTGGTGGTGAGGAACTCCTTTAGCTTTTCCTGGTCTATGAAGCCATCTGTTCTTCAATTCTGAATGATAGTGTAGCTGGGTAGAGTGATCTTGGTTGTAAACCCTTGCTTTACATCACTCTGAATATTTTGTGCCAATCCCTTCTGGTCTGATAAGTTTTTGTTGAGCAATCAGCAGACAGTCTTGTGGGAGCTCCCTTGTATATAAATAAATGCTTTTCTCTTACTGCTTTTATGATTCTCTCTTTTCTTTAACATTGAGCATTTTAGTTATGATGTGCCTTGGTGTGGGCCTCTTTGTGTTCATCTTGTTTGGGACTTGCTGTAGCTCTGGGACTTATATGTTTATTTTCTTCACCAGGTTTGGGAAGTTTTCTGTCATTATTTTTTCAAATAGGTTTTCAACTTCTTGCTTTCTCTCCTGCTCTGGCAACCCCATGATGCAAAGGTTGGTATGCTTGGAATTGTTCCAGAAGCTCCTTATACAATCTTTTTTCTTCCTGGGTTATTTTTTTCTCTTACTGTTCTGATGGGTGTTTTCTGCTACTTTATCTTCCAAATCACTGATTTGATTCTCTGCTTCATGTACTCTACTGTTGATTCCCTGTCATTTAATTTTTAAAATTGAATGTATTGGGGTGACATTGGTTAATAAAATTATATAGGTTTAGGCCCTGTAATTTATTCTTCATTCCCATTAATGTATCCTTCATTTCTGACTGGTTCTTTTTATAGTTAACATTCTTGTTATGCTTTTGAAGTTTTCAGTAAATTCCTGGAACATCCTTGTAACTATTGTTTTGTTTTTTAAAGATTTTATTTTCAGAGAGAGGGGAAGGGAGGAAGAGAGGCAAATAGCAATGTGTGAGAGAAACAATGATCTGTTGCCTCTCTTGTGCCCATGACTGGGGACCTGGTCCATAACGCAGGCATGTGCCCTGACAGGGAATTGAACCGGCAAACTTTTGGTGTTAGCCCAGTGCTCAGTCCACTGAGTTGTACCAGCCAGGGCATAACTGCTATTTTGAACTCTGTTTCTGATAGTTTTCTTGTCTCCTATTTCATTTAGTTCTTGTTCTGGTGATTTCTCCTGTTCTTTCATTTGGGGACTATTTCTTATTCTCCTCATTTTGACTGCTTCCCTGTGTTTGTTTCTGTGTATTAGGTAGAGCTGCTCATCTTCCTAACTTATGTAGTGGCCTTATGTAGTAGGTGTCCTGTAGGACCTAGTGGCACAGCCTCCTTGGTCACTTGAGTGCTCCAGGCGCATACCCTGTGTGGGCTGTCTGCGCTGTCCTGTTGTAGTTGAGTCTTGACTGTTGTTGGCACATGACTGGGAGGGGTTGACCCTTAGGCCAATAGGCTGCAAGGACTCACTGTGAGTATAGCAGAGGAATTGCTGTGCAGGGACCAACCCCACAGAGCAGGACTCGCTACAGAGAAGGCTTCGGGCTTTGCAGAGTCTGCCCCATGAGTGTGTCACTTGTGCAGGTGGTTGAGCTGTAAGCCAGTATAGTTTGAAGCTGTCCACTGGGTGCACTGGCTCTGGGGCCTTCTGGTAGGTGCAAGGTCAGCCACTGACTGTGCCCTGTCCAGGGCTACCTGGCATGAAGTTACAGTGCAAATATTGCAGGGACCTGGGAGAGGCCAAGTTGCAAACTGAGGGTGGCTGTCACTCGTGCTGGGCCCGGGGCCACTTAGCAAAAGGTATGGGGTATGCCAATGCTAAATGCTGCTTATTTGAGATTTTAGGAAAATGTGAAGCTTGAGGGAGAAGCGATTTGCACAGAAAAGCCACTGGAAATAGCTTTGATGGGCCCACAAGTCAGGTGGGGTGGAGATCTCAGGGAACCACCAGGGTGGGGCAAAAGTGTTAGCCAGGTTGATGGAGACTCAGATCTGGCACCTGGCTGCAGGTTCTGTGGGGGGAGGATTTTGCAAAGGAACAATGGCCTCCACCAGCATTTCTTTCTGGGAGATAGCTGCCCCTCCAGCTCTCATCCTGAAGCCAGACAATTCAGTTCCTCCCCCTCTGCCCCACTGATGGGGCTCAAGGCAATTGAATCCATGTAAATCTGAGTGCAGGCCCATTAAGTGGGACTCCTGGAACTCCAGGTGCCTCCCTTTCACTCAGTCGTAATCCCCGCTGGTTTTCAAAGCCATGTTTGGGGACATCTCTTCCTGGCACTAAAACCCTGGGCTAGGGGTTCTGATGTGGATCCAGAACCTCTCACTCCTCAGGGGGGACCTCTGCAAGGGAGATATCCCTCCCAATCTTTAACTGCTGTATGTGTGCGTGCAATCAGGCTGTTCTGTGTCTCCACCTCTACCAGTCTCGATGTGGCTTCTTCTGTATATCCTTAGTTATAGGACTTCTTTTCAGCTAGATCTCAGGTATTTTGAATGATGGCTGTTTTGTAATTTAGTTGTACTTTTGATGTGGTTGTGGGAGGTTCAAAGTACCATGCTTACCTATGGTACCATTTTGACTGGAACCTCCATAGTAACTTTCCAATTTAAGCATTATAAAATCCAAGTTATAAATGGTAGCCATCTACCATTGAATAGGTACCTACTATGTGTGAGACATTTCACATGTACTATGTGATTTAATTCTCACAAAACTCCTGAAAGTTTGGCATTATTGTTACTCTAAAATAAGGTGTAATTAGAGAAGTAAATAGGTAGGGTAAGAGACCCTAGGACAGCTAATAAGTGGTAAATGTGGGACACAAACTTCTGACTCTTTATACCAACAAGCTGGGTATGGTCAGAGAATTAAACTCTGCTGAAATTGATTTGAAGCCATTACTTTCTCAAATCTTCCAAAGATGATACACAGCTAGTAATGCTCTATATGTATGAAGAATAAGTTAATAATTACACATAATGCATACTTTGGTTTAATACTTCTTTCAGGAACCTGCACAAAAGGGCTGTACCATACAAAGCTGCCAAATTCAGGTGGAGTTTCAGAAAGGTTCTTGGAGACCACTGACAAAAGTATAAATAGGAATTGAGGGATAAATGTCCGGGAGGGAGAAGTTAAGCTGTGAATCTCAAGCACCTAAACTGAATAAAGTCTAGAAAATAGTACTACAGGAAATTTCTGTGGAATTTAGCCTCTTTAGATACCCGAGAAGCAGAATGCCAGAGAAATTCAACTTGGCCAATCTGAAGACTCTTTCCTCTTATAAATCTAACACAATAGTTTAAGAAAGATACTTAATTTAATTATAAGGAAAAGATTCATGATTAATTAAAATGTGAAAACCACACATAATAAACTGACATTAATTTCAGGAACAAGGGGATGTCTTATTGCCATTATAGTCACTTTACAAGGAAACAATTTCAACGAGGGGTGGGAGCTGACTGCAGTCCTGTCCCAGTCCCAGGAGCTCTTCAGGTGTAGTGTGGGACCTCCGCATTTGATTGGGTCTCTTGAAGGAAATGTCCATTGTCTTCCACGTATATTGTGACTGTGGCTTAGAGGTAGGCACAGAGCCGCTCCAGCTGCCCAGGATTCGCATTACTTAGGAATAGCAGTTCCTTTTTCCCTTCTTCTGTGTGAGCTAAAATGGAGTAAAACACAGATAACTGACAGTTTTCTCCTGCAGCATTACCCAAAAAGTTCTGTAGTCAGAGGCTATATTATCTAGATTAGCACTCCTTTCTGTCTCTATTCTTCCAGTCCAGATTTATCTCTCCAGTTGCTCCAACAATACCTTTTGGACTTTAGGACTTTGTCAAATCTCCCAACCCCCTCGGGAATCTCTCCATGATGTTTCCCAAACACCACTGCTGCAGGAGCTTTATATTCTTTCCTTTATTCCTTTAATAGCCTATTCCAACTACAGCTAATTCTCTAGGGATAGAACAGCCTTTACTTTTCCACTACTTCATTCTGCCCCTCCCATTCCCAGGCTGAGGGCAAGGATACAAAAAACAGCTGGAATGCTTTCATGTACACAGGCTAGGACAGCTGTAGCAAGGATCTGGTTTGCTGTAGGGGTGGCCTCTCACACAATAATCAGTTATTCTGAGGGTGCCCTAGTATCTCAGTCAATTGAAGTTTGTTGAATGATAAATAAATGCAACAATAAGCAAAAAAGATTAAAAAAACAAAGAAAGAAAGAAGGAAAAATGCAACAATGAGAGTGTGGCAGCCACCCAACTAAGGGAATGGGGCTTGGTTTGGCCTCTTTTAGCATGAGCACCTCATTTTAGACTATCACGCCCACCCCACACCTTTCTGAACTATCTCATCAGCCAGAAAGAAGTCAAGATAAAGGGAAAAAAGATGAAATACAAATTACAGGCTGCTGCTGAGGGAAGAAGAGATCAAGGCTCTGACTCAGTGGAACTCTTCCTGAGACCATAAAGCCCATATACGAAAAAATTTAACAACTGACCTTTCTCATGTTGGAGCCAATTGTTTTCCAAATAATACTGAATACAACTTTCAAATTCTTTTGGATTATAGTTGGAAACCAGGATAGGAATAAAGGGATCAAGGGCATCAAATCCTTCCTGCAGAAGAAAAACAACAAAGATCTAGTGATCATTAAGTGAAATATGAGCAGGAAAAAAAAGGACAGGGGGAATGACAAATTAGCAGAGATCAATTTTATTTAACAGTTTAAGGGCATGGTCTTTGCTTTTCTTCTATTCCACTCTGCTCATCCCTCTCTGGCCACCCTGCCTTATATGGGGCTCCACACATAGTGGTTGGCTACTGTTGCTCTACATGGCCACAAGTATTATATTTTACGATAATACTTGAGGGGTGATTCAACTTGTTTGAATATATATACACACATACATAAACATATATTTTAATTTTTCATAGTTCTGAATTCAATAGTTGACAATAGCTTTCACAGTTCATATATTGAAAACAATGAATAAACAAAATAAGGATGTGGAAAACATTCTGGAACATTAACTGAAACAAATGAATCAATCAAACTGTACAACAGTCCCCTTTATCCACTGGGGATGCATTCCAAGATCCCCAGTGGACTCCTAAACTTGCAGATCACTGAACCCTATATATACTATGTTTTTTTCCTGTACATACATACATACATACCTCTTCTCTTAAAGGAAGCACTTTACAGCTTCTCTTTGGCATATCCGAATTGACGGCATCACTATTCTTATGTTTTGGGGCCATTATGAAGTAAAACAAGGGCTACTTGAACACAGTCCTGTGATACTACGATGGCCAACAGTGATTGTGACGGCTACTAAGCGACTAATGAGCAGGGAGCATACACAGTGTGGATATTCTGGACAAAGCGATGACGCAAGTCCTGGGCAGAATGGGGCATGAGATTTTATCACATTACTCAGAATACTGTCCAATTTAAAACTTATGAGTTATTTATTTGGAATTTTTCACTTAATATTTTTGGACCACAGTTGGACCACAGGTAAATGACACTGTGGAAAATGAAACCACATATAAGGGGGGGAACTATTGTATCTCAAATTTCAAACAGGACACTGAAGGGATAAGGGAAACTAACCTAAGTTAACTTTTTAAAAATTTTATTTTACTTTGACATTCAATAACTTTGTATTAGTTTTAGGGGTATACTAAGTTAACTTCTGAACAGAGTACTGGTACCAAAGATCCTTGGGCTAAAAACAAAAAGTACTTAAATATTGTGGTCTATTTCATAGCTATGTTTTATAGTCAAGACTCAGTAATTCTGACACTACTTTTACTGTATGCTAAGACTGAGCTAACAATGAAATATACTGTGGATAATAACAGCAGATTCCTTTCATTAAAAATTTTACGCTGGCAGGTATAGCTCAGTGGATAAAGCGCCAGCCTGTGAACCAAACGGTTGCTGGCTCAATTCCCCAGTCAGGGCACAGGCCTGGGTTGCAGGCCAGGTCCCCAGTGGGGGTTGCACAAGAGGCGACCACACACTGATGTTTCTCTCCCTCTCTTTCTCCTTCCCTTCCCCTCTAAAAATAAAATAAATAAAATCTTTTAAAAAATTATAAATATTTTATTTTATTTTTAGAGAGAGGGGAAGGGAGGGAGAAAGGAGAGAGAAACATCAGTGTGTGAGATGCACATTGGCTGACTGCCTCTTGCATACCTCCAACCAGGAACCTGGCCCACAACTCAGGCATGTGCCCTGACTGGAAATCGAACCAACAAAGGCCAGTCCAAAGGCCAGTGCTCAGTCCACTGAGCCACACCAGTCGGGGTTGTTTCGGTTTTTTACAACAGAGAAACAGATATACATGTATATGTGTACATATAAACACATACATGCACACAGTCTAAATACACTCTAGGATTACATATATCTATTTACCAACTCTGCTGGAGGGCCTATAAGTGACACCCCAGGGACACTAAGTACACCTAGCATTCTTGATTTCTGAATACCATTCTCCTGTAAAATGAATCATGGGTCCTTGGAGAAATGGTCGATTTTAAAACTAGGGCATGGAGAATACAAGATTAGGCCTGAAACATATTCTTGTTCCAAAAAGAAGTAGAGGAAGAATGATGGGTACATGTTAAAAAGTCATAGAAGTCCTGACTGGGTGGCTCAGTTGGTTGGAGCATCGTCCCGTGCACCAGAAGGCTGTAGGTTTGATTCTTGGTTAGGGCACATACCCAGGTTGGAGGTTCGATCCCTGGTCGGGGTGCGTACTGGAGGCCACTGATCAATGTTTCTCTCTCTCTCTCTCTCTGCCCTCCCCCTCCCTCTAAAAATCAAGAAAAATACGCTTGGGTGAAGATTAAAAAAAAAAAAAATAGAAAAAGACACAGAAGTCAGCTTGAAGGGGTTCCTAATGGCTAAATCTGGGATAATTATAATAAATAATGATGGTAAAGGTTAAGAATCCACATGTATGCACTGAAACAATTAAATACTTAAGGGAGAAAGGAAAGTTCTTATACATGATAGAAAGCCAACTGACAGACTTAGAGGAAGTGATGGAATCAGAAAATACCTATTTTGTAACTGTCATAATAACTGACTTATGGAAGAATCACCAAGGGATATTAAAACTAGTAAGGAGAAATTTGAGAAGTAACAGGATATTAACCTAGTCTCAAAGTATATCTCCACAAAGTATTTATTCATTATAAAAGTAAAAGAGTAACTTTACTAAGGAACCAGGTGGATACCACCTTAATTAAGTGTTCACGTAAACATCGCTAGTAGTAGGAGAAATAGTTTTCATGTCCCTCCTAATATTATGCACTAAGAACGCACATCACTTCTAAAATCCCATATAATCAAGAGAAAACATTAGATGCTCTCATAAAATAACCCATAACTGGCATGAGTTCTTAAAAAATATAAATATAAATATTAAGATTATAAAAGAGACTGAGGAGATGTGATCTCCTCTAAAGAGAGACGATAACTGAATGCTATACACTGTCCAGGACTTTTTTTCTGCAAAGAATATACTGGTGCCCTGACTGGTGTTGCTCAGTGGGTTGGGCACTGTTCTTGCAAACCGAAAAGTTGCTGGTTTCATTCCCAGTCAGGGCACATGCCTGGGTTGCCAGCCAGGTCCCCGGTTGGTTTCTCTTACACATCAATGTTTCTTTCTCTCTCATTCTCCCTTCTGTTCCCATTCTCCAAAAATAAATAAATGAAATCTTAAAAAAGAAGAAAAAGAATATACTGGCAAAATCAGAATAGGTTCTAGAGATTAGTTAACAGTATTATATCAATATCAATCATAGATAACTGTGCTGTGGTTATTTATTAGGATATCTTTGATTTTAGGAGGAACACATGATTTAGAGATAAAGAGGCATCATACCTCAGGTTACTGTCACGTAGAAAAAAACAAATGGAGAGAGAGAATAAAGCAAATCTGGTAAAGTGTTAACATTTCAGGAATCTGGATAAAGTCATACAGGAATATAATTTTTCTTCAAGTCTGAAATTATGTCAAAAAAAAGAGAAGATGTCTTTAGACAGAATGACTGTATAAGGAAAAACAAATCTTCCAGTGATCTGACCTTTCCTAGCAGCTCCTGGGGCAGATATGCTTTCCGGGGCTTAAACAGAGACCCAGTCTGGCTCAGAGTCAACACAATGGCACCTCCACTCTGAAAGAAAGAAAAAGCCAAGTTAGATAAATCTAAAAAAGACGGAGGGTATAAAAGCACTCTGAACAACTGCAAGCAAAGTAATTACAACATTTAAATAAAATGATTTTGAATGAGCTTACTTCAGTCAAGTGGAAAGATTAGAAACCAAATACATAGATATTAAACTTGGTACAGTTGTGGGAATTAAATAAAATATAAGAACTTTCTGTCCTTAAAATAAGAAACTGGAAGGTACTAGCAATGAAGTAGTCATAGGTCTTTGGAAAAAAACATTTTTCTGAAATGTGTTAGGTATCATATGTACTCACCCAATCATTTTTCACCATTTTCCTCAAGTTGTAAATAAGTGCTAGTTCCTCTGGGGCAATCTGCACATTGG
Source organism: Mormoops blainvillei (assembly GCA_004026545.1). NCBI lineage: Eukaryota > Metazoa > Chordata > Mammalia > Chiroptera > Mormoopidae > Mormoops > Mormoops blainvillei. The sequence goes on from PVJD01000343.1 coordinate 265,994, forward strand.
TCAATGTTTGAGGAGGGGGAAGAGAATGGGAGCAGAAAAGAGGCCATTACTTGCTTTGCTTGGATGCTTCCCTGAGGCAACTGAATTGACAACTAAAAATTCTCAACTACTATGTAACCATAGCACCTGAAGGTACAGCCTCTGAGATAAGCCACACAGGTGTTGGCCCTAAAACTGCCCTGCTTCTGGAGGTTAAAAATAATCCCCGAAGGAGAAAACACCCACTGCCCCAAGCCAGACCCCTCCTTGATGCTTCTGATATTCCCAGCTTAGATCACGCAGCCTCATTTTGAAAAGAGAATAGAAAGAAAAAAATTGACAAAAGAAAAAATAGATTCTGCTGTCATGCTCTGTTCAAAATACTCTTAGTTTTCAGGAATAATGGAACTTGGTATCACCTCCTTTTGATGCTATTTTCACTATATATCTTAATTTGACTACTCCTAGAGCAAGGAAATATATCGCATGCTTCTTATGCCCCTGCCTACGTGTATGATGGCAACAGAGACCAGTGAAAACAGAACAGAGAAACTCAGTTTTCCTACTGGGCTTTTATCTTCTCTTTTCAGCATGGTTCTTCCCCAAAGAGCATTGACTCCATCCACTGCCACCAGGAGGTGAAAAATACCCAAAGAACTTTGCCTCTTTAGCTCTTTGAGCACAATCCCAACTGCGTCTGTGGCGTTCCTCACCCGTGTTATACCCTGTAGCAAAAGGGAGACAGTGGCTTACAGTCATCTCTGAGAGGCCTCCCTGGTCATGGTACAGTACACAGTGTTTTTAAAAAAAAATACCTGTTCAACTACTTCTCCCAGAAGACTGCCTTTTTCAGTGCTTTCTCGTTTATTCCAGACATACTTCTCTTGAATTTTTATCTAAAAACAAATAAAATAAAAACCAAAAGTGGCTACAGAGCCAAAGGATGAACTGATCCCTAGCTGAGAAGGTAGGAAGCTAAGGCTGTTAGGAATCAGTTTAAATCTATTTTCCAAGCCCTATAAGAGATCTCAGTATGGAAGTGAATGTTATCTAGCCTATATCTCCCTGGAGCTTGAAAATACACACACACACACACACACACACACACAGGCATGATTTATTATTTTTTTAAGATTTTATTTACTTATTCTTAAAGTGAGGGGAAGGGAGGGAGAAAGAGGAGAAACATCGCTGTGTGAGAGAAACATCGATTGGTTGCCTCTTGCATGTGCCCCAAACATGGCCCGGACCCGCAACCCAGGCATGTGCCCTGACTGGGAATCGAACCGGTGACTTTTTGCTTTGCAGATGACGCACAACTAAGTCAGCCACCTGGTCAGGGCCATACATATGATTCTGATTATAAAGGTCCAGGATAAGGCCTTGGTACCCACATTTTTAATAAGCTCCTAGAAGAGTCTGAATATCTAGAGTTGAAAACTCTTGGCCTAGAGAGTAAAGGGTAATTTTACTAGTACATTTCTGGTTCCAAAAATGATCTTATCTGGAGAAAATTATGTAGTTGAAAATGTGCTTTACAAGATTTGAGACTGTGACCTGGGAAAAGTTAATGAATTAATATGGACTTCAATATGCTACATGCAAGATGGGAGCAGCCTACCGCTGTCCTTATTTCACATGGGTAAATGAGATTCAGTTTGTGAATTCATTGTGAGTAAAATATATGAAAGAAATAGAAAGTGGTGTAGTTACCTCAATCACGAAGCTAGTTTTCCACAGTCTACTGGTACTTGGGGCACAAGGAGATAAGATCTATTTAAGGAATAGATCTACTTAGAAGCCCCAAAGTTCTGGAAATCTAGTTACCTGACTCAAGAAACGCTCATTTGTAGTTTTGAAATTCTTCAGCCAGACTGAAGCCTCTAAAGGTTGATCGAAGCGTTGTTTGTTGTAGGTGGACTGCAAAAGATCCTGACAGTTTTTCACCCACAGATGAGCTTTAAAACAACAACAACAACAAAAACACAGAAAACTAACTAGGCAGGAACTGACGGTATTCAAACTCAAAAGACTTTATGATTTTTTAAGTCATGGGAAATAACTGTAGTCTTTTATATATATTTCTTATAGCCTTCTTGTTTCCAAGATTTATTTTTATCTGGTATTCTATTTTTCCTCACCTCGGGATATTTTCATTTGCTTTTTTAGAGAGAGGGAGAAAGGGAAACATCTATGCAAGAGCAGCGTTGATTGGTTGCCTTTGTATGCACTGGGACCAGGGATCACACGTGTCCAGATCAGGGCTTGAACACGCCCATACCTGAAATGGGGATGAACCCGCAACCTAGGCACATGCTGGGAATCAAATCCACAACCCTGGTTATGGGACGATGCCCCAACCACTAAGACACACTGGCCAGGGCAGTTCCATTGTAGATTAAACATTATCATTTTAATCAATACACAAGGAATACCAAGTGTATTAAAGGTCACCTCAGCTTCCTGGCAGTTTCTAAAGATAGTAATAAAATGTGGATGCACACACACAACAAGGAGGGTTACATACAAAGGGTGAGAGTTTAAGTTTTTAAACTCTAGAATGCTGATAACCAGTACCATGTCAAAGGCTCTCTGGATATTTAAAATTGTTGACTGATGGCAATAAGGCTTGTGATGACCTCTAAAGTGGGAGGCTATGCTTGTGGGCATTATGTATCAAAGTGAGGACTGCTGGGCCAAAATACTTCATTCTTATCATCACAAAGCTCCAGGAAGCTTTTAGCTGAATTTCTTCTTGTTGCATTTACTTCACCTTGCAACCTGCTTGTCAGTAAGATGAGGAAATTATGATGAACAATTTCAGACCACTCTGCATCTGAAACAAAGGCCTTTCCCGAGATATCAGAGCCTTGTCAGAAAATTACAGCCACAATGCTAACACCGTAACAGGGTAACTAAACCCAGCACAGTGAAGATAGGAAGTTCTTACCATCTGGAATATGCAGTATCAGCCAGTCCTGTTTTGCACAGAAATGAATAATATGGCAAAGACTGAGGGTTTTTCCTGTTCCCTTCTCCCCATCTAAATAAAGTACTTGCTGTTAAGGAAAACATTACCAGAAGGGATGCTTCTACTGTTCACAAAGAGTACTCTTGCATTTCTTCTTTTCTCTCCTTTGAGGAAGGAAAGCACTGGCTCAAGATACCCCACGCAGGCAGGAAAGGATACAGAGAACATATCGTACAGCCGGATGAGCAAAATTGGTGTTTTTTAGGTGATGCAAAAGCTCTAGGGCTGGTTTCCTTACCATAAGGCAAGCTTCATTGAATGACTTCATCTAACAAAACAGGGAAGAAGGAGAGAGTGGGTGTGGAACTTCTAGCCAGTTCTTGGTATACACAATGAGCCTAATATAGCAACAAACTGCATATTTTTCATTTACGCAGTTAGGAAAGGTCGGGTTGGTTTTGAATTTCAAAATATATCCATAAAATTTAGCTAAAAACCGAAACACATTTTCTTATACCAAGTAACATAAGAGTCAGCTTTCGATTACCTGTTAATGAAGCACAGGTATTATATCAGCTAACTGAAATCTGCAAATAATACAGACATCTCACATCATTTTGTATACTACTTAGGGTTGATGTAAATATTAAAAGTATGTAAAATGCTTAACAGGGTATCTGACAAATGTTAAGTGCTGAATAAATGTTAGTTTCTTTAAATTTATTTTTAGGTAAGTCTTATTATAATAACCACTTAGGCTTTTCTCTAGAACTACACAGACAAGCCAGAAAACTGATATGTAAAGTTCACTTCCTTTTTGCCATCAGGAATACTCTGGTGGAACAATTTGGGAAGATTGATATGTGTGAAAATGATTTAAGAATGTTTATTGAAAAGAAAACTAACAAATACTATTTGCAAGTATATTAGATAAGAATTAAAACAGTGCTGGTATTTTTTAAAAAGAAACCCTAAGCAAACAAGTGGATTAGAAAAGGATTTGATAAGTACGAGCTTAACAAAAAGTGAAACCTTAAAAAATTTGATATAGATATTAATACAAAAATATGACAGTAATAAAATACACAAGCAATGGTAATGATTAATGATGTTGGCTTTCGTGTAAATGGAAATTATGAGAATGTGTGAGTAATTCCCTCCAAAGCACTGGTGGTTATGCCGTCATCAAAGCAACTTGCAACTGTTAAAGTTAGACCCTCATGACCCTGAAGCTAGAGACTGTACTATGAATGTCCTGGAACAGTTTAAAGTGACATTACAGATGATTCCTTCTGGTTATGTCCTATTTCCAAACTTAACAAAATTTTAGATGACAAGGCTGTTTATAGTCTAGCATTAGCTCCCTTATATCACATCAAATTTTTAAAAAATAAAGCATACTGAAGAAACGACAGCCTTTGGTTCTTCAGCTAAAAGTCACCTGCACAGTCAAGTTTGATATTTCAATAAGAAGGAGTACTTTCTGAGGCTGAAAATAATTGAGCAGGAATTAGTCAAAAGAACCAATTATGCCAATAAGCCATGTTGCAGTGAATCATTTTTTCAATGATTATAAATTCTTTCAATGGTTATAAAGGACCCAAGCAATTCTTTGGGTTAAAGTTAGACCACAATACTAGAATTTTCTGAAAATTTGTGAGATTGAAGAACAAAGATGCATCTAATCTAAATATTATTTCTATATGGCTGAGGAATATATTATGATTTTGCTTTTTTATACCATATTAACTATTTTCATGATGCTTCTCTAAGGAAAATATTAAATTCATTTTTAAACAAATGTTTGAATGCTAGAATTTCTAGAAATCTGTTGGGTAAGGAAAATAGTAGGATACTGTTTATTTACTTAAGAATATTTTGCCTAGCTCTGGTTGGTGTGGCTCAGTGGGGCTGAGTTCCAGCCTGAGAACGGAAAGGTCACAGGTTTGATCCCCAGTCCAGGCACATGCCTGGGTTGCGGACCAGGTGTCTGGCTGGGGCATGTGAGAGGCTGCCAACTGATATTTCTCTCACACACTGATGTTTCTCTCCCTCTCTCTAAAAATAAATTTTAAAACTCTTAAGAAAAAAAAAAAGGGACTAGCTTGCCTGGCTCCAAAAAGTTTAAAAAAAAAAAATCCTCACTAGAGGATATGTTTACTGATTTTAGAGAGAAGGAAGGTGGGGGTGGTGGGGAGAGAAATATCGACATGAGAGATAAAAATCATGTAGCTGCCTCTCATACATGCCCCAGCTGGGAATCAAATTCAAAACCTAGGTATGTGCCATGACCAGGGATCAAACCCACAACCTTCTGGTGTATAAGGCAATGCTCCAACAAATGCAGCCACCTGGCCAGGGCTCCAGAAAGGATTTGGTTAAACACAGATAAACATTGACTTAAAGTAATTGTAGTAATTGCACAATTTTTTTTTAGATTCAAATTTCATTTTTTATAGTTTTCTACTCATTTAATCATACCCCTCTGCTATCAACAGCCTGTTCTGGGCTCCCTCCAATTTCCTTCCCCGTTTTGAGCACCTGCATTGCAAATCGAGGAGGCAGGCCATGGGGGAATATAGTCTTCATATCCTGGAGGGGAAGGTTGTAGTGCTGACCCTCATGCTGCTCCTCATGCTTGGCCTATGAAATAAAAATGCAAAAAGGTATAATGGGGCCATAGACAAAGTGACAAAGACTTTGAAAAGTGGAAAGGGCCTAATAGGCTATACTGAAGAAACATTCACCTCTCAAAGCTGGAAAGGATAGCTTTCATTTCTTATCTTACACACACAAAAAATGCTAGTTCCTGTCTCCAAATCCAGTATGTATATAAAGCTGACGTTGGCCTAAATGATGAACCAGTTTCCCAGCAACATAAGCCCTAGACGTGGAGGTAGCGGTGACAATTCTTGCCATCTGGATTCTTCTGAGCTGTGTATAGAGATGCTCCAGTCATGTGACAAGATCATCTGCATGCTGCTGTTTCCATAGAAACTCTAGAGAAATTGGCAGATAGACTACATTCACATGGAAAGCTGAAAGGCAGTTTGATGACTTCATTCACTTATTCTATTTTACTTTGTGCCTGTAAATGTAGGTGAACATTGGAGATATAAATAAAACATACCTTGCCACACTGGAGTTTTTGGGAAATGAGTTATTTTTTCCCCTCCTACATGCACAGCAGCATATGTTAAGGTGGGGAGACCCAGAGAGTAGGAATATGGATAAAAAAACAAAAAGCAAGCTATTGGTTTGCTTCATATTTAGGTACAGACCTTACAACTAACTTCATTTATGAGAAGCAGCAATAACGCTGGGGAAGGAGAAAAGATATCAACATCTAGCCTAATGGGATCTGAAGTAGAAAATGCAACACTGGAATCCTAGCTTCTGCTGACAAAGCTCACTTGAAATGCTGCTCTTCTCAATAAATCAAGTTAGTTACCTCACCAAAAGTAGGAGATCCACTTAGAAACGTAGAAAAAAATAATCCCAGCTTCGTTATTAGGAAAACTGGGTTCTGTAATTACCCTGCTGTGATCTTGGGCAAGTTAAACTGGTTTCTTTAGGATTCTCCATACCATAGTCTGTAAATTACGGCTGACTACCGTTTTTGTAAATGAAGCTTTATAGGAACGCAGCCATACCCATTTGTTTATGACAGAGCTAAGCAGTTATGACACAGACCACTTTGGCTCATAAGCTTAAAATTTTACTATCTGGTCCTCACAGAGCAAAATCTGTGAACCCATCATACAGTAAGATCAATAATAACTGCTAAATTTAACTTCTCAGTGTTTACTATGTACCTGTTCTATGACCAGCAAAATCCTTGGCATGAGGTGAATTCAATGGTAGGGATTAAATCAGAACAAATGTGGACTGACCTGCCTGAGTGCTTTATGTTACCACAGTATCAGACAAGGATGGGGAAGATATGGGTTCCAGAATTCTGTCTTGGGTGCATTGTTCTGACTACATGTAATTTGCACTTTAGTTTTCCTGGTATGTAAAATGATAGCAAGCACAAACTATAAGCCCTTAAAAAAAATCCACATACACATTAGCAACTCACCGGGTCATTCTCACTGGCACGGGAAATAGCTCTGGGACCCTCAACTGAAACCTGGCTATCCAGATGAGCAGCAAGGCTTTGGGGTGCCTGGGTCCCCGTGTGCAAAAAATGTCCAGGGTCCAACTAGAAAAGAAACCATTTTAGTATTTTGGAATTATAAAACTTTTTATACTTGCTATAAGACTGAGGTTTTAAGCAATGTCTGCAACAGGGGAAAAACCACTAACATACATTTTAGCTTTATGAAAAATGAGGATCCTTGTTATTATTATTTACAGTTCTCAAAATCCAAGCACATTTTTTATGTTCTGTTACAGCATAATCAATCTATTTCAGCTTGTGTTGTTACATCAGGGCTCTGTCTCAAATGGAAACAAACAATTCCATTAGAGATTGTTCAGGAGTATAATATATATTAACCTAAAGCAGGAAACTTCTTTTAATGCTCTTGCCCACAGTGATGACTGGTGGCCAGTACTGTACAATTCTCAGCTGTCCAGTAATCATAGTTACTTCAGTTATTAGGGGATTAGTGCAATGTTTCCATTTGATAGGTATAATTATACTCCCTGCAACAATTTTCTTGTTAGCTGTGCCCTGAAATAAAGAATTTTATTGATAAAAAAAATAAGGAGTGTATAAAGCATCCAGCTAAGTGAAAATATACTGTTCTACAATTCAGTGAACTGCACATGGAAATCTCTGAACCGGGAAGGGATAAGGATGGGGGGAAGAGGGTGATTTAGGAGAAAAATCTGACAAAATGCTAACTGGAGAATCCCCAAACTGCGTTGGAGGATAAACAGGCTTATGTAGACGTGAAAGATGCCAGTTACGAGGTCAATATTAGGATATGAAGCCAGCAGAAGCAGATGTGAGAGATGGCTGTAACAAGGGGGTTTCCTGATAAATCAATAGGTGACATGAAAACTGCCTATATTTTTATTTAGTCTCACCAAACAGCTTCATGAGTGAAGAAAATGTATATTATTTTTGTACCACCCCTCATAATACTTATGTCCACTTCTAATTGGTATCTTTACCTCTAAATCTTTGACTTTTCATCTTTCGTAGTCCAAAAGATCTGTCCTCCCAAATAAGTTTAACCTTCTTCTAATCAAAAAGCTTGCATGGCCTCCTGCTGATGTCAAAATAAGCCCCAAAGTCTTTAGCATGGTAATCAAGGCCACGACTTCAACTGAGCTCTCTAGTCGCATTCCTGTATACACTCCATGTTCTGGCCCTGTGACCATGCTAATATGTTACTAACTTTTATGCCTCTATACTTCTACTCCTTTTACTTCAATTTCCCTCTCTCCCTATTTAAATCTTACTCCTCCTTTAAAAGGTTCATCTCAAAAACTCTTGTGAATATTTTCCAGACACCTCCAGTCAAAAGTAACCTTTTCCTCACTGTTAATATCACTTTTAAAATTTTTTTATTTTATGTCTTTTTTTATTTACTGATTTTAGAGAGAGGTGGAGGAAAGATGGGAGGAGAGGGGAGAGTGAGAGAGAGAGACAGAGACACTGATGTGCTGTTCTATCCATTTATTCTTGTATGTGCCCTGACTGGGGACTGAACCTGCAATCTTGTTGTATCAGGACAATGCTCCAACCAACTGAGCCATCTGGCCAGAAAACAGTACTTTCTTTGTCCTGCATGACATTTTTTCTCTGCCTTGAACTGCATTCATGGCTTTTGTTAACTGAGTACCTATTAGGTACTAGGCAATATAGAGGGCTTTTCCCTTATTTATTTATTTACTTATTTAATTTATTTACTTATTGGAGAAGGGTGGGATAATGAGAGGGTGAGAAACTTCGATGTTCAAGAGAAACATCCATTGGCTGCCTCTTACATGCCCCCAACCAGTGACCTGTCCCTCAACCCAGGTATGTATCCTGACTGGGAATCAAACTTGTGACTTTTTGGTTCACAGTCTGGCGCTCAATCCACTGAACCACACAGCCAGGGCTCCAATATAGTTTTAAACACATTATTTTTGAGCCAAGAATGCTAAAAGATAGATATTATCATGCCTGTTTTATGATGAGGGAAACCAAGGTTCAGGGAAATTAAGTAATTTTGCCTAAGGTCACAAAGTTGGTAGGTGGTAAAGCAAGACTTCAAATCCAAGTTTGTCTGACTTCAAAATCTCCATTATTTTTATCTTGTGCCATCTTATACACAAGTTTGTCTCCCATTCTAGGCCACACACTTGGAAGAGAACAGATCGGATTTTATTTATTTTTGTATTTCTTTCTCTAATACCTAACACCACAAATACTTCATACTTGTGCCCTCGAATAAAGAATCTTTCATTAGAGACATATAATGGAGAGTGTGTAAAGCATCTAATGAAGTGAAAGTAAACTGCACTAATTCAACTCAATGAACTACACACAGAAACCTCGGAACCACAATGTGTGGATTTAATACAGAGTTGTTCCAACTTTGTCTGAGAATGGCAGACACCAATGTTTATCAAATATCCAAATTTTCTACATTTCCAAGGCTCCCTTGCAGATATGTTAGGGTTATTTGATTAGTTCTAGTTGATAAGCTGTAAGTAGATATAACTTGTGTCTTTCCTAGTCAGACCCAGCTAAGAGTGGATATAAATTCTCTCTTTTCTTCTCCTGCTGTGGCAACCTACAGGCTGAGATGGCATCCCAAGATGACCGTTATCCTTATGTCCACCCCCTCCCCACATTTGTCTGTAAACCACTTTGGAAATACAGCAACAGGAAAAACAAAACAAAGCACATGCACGCATCATATATAATATTCTTTGTTGTGTTAAGCCAATAAGAATTTAGGGTCTGCTACCTCAGTACAGCAATCTGAATAGCATACTCTACTATTGATAGGATTCAGTTTTTTCAATTCTACTGGAGAGAAAGCACCATGTCCCTAAAAAAAAAAAAAAAAAGAAAAAAGAAAAAAAAAGTAGCAATCTAGTGGAAAATTAAAGATATTCAAGGGCCACAAGGTGGGGCTATTTTTACAAGCGTAGCCTTCAGATAACTGCTTTTCGAAGCAAATTAAGAGCTAACGAAATGGATTCCTTACTTCTTACAGCATTATATATGTCATCACACAGCTAGTCTCTTGTTTCCAGGGAAAACAACCAGAAGTACAATAGCCTCCACACAGTTCCAGAATGAACACCATGCAGTTAAGAGCATTCATCAGCAAACCAAGACAGTTACTCTAAAGCAATCTACAAGCAGCACAAAATTCTTCACAATCTCTGCATTTTGCACTCAAGTCTTTCTTGTTTGCTATTAAAGAAGAAACTTTAGCTTTTCAATACAACCAATTGAGACCAGGATCCATCTCTCTGTTGATCCTTGCTTTTGTTTTCATTTTATAATAATGGGTTATTTTACATACATAGGTTTATCATGAACCCTTGGAAAGAAAGGTGAATTCTATAGGAAGAAGAGCTGTCTACTTAGGAAATCTAATCTGCAATTAAACAATGAGATGGAAACAACTAAACCCTTCTGGCTCAGTTCTCTCACCTTTTAGGACTCAGTTCTGAGAGAATTTCCTCTGGATCCTACCAATCCAGGCTAGGTGCTCCTACTCGGTGCTGTAACAGCACCGTACTATAACAACCATTTATTCATGATTCTACTACTGCACTTTGAGGTCCTAGAGAACATGGACTATAAAATGTGATATAACACAATGGCTAAGGCCACAAGCTTTGAAGTTATACAGGCCTGGTACCTAGCCTGGGCTCTGCAATTTCACAGCCTGTTACCTTAGACAAGTTACTTAGCCTCTGATCCTCATTTTCTCCATCTGTGAAACAAAGACATTATCTACTTTGTGGGTTGGTTATGAGGATTAAAGTAAAGCACTTAGCCTAGTGCCTACCACATAATGAAACGCCAAAAAATAGTATCCATTAGTGAAATGAGGCATCTTAAAATCCTTAGTACTTGCCATATGGAAATTGCTAAACAAATGAAAGAACGAAAGCAACAGAATTTTTAAAAAAGATTTTATTTATCTATTTTTGGAGAGGGAAAGGAAGGGAAAAAGAGAGGGAGAGAAAAATCAATGTGCGACAGAAATATTGATGAGATGGCTCTCGCATGCCCCTAATCAGGGACCTGGCCTTGATTTGTGGGACGACTCCCAACCCACTGAGCCACACCAGTCAGGCCAACAACAGAATGTTTTTTATTACGTGATTTTATAATTTTATTCAACTATCAGAGGCTTAAGGTCTAAATTGGCAACATTTTAAAGTATTTCATTAAGAAATAATAATCGGTCCCAGTCACTGAGCTGCTGTGGAGGATTCAACAACCTCTCCCTTCAGTCCTCTTTGCTTCCCGATGCTCCATCCCCTTGCCCGCCTTCTCCCACCACAGCCTGTTTCACTAAGGAAAAGCATTCCCATAGGATGTCTGCTATCTAGAACCTCCATTCTTTCGATCCCTTTGCTGATGCAAGTTAAGGGTGATGATCTGCTTCCTGCTGGCAATAAGGATAATATCCATATAAGAACGCAACAGAGAAATGGCAGGAAGGTCCTTACTACTTTCTAGGAGATAGCTAATGATTATAATAAAAAGCTACTAGTAAAGGCGTGTTTAAGAAGAAATTTGCCTGCCATGGTTTTGTAAATGAGCATCCAAAATATGGAGCAGTAATTTAATTACAGAGTGACCAGCCCAGGAACATATACCAGTTCCTCGGAGAGACTGGACTGGTTAAGGACAACCAGCTGAAGGTTCATGGGTTTTACGTGGTTTTGGCTCACTAAAGCTTAAGTGAAGATTTCCTTGCAACAAGTAGATCTTCCCTTCAGTCCCGTTCACAAATTTAAAAACCTCACAGCTTGTATAATGTAACCATTTGGGGCCTGCTTTTAACTTGGACTAGTGTAGCATGCAATAAAGTAAAAAGAGCCATGGTGTCTAGTCTTGAAGTCCCTCATTTAAACAGAGGTCAGGCAGTAGGCACCTGGCGGTATCCAGCCTCAGACAAAGCAATAATGTGATGCTTCAGCCAAGTCTAGAGCCCCAAGGTCACAGACAGCTATGTCTGGCCAGAAGCTCCTCGCCAGAGCTTCCTGTACTCAGAGAATGTCAGCCTTGGGTGAAGCTGAGAGGAGGGGTAAGGCAGCAAAGGCATCTGCACCACTAGAGGGAGCCTTTGGTAGTCAAAGATCTCCAACTGGACCAGGGGGATGGAGCTTAGAGCAATCATGTTCCCTCTAGTGAGAGTGTTAAGGATATCTGGCTTGCCACCAAGGTCTTTTTGACCAGACATATCCTAGTTAATTGATTTCCAAACACCAGAATTTGAGGCCAACCTTCCATCAGAGTTAAACTTTTGACAAGAGAACAAGTTTCAAACTGATGTGTCAGTCATGTAGCTAGCAGTACAGCTTGTAACTTACTAGCAATAGCTGCCCAATGCCAGGTGAAGTAACAAACTGATTTTTGGTTTTTCTTCCCCCTTCAGTTTTAATGTTATGTAATGTATTTAAACCTTCACTGAAATAAAACTTGTTTTCAGGGGAAAAAAAAAGATAATCCAACTAGAGAACATTAACGAAAGTTAATAATGATAACTGCAATCAAGCTTTTTAAAAAAATGTTAATTCTCCCTTGATATGGGAAATTCAAACACAACTATTCTACTGAGGTCTGTTACCCGAAGATTTTTAGGGCAGCTGGGAGTGAAGTAAATGGACAGAGAAATGGATTTTGACTCTTCTTTTGAGTGTGAACTTGTAAATTAAAGTCAGCTGAAGTTTTCCAGAGCATTTAATTCTGGATACAATAAATCCATCTAAACACAAGAAATCCACCTAAAAACAGTTTGTACAAAGCATTTAGGTTAGTTAGGACTCACCTTATGGACCCTGGAGATAAGTCTTGTCATTCCTTTCAGCATTGTCACTGCACTTCGAAAAGGCCAGCCAGAACTGGGAAAAGATATTTCTATAATGGATTAGCATCCAGAATATATAAAGAATTCCTACAAATCCACAAAAAGATGAGAAGACACAAATAGACATTTCACAGAAAAGTTTATGCAAATGCCTAGTAAACTCATGAAAAGATTTTTGTTCTCATTATAAATTAGGGAAATATAAAAACCACCACAACGAGACCATTCACAACCACCACACAGGGAATAAATGAAAAGGTTAGATAATAGCAAATGTATAAAGAGGCTGTAAAGCCCTGGGGACTTTCGTATTCTGTGAGAGTGTAAATACAAACATCTAAGAAAACAAATTTGGTAGTATTGTGTAAAGTTGAAAACGTACAGGTCTAAGACCCAGATATTCTACTCCTTGGTATTTACTCTACAAAAACACTTATACATGTACACTGGGAAACATATAAAACAATGTTCATAGTAGTAGACTGTGAAGAATTATCAAAAACTGTGAAAAGCCCAAATGTCCATTGATAGAAGAGTAAACAGAGAGATAGTCATAGAATACCATACAGAAATAAAAAGAATTGCAGTTACATGCATAACATGTATGAATCTCGAAAACTAATACTGAGTGAAAACTATGATATAACCTATATAAAATTCAAAATATATAAAGCTTAATTCATTATTTGGGGAATACACATACATTTAGTACAATTGAAGGAAAAAGGCAAGAGAATAAGCATGTCATTTAGAATAATGCTTACTCTCAGGGAGAAGGTAAAGGGATAAGACTGGGTCAGGGCAGACAAATAGGTAATGATTTATTTCTCATGCTGGACAAGTGGTACTTGAGTATTTGTTTTATTATTTTTACAGCACGTGTGTTGTATTTATTCATTTGTATCTTGAAAAATATTTAACTAAAAAGACCCCCAAATCTCTTGGGAGCTAAAAGCTGTTTAAAATACATAAATGCAGTTCTCAATATTCAGTAGTGATAACTAAGTCAAATCTTCAAGTAATTACTTACTTCATTTTAGCTAATAATTTTTACATTTCTTACAACCAAAATCTTTAAAGCAGCAGCAGCAACAACAGAGTTGCACCCATTTATGCAACAGTTACTGAGCACCTACCATGTGCCAGGCCCTGTGAGTAAGATGATGAACAAAACTGTTTTAGTCTTGCCCTGACTGGTGTGGCTCTGTTGGGCGTTGTCCCACAAAGTGAAAGCTTGTTGGTTCAATTCCTGGTCAGGGCACATGCCTGGGTCATGGGTTCAGTCTCCAGTCAGGGTGTGTATAAGAGGCAACCAATCAATATTTCTCTCTCACATTGATGTTTCTCTTCTTCTCTTTCTTCCTCCCTTCCCCTCTCTCTAAAGACAAATAAAATCTTAAAAGAACTCTTATAGTCTCTAACCCAATAAAGCTTTATTGACACCAACTTCTTTGAACGTCATCTCCATTTGCTAGTAGTTTTTTTCCTCATCTGAAGATGTTTATTGATTTGAGAGAGAGAGAGAGAGAGAGAGAGAGAGAGAGAGAGAGAGAAAGATCAATGTGAGAAACACTGCCTCTCAAATGTGCCCCTAACTGGGGATCAAACCAACAACTTTTGGTGTAGGGGATTTTCCAATTCAGCCAGACAGCCAGGGCTCCTTTTAGTTTTCAAGTTTAGTTTTTAATAAAGTTGCTTATGCATCCCTTCATTCAGTCATTCAAGAAATGTGTGATGTGTTTCTATATGTCCATACTACACAGAGTATACAGTGGTGAACCAGGCTGGTGTGGTCTCCACTGGACTGCATCCCTTTTAGCTCTGGGATTCCAGGGCTCATTTGCTGTGTTTGAAAACCAGAGGTTTAGAGTAGCAGTTCACACAGTGAGTTTGGTGAATACTACTAACTTTTCATAAAATGTACCAATGCTCTGGCCAAAGAAATCTGAGAAATGTTGCATAGCTATTCATGAATAACTAATACATTTTAGCATATTTAAAGACCTCAGGAAAACTACAGTGAGAGACTGCATTTTAACCCAAATTTACTTGGCCTTGCAACCCTTGGAACTCCTTTATTGCAAAGCACTATTAATATCACTCTCCTGGATGCTGGTAGAGGAACTGCTGCTGTGGAGTAAGGTGGTGGCTGTGAGCATGTTCCCAGGCCTGAGGATGATGCTCTACTACTATGCCACAGGCATAGGTGAGGTCCCCTCTGTTCCCTGCTTTTTTATCTATTCTCCTTAGCTCTGCCTTACACTGCCTTCTTGCCCTCCAAAACCACTCAAGGCCCATCACCACCACCTGTTGCCTAATATAACTGTGCAGAAAAAAGTTAAAAGAGGGGGCCTGAGGTTGCCTGCTCTCCTTAGAAAGGCCTGCTTCCAAGGCTGCCCCTTAGGTGGTATCTGGGAACTTGGATTTCAGGAGAGTTCTCACCATTCACAGTACTAGTAACAGTGGGTCACTCTGCCTAAATTATTTATAGAAACATGGTTTATGGCACACATCTGCTTTCCTTCTAAAAGCCTGAAATTTCAGTACATGCTAGACAGATAATGACATGACTAACCCCTACAAAAATCCTAGGCACTGAGACTCAAATGGATTTCCCTAGCTGGCAACATTTCACAAGATTCTACTGGGAAAGGACTCAGAAAACTTGCATCTGGTTTCTTTCGCACTTTGCCCTTTGCTGATTTTGCTCTGTATCCCTTTCACTGTACTAAATCACAGCCATGAGTGTATGTTGACTTCTGAGTCTTCCTAGAGAATCAGAGAGCCTGGGGTTGGTTGTGCAACCACTTGGTAACCACTGACACAATCCGCTACTGCCCAACGCCACCCATCATCCATCTTTACCTGGCACCCAATCCACCTGAAATCCACCAACACTTGCCACCTGGTGCCACCCAAAGCCCATTTCTGACCAGCTCAATATTCTTGACCCAAATTTTTCTCAATCTTCCCCTACTTTAACTAACTCAAGTCCTTCCTCCAACACTATCTTCCCCCATCCGTGACCAGCTAACCCCCATGACAATTCTAATCCTCCATTATCAGTTGATTTGCTACCCTAAGCTCTCCACTCAACCTCAATTTTCCCTACTCCCAAGCTACTCATGATTCCAGTGTCACTCTAACAGTATCTGGCCAACCCAACCCTGCCATGACTTATATACCCTAGTACAACCACTAACATGACACAGCTACGGGCTGCAACTCTGGAGGGGGGTTGGGTCCTGAAAAGGATGGATAACATGGTCCTAGGATCAACTGCTTGAGACTTCAAATGACAGTGGCCTTAAAAGTATGTTTGAGACATCTTCAAATCTCCATACGTTCTGGATTAAAGTCAAGGAGAAATATCCTGAGATGTTATAAAAGCACTGAAAAGCCTGCTTCCACATCCCATATCCTATCTTTGTGAAGCCGGGTTTTCTGCAGTGACAGCAACCAAAACGAGATTACGGAGTAGACTGGACATAAGCAACACACTTCAAGCGTCACTGTCTCCCATCACCCACACATGGGATTGTCTAGCTGCAGGAAAACAAGCCCAGGGCTCCCACTGATTCTGCGTTATTCTGAGTTGTATAATTATTTCGTTATGTATTACCATGTAATAATAACAGAAATAAAGTACACAACAAACGTAATGTGTTTGAATCATCCTGACACCATCTCCCCCCTACCCCTAGTCTGTGGAAAAACTGTCTTCCATGAAAGTGATTCCTAGCACCAAAAAGGTTGGGGACTGCTGCTTTAAAATACCTGTAAACAGAAAAAAATCCTATTGACAGCCTAAATGAAAGTAGAAGGAGGAATTATTTGCTCATTCTACTTTCCAGGGCATATGCAAGTCAGTGTATCAAGATAAAGACTCAAAAGCCACCAACACCATGTAAAATTTGAGTACTAATTTTTCCTTTCAGTTTTTTCATGTCATCTGAACACGTATTTGCAAAGCACAAGTTAGATATATTGCTTGTTACTAGAAGGCAGGTAAGGGACAAGTTTCCTATTAGAAGAGAATGAGCCCTGGCTGGTGTGGCTCAGTGGATTGAGTACCAGCCTGCGAACCAAAGGGTCACAGGCTTGATTCCCATTCGGGGCACATGCCTGGGTTGTGGGCGAGGTCCCCATTAGGGGGGCATGCAAGAGGCAACCACACATTGATGTTTCTCTCTCTCTCTTTCTCCCTTCCTTTCCCTCTCTCTAAAAATAAATAAGTAAAATATTTTTTAAAAAAGTGAATGACACTACAAGATTAAGAGAGTTATGAAAATCGATGGTGGTATGGTGATGGCTATACAATAATGTCAATGTATTTAGTATCAGAGAACTGCATACTTTAAAATGGTTAAGATGGTAAATTTTAAGTTATGTGTATTTTATCATAATAAAAAAAGAAAACAAAACAAAAAAGTGATTGATGGTAAAAATTAAAGGTGAATGATAATTATCTGAAGCCTTCTAGGAAGCAAAAAATGAAGAAAAAAATTCTCTAAGGTATCACTAAAATACTTCTCTGATATTGTTCAACTGCCATCACTCTGAGATTACACATTGTCTACTTCTATTATTCCAGGACAGAGTTCTCCCTCCGATCCCAGTCATTCTTTGCTTAAACTTGGATAAAACAAGTCAAAGAGACAAAGTATTTCCTTAGTCTTTAGCCTTTCTAGGTACACTTGAAGGGGCATGTCCCCTGTATTGTTACCACTGTATTTAAAATTCTGTCACTATTCTGATGAAACTTTTTGGCTAGTGTTAGAGCCTTCTGTTTTTAAGGAAAAAATTAGGTTGCATTTTATTTAGAAGAGCCAGCTTCCTTCCTTTTTAAGAAAAGGTATTTTCACATAGATAGGCTAGATATATATTGAGAAGGAAGTGAGGAAGAAGCCTATATCAAATTTAGGAAGATATCCTAAAGGCTATATGCTAAGACTTTAGTGGTCACAAAAATCAGAGGCTCTTTCATTTTTTAAAATTGATTTTTGTTAGAGAAAGAAACATAGACTTGTTGTTGCACTTATTTGCACATTCACTGGTTGCTAGGTTTGGTTCTCTGTTGGGTTTCTTCATGCACCTCAGGTTGGCTGGCTGGTCAAGGTTAGCCTCACCTGGGGTTCAGCTCCACACTGTCTCTCATCTTTTAGCAGTGTATCCTGGACCTGTCATAGCAGTGGCAAAGGTCCAAGAGAGCTGAAATAACAAGATGTCTTCAAACCTGGCTTAGAACCAGCAGTCTTCTGTCACATCCTATTGCAGCCTATTATTTGGATAACCCTGAATCAAAGGATGGGAAGTAGACTTCACTACTTTATAATAATAGGTGCAAAATCAGAATTTTTCTGGCACGGAAACAACTGTACTGTTAAAAAATGAAACTTGAATGCAAACATGGCTATTGGACTTAAAAGCAACATTCCTCATCATTATATCACATTTCTTCCTAGGTACCCTCAATTCCTTATTTGTGTAGCTATTTGTTAATTTTGATCTTAGTAAGAGTAAGTGAATTATTAAAATTCATTTTATTAATTTGAACCTTATCTCAGTTTGTTGGTATCTTCTATTAGTAAAATTCATTCATTCTTTCATTCATTCATTCATTCATTCATTCATTCCTTATCTAAGGACATGCTTATTGATTTTAGAGAATGGCGAAGAGAGGGAAGGAGAGAGGAACATCAGTCGGCTGCCCCTGCATATACCCCGACCAGGAAAGGAACCCACAACTCATGCATGTGCCCTGACTGGGAGCTGAACCTGAAGATGATGCTCCAAACAACTAGGCCACACTGGCCAGGGCTATTAACAAAATTTTTAAATAAATTAACTATTTTAAACTTTTAGTTATAAAGTTAACCAATGAGAGCCAAAAGTAGTTTTGATGAAATGCCAAATCAGAAATTATGAAACAAATATTGCAGTTTGCTGTCAGTTTCAGCATCAAATGAATTTTGTATTTATTTTGTATGCAAAATATTAGAAATCTTGTCATACAGATAAGTAGTTGTAAGTGGTAACCATTTGTAAGTTTTCTTAGTTTTTACTTTAAAAAAATTCAGACAGACAGAATTGCAAATACAGTATAAAGAGCTTCCTTACACCTTTCATCTAGCTTTCCCTAAATGTTAACATCTTATGTAACTGTAGGACAATGATCAAAATTAAGAATTTAACATTGTAGCCCTGGCTGTGTGGCTCAGCTGGTTGGAGCATTGTCCTGCACATCAAAAAAGTTGCCAGTTTGATTCCCGATCAGGGCACATACCTAGGTTATAGATTTGATCCCTGGTCCAGCCAGGCATGTTTCCTTCTCTCTCTCTCTCTCTCCACCCCCCCCAACCCCTCTCCCACCTCCCCCATCAGTAAACATATCCTCAGATGAGGACTTAAAAAAAATTAACATTGTAACAATACTATTAACTATAGATTTGGATTTCCTCAACTTTTTGGTAATGTGCTCTTTCTGTTGCAGAATCCAATCCAGAAAAAATGGAGATCTTTTTGTTTTTCTAAATCTATCACATACATATTATCTACCCTTTAAATTTTTCTGTGAAAATTACAAATTTGAAAAACATCTTTAATGATCTCATTCGAGCAATGATTTAACAGGATACAGTTACCTGAAGAGTTCTGCAGCATAGCCTAAATAAGCAGCTTTCTCAACTTCGGCTGCACATTAGAAATAGCTGGGTATAATGAAAATTTGTAATGCCCACACTGTATCTCAGACCAATTAAATCATAATCTCTGGTAGAGAGACTCAGACATCAGTATTTTTTTAAAGTTCCCCAGTTGATTCCAATGTGCAACCAAGAGTGGGAACTACAGCACAGATGTCAATAGTTAAGGGAATTTCAACCCATTTAACTAACATGTAGTCTTTTGGGCACGGTTATACCAATTAAACATTCAGTACATATTTCTCCAAAAAGCCATAATGAGGCTGTCAAATGAGTTATTTTAATGAAGACATGATACACGTAATGGCTCTATTCTGATTTACCATTCTAGGAATTCTGACATAAAGGATTATGTTAGTGTGCCATGACCTTTCTCCACTGATACGATTCCTGATTGTCAGTATTCTTTTTCTAAATTGGTGCTTCCCAGCTGGGGCAAAATTAACCCTTTGGCAATGTCTGGAAGTATTTTCAGTTGTCACAACTTGGGGGAGTATTGCTACTGGCATCTAGTGAAGAGAGAGGACAGGGAATCTGCTAAACATCCTGAAATGCACAGGAGTCTCCCACAGCAAAGAATTACTCAGCTTCAAATGTCAACAGTGCCAAAGTTGAGATTGTTTTAAATCCTGAGTCTCACAGGAAAAATTTGGTTCATGGAGACCATCTCACTGCTTTCAAATTTCAGTTAGAAAAAAAGAAAATTTGTTACTCTGCATTTTATAATCCTCATTATATTCATTTCCCCAAGTTTGGATTCCTAGAGCAGCATTAGGGCTACAGAAATAATGACTTTCTCTGAAACGCACTGATTATGACAAACTTCATCAGCGCAAACTTCTCCAGGCTCTCAGTATTGTACCTCCAGGGGCTTTTGTTAGAAACAAAATGCATTGATCTCCAAATGATAGGTGAGAAAGTGATGATGCAATGCATACTAACTCTTCTAATGGAGAATTGAAAAGAAGGAAGGAAAGGAAGGGACTATGATTGCTGCCTAGGTTAGAGGATACTCTGGATATTTCCCAACAAATTGACTCCAGACCGATGAAAACATCTGAGAGGTCTCTAACTTCACAAAAGGCATGTTTAGTATACACACATGCCCAGGGTCAACACCCTAGAATTTTAGGGCTCAGTGGTATACCTATATTGATCTCAATCCAACTCTACACTGATTATGGTTCTGAAGTGGAGATGCATAAAAATAAAGACAGAGATATACACAAAACAATCTGACCTATTGTGGTGTTAATTTTGCAGGTAAATTTTCTTTTTCATTTCTAATGTTATTAACAATAATAGAATATTAGCAATATTAATATTGTTTATTTGATGAAAACTGTCTAAACTTCAGTAAGCTATCTACTTCAAAAAAGTTTTTGTGAAACCTAAGCAAAATCATTTTTGTAGTGAGATAATAAAACACAGGAGTTCCTATGTATATGGTAATTCAATTGCAACACTGTTTCTAATATTAAAAAAATGGAAAGAACCTAAATATCTGTCAACAGTGCATAAACAGCATATCTACACAATGAAACACCATGCAGCTGTTTAGAAACAAAACAATCCCAGAAACTCTGTGGGAGCTACTGAGGGAAAATCTCCAATATATATTAAGTGGGGGTGGGAAGCACAGATACTATATATGGCAAGCTAGTATTTGTGTAAAAAAGGAGAAAAAATATCCAACTTGTTTTTAAAAAGGTAAACGGTATTTAGAATAATATATAAAAACTGGTAAAACTGGTTGCCTTCAGAGAGAAAAAATGGGTTCCTTTGGGGACAGGGGAGAGCATAGTCTTTTGTACTTTTTGAATTCTGAACCAGGTTGCTATTACCCAGGTAAAGAGTAAATTTTCCAAAGTTAAGTCAACAAGCCCCTAGTGACTCTTGATAAAGCTATCAAGTAATTATTCTGTAGGCATATTTCTTTATGAATTATTCCATTTACTGATTTATTGAATTTATTGGAGTGACAATGGTTAATAAAACTATACAGGTTTCAGGTATACAATTCTATAATAATTATCTGTATATTATATTTGTGTTTATGACCCCAAGTGTATGAATTATTCTCTACATATATTTCTCCATACAGGAAACCCTGATGCATCAAATTCTATTATAGTGGGTTCCCATTTCCAACAACCCATATCAATCTACCTCCAGAATGTTTGAGAAATCCTTCGGTTTCTCAGGTGAGTACCTTTCAAATAACATTCTGTACAGGAAAAATAACATTGTTTTAAGCTTGTAAAAGTCTTTTTTTTTCTCTGAGCTCAAGTTTTCTATCTGTAAAACAAGGGCGCAAGCATTTTACCAAGCCAAGAGCAATTTATAATACTAACAGAAAAGAGATAAAACGGTTGTGCTGGTAAAGGCAGGAGTAAGGAGCATATGCTTCGAAGTTCCCCTTCCTCCAGCTACTAAAGTACATCAGAAAAAAATCTAGGGTTCCAAAAAACCCAAGTAACCACAATAGCAACAGTTAATATTAACTGAATACTTTCTGTATGTTAGGTAGTGTTCAAAGTGCTTTATTTGAATTAACTCATTTTATTTTCACAATAATCCCGTGATGTAGGTAATATCATCTCTAATATATGAACAAAGAGAGTGGCAAGTATGGTAAAATAGTTAAAAGCATGGACTTTGCACATTAACTGCTAAGATTTGAAATCTGGCTCTCCTACTTAACAGTTGTGTAACCTTGAGCAAGTTGCTTAAACTTTGAGTCTGTTTCCTCATTTCTAAATTGGAAATTATGGTAAGATCTACAGCTTGAGTTTAAAATCTTGGTACACCAACAAAAATTTCAGTGCTTCCCTTGTTAAATAGAAGATTATTCACAGACTCTTACACTTACATTTACCCATAACTTGTCACATGTAAAGTCGATCCTGGTGGTAGTTTTATCTTTAAAAATTTAACATTTGAAACCTCATTTTAAAAGTTTATATTGAAGAGGTTTTCCTATTTATCCTTATTGCATTTAGACAACATTCTAGCAAGGAAGCACCATGAAATAAATGTTTAACTGCTTCTATTCTAGTGAGAAAGTCTGAGAGCATCTTTGCTAAGACTGATGCTGGACAGCAATATCACGTAGGTCAGCTGTCTGTTTACAGCTTGAAGGCTAATGCCAGGAGAAGTAAAGCAACACGGAAATACAGGCAGACCTTGGAGATACTGCAGGTTTGGTTCCAGACTACCGTAATAAAGTGAGTGTCACAGTAAAGCCAGTTGTAATGATGCCGCCTTCCATTTATAAAAACGTAACACCTCTAAAGTGCAATAAAGTGAAGCACAATAAAGTGCAGCATGATAAAACGAGGTATGCCTGTACTGGAAATCTAGGCAGCTTTGCTGAGTACCTATAACTTTGCTTAAAGAAAAAATTTCAGTTAAACCACACCCTCCTTTAAATTAAAGCACAAATCACAATCCAAGGCAGAGTATTTTGAAGGTTAGTTAAGATTTGGTTTCCCTTTCTATATTAGTTTCCTGTTCTGTTGTAACAAATTACTATAAACTTATTGGCATAAAACGCCACAAATTTGTCATCTTAGAGTTGTGTGGTTTAGAAGTCCAAAATCAAAGTGTCTGCAGAGTTGTGTTCTTTCTGGAGGTTCTAGTAGAGAACTTTTTATTTTTATTTTTACTTTTTCAATTTTTAGAGGCTGCTCCCCCATCTTTAAAGCCTGCAAATAGTTGGCTGTCAAGTCTGTAATATTGTACCACTTTGACACTTCTGTCTCCCTCTGCCATCTTTTCAGAACTCTTGTAATTACAGTAGGTCTATTAGATAATCCAGAATAATCTCCCTATTTTAAGGTTAGCTGATTATCAAACTCGATTCCATCTGCATCCTTAATTCCCTCTTGTCATGTGATATATTCACAGGTTCCATGTACTGGGAATGGTCATTTTTGGAGAAACCATTATTTTGTCTTCCATATCTTCCTTGGTTCAAATAATTCAGCATTCATTCATTAAAAAAGGCCATTTCATTAAGCATCTAATACGTTTTGGTCTCTGGTAGGCCTTTTAAGAAACAAGCAAACTAAAGTCTAAAGTTAAGTTAATGAACTTCTCTGAGCCTCAGGTTTATTTGCAAAATGGTGATAAGGTGATCCATCTCAAAGTGTTGTTGAATATAAGGATTAAAGAGCAACACATGTTCTCCTGGCATGATATTCTGCAAATATTAATTTTCTTTCCCTTCTCATGTTTAAAGTATCTAACATTCATTTCAACATTTCCATGACTGCTTGTGCACCAGACTATAAAAGAATATAAAAGTAATGTTAGCCATAGTCCCTGCCCTCAAATTAAAAACGTGCTGGTGGGGTAACACAGTTGCATATGTAACACAATTAAAGAAAGATCAATGTAAGCCTAAACGGGCACCATGAAAAAACTGGAACTTAAGACATGGTTAGGGAAAGCAAACACATAGTCAGGTAATTAAAACCGATTTTTTCTTTACCTTAAAAAAACAAAGCAAGCAAACAAAACCTGATCCATACACTGAAATATGGTAAGGGGGAAATTTAGGTGTGTCTACATGAACTTTAGAGCTGGACTAGTCCTTTCATAGCAGTCGAGTACTGACATTTTCAAACTATTCTCTGGATCCCTAGAAGTCCACAGATGTTGAAGTAAAGGGAAACCCACGTAGATCCCTTCCTTAATTTATTCTGCTTTATCCTTCAGGTGAAACTAAAACTCCTAGACTACCCGTGTATTTTAATAGGCCATACATAGTTCTCCTAAATTCTACCATTAAGAAAGTAAATGTTCGTGCATTGTTTTGAGAAACAAGTATCAGTAGCCACAGAGATCTGATAAGGCCTAGTTTTGCATTGTTTTATCAACGATTTGGGAGAATAGGACAAACTACCAATTACACCCACAAACCTTATCAACATCAACAGTACTCTGACGATAACATAATACTCTGCACTCTCCCTGTGCCTAGGAGCTAATTCCACTTTACATATATTATGTTACCTAATATGGAACTAAGAAAATAACTTTCTGAAGGACATATAAGACATGGAAGATCGAGTGCAGTACCGAACTAGAAATGTATGGTTCTTTATCCTTTAACATCAGGTTGAAAGTGTACCGTCCAACCATGAGGAATGAGCAGTGCCCACTAACAACGCATACAGACAGTGATGTGGGTTTCGAGAAATTTAAACTAGGTTTAAAAAAAGAGAAAGAAATACCACTGCGCCGGTTTTCCCCTGGGTCCCAAGTCCGCAAGCCTGCGCCCGAAAAGAAGCCCTCGAGGAGGGTCGTCGGCCCAACTCAGCCTCACTTCCTACATCCTGGAAGTTCGGAGTCCCGCTCCCTGCCCCCACGTCGGTTCTTTCCCTCACCGAGAGTCGCGTACCAGTCCTCCTCGAACAGCAGACACTGGCTGTTCCCGCAACGGAGAAGCAAGCTCGGTTCGTTCAGCAGGAAACTACTCAACGCGCAGCCGCCGCTGCCTCCAACCACTGCCCAGCGCAGGGGCGCCAAGCCTCCCGCAGCCCGTTCACCGCGGCCGGGAGGCGGAGTGGAGAAGCGAGCCGGGCCACCACGGTGTCGTGGCCAGTGAGGTAAGTAGTCATAGGTCTCCGTCCGCCACTCGGATAGTTCCAGTCAGACCGGCCTGCTCTGCCCGCTTAGCCCGTCCCTTTCTCCCCCGCTCCTGCGGCCAACAGAATGGAACAGGCCCGCGGGGGGACTGTGGGAGGCGCACGCGCGAGGGGTGGAGGGAATGGTGGGGGGGGCCGGAGGAGGAGGAGGCGGTGGAGGCCGTGGCGGCTGTTGGGCTGTGGGGGTGGGGAAGGGGGGGTAGGAAAGAAGAGGAGGTGGAGGAGGAGGTGGAGGAGGAGGAGGAGGAGGAGGAGGCTTGGGCTCGCGCTGCTGGAGGTACGCGTGAGGGTCCGCGCTAGGGCCGGCTTGACAGAGGCCAAGGGGAAGTGGGGGACTGTGCGAGGAGGCGCCCCTGAGCGAGCGCCTGCGGGCTGGCGGGCGCGCTAGGCGGCCAAAGGCGGTGGTTGGTGGGAGCAGCGAGCGACGAGCCGGGCTACATACACTCTGGCGCGTGTGGGCGGGCGTGCGCGCTTCGCCCAAGTCGGGTGAGGGGGGAGGACGGGGGGGGGGAGAAGACGAAGAGGGAGGAGTGGGAGGTGGGGGGGCACGAGGCGCCCTTCGCTCCCTCCCTCTGGAGGAGCTGCCGCCGCCGCCGCTCTGCCGCCGCCGCTCCGCCGCCATTTTGGGTTCGCTTTGCGGAGGGGGAGACGATCCCCGTCTCGGTTGCGGGACCCACCTCCCTTCAGTTTCCCCAGCTTAGTCCCATGCCTTTCCCTTCTCCTCTCTCGCATTTCCGCCAGTCCGCTCACCCGCTGGCTGCCTCTTGACAAGCGGGAGGGATCCGCTGTGGACCAAGGGAAGCAGAGGAGCCTGGTGGCGGCCGTCCCCTCTTCCCCACTTCCCTGCACTCTCATCTCTCTCGGCCTCGGCCTCTGACACGGTGAGTAGAACCGCCTTGGGAGGCCTTTGGGCCTAAGTACTTCCTCAGCTACTCAAGCCTTGGCTTCCTGGGCGCTCCTGTCATGTCCCGGTCCTGTACCTCCGGGACATTGGTGGTAAGGATGGGGGAGGGGAGAGTAGGGAAGGGGATCCTGAGCTAACCGGGAAGTCCCTCCTGGCTGGGGTGAAGGGGTGTCCCTGACTGGCGGGCTCCTGGCTTGGGGGAGAGGGGCGGGAAAGTAAGCGAGTGGAGGCGGAGTCGGCTGTGTCCCTGACAGGTTTAGTTTGTTGTGGAGGCAGGATTGGAGCATCCCCCAAGGTCCAGTTTGTGCCTGTCAGAGGGATAAAAATGGCAGGAGAGGTGATCTTCTGAGGGTAGTTTACCTGTATGCTTAGGACTCTAGTGTCCCTGACATGCTGAAGTGTATGTAGGAACTACAGGATGATCTCTGTGTTGTAAGTTTAATAAATATTACTGGTTAGTTTGTACGTGGAAAGACATGTTTTTGGTCTAGAAGACAGATGGTCTGTTGGTGTATAGAGGCTGTTTGGGTGTGTATGTAAGGAAGGAAAGTGTTCCGGAAGAGTTTGCTTGTATTTGTATAAGGGTAATGGAGTTCCCCTTATAAGTTAGCTTATTTTTAAAATAAAACTTGGGATGTTCTCTGTTGGTTGGTGTGTGTGTGTGTGTGTGTGTGTGTGTGTGTGTATTTTAGGGTTCGGGAGTGCCTTATTACTTGTTGGGAAGGAGCAGTCATGGCAGTAGTATTTTAGACATATTATATAGTATGGATACGTGGGGTCAGGGTTGAGAGAAACTTGTCATAGCCGGTTGTGGTCTTAAGATTAGTTTGTCTCCTTGAATAGAGTGAATTATGTAAATGTGAAGGCCTAGACCATCTTTAACAGAGCAATTATTGTGAGGTATAAAGAATGCTTGGCCTTTTTGTGGACCCGAGTTTGTATTAACACCTTATAATAGAATAAAGCATTTGTATTTTTCAGACTGCACTTTCAGTTTCTTTGTCATCCTAAATCTCTTTGAAATTGGTAGATGTTTTCTCCCATTTTACAGAATAGGAAGTCGAAGTATAAAGATAATTTTTCCAAAGTTACATGTTAAATTGGGGACAAAGTTTGGACTGTAACTCAGATATTTTGACCACTAGTCCAGTAGTATATTCACTATACAGTGGAGCCTCAGGAGGCCTTTTTCAGGCAAATCTGAGTTTATTGGAAAGATAGCAGCATATGTGATTGGTTGGACAATGTACTTGGTACAGATTAGTTGTGTCAGACATGTATATGGAATGTAGGTTGTCCTTGCTAGGTTGGCCTGTATGAGAATGTGTATACTCTATGTTATTTTTTGTTTATGGAGGAAGCAGAGCGTTTCTGACACTTCAACTTATGTGTTTGAGAAAGGATGTCTTTCATAGCTTGTACCAGAGAGCTGCATTGGGACTGACAGCTTAACTTTATTTCTGTGGGAGGAAGGGTCTTCTTTCATTCATTTAACAAATACTTATTGAATAACTACTTGATAAATTTTCCTGCTTTGGGCTGAGAATAATCAAGGTGACCCTGTTGAAACAACCTGGGTGCATGTGAAGGGGGACTTGTCTTGACAGTGATATGTATTAACTTGAGCAAGGCAGAAAAGTCAGTGTGCAGTTGAAACTAGAAGACTTTCCTTAAAAGCCTATTCAGTTTGGAGGGGATTTAGATCTTCAGACATTTTATTTATTTTTAGTTTTTTAAAATCCTCAACCAAGGATATGTTCATTGATTTTTAGAGAGGGATGGAGGGAGAGGTGGAGGGAGGGAGAGACAGACAGGCAGAGAGATACTTAAATATGGGAGAGAAACATCAACTGGTTGCCTTTTGTAGGTGCCTGGACCGGGGTTTGAACCTGTAATCCAGTTTATGTGCCCTGATCAGGAATCCAACCGCAACCTTTTGGTGTATGGGGCGATGTTCCAACTAACTGAGCTACCTGGTCAGGACAAGATCTTCCAGACACTTTAATATGGAAGGATATAAGTGTATTTAAGAATCTAATAGCGTAGCCAGATTTTGATAAAGTGTGCCTTCTTTTGTTCCTTTTTTTCCTTTTTTTTTTTTTTTTGAGTTTATGAGTAACTTTTTGGGATCTGGGAATTGTTATGTATGATATTAAAACTAGCTAAGCTGAAGGAATTTTTTGAAAGACTAATTTTATAGTAAGGATCCCCTCTGAATCTGAGGGAAGAAGACTTGAACAAAACCAACTTATCTTATTTTTCTGGAAAATGGAATGTTTCTGATGTGTTAGTGGTTCTTAAAGTTTTTTTAGGACATCCTGAGAATCTGGTGAAAGACCCTTACTGTAGAAAATGAGCCATGAGCACAATCACACAAATTATGCATACAATTTCAGGAACTTAACACAAATAGAACCAGTTTATAGTCAGATCTCATTAAAAAGCCTTTTTTTAAAAAAAATATAGTTTGGTTTGGGGGCGGAGATGCTTGTATGGGTTTAAGATGAAAGATTCTGTCACAGTATTTGAGCATGCTGACAATAGAGAACTTGAAGATTCTTTTTTAAAAAAATTTCTTTGCATACTTATTTTTGCAGTATAGTATGTGATTCTGAATTAGGTGATAAGAGAATATGATATACTACAAATGTTTACAGCTTTATTCTTTGTCATTTTGTTTGTATTCTCAAACTTCTATCTTCTCAATTTTGTATTGGGACTAAGGTATTGTGAAGCTCGTTTCTTAGTTATAACAAACATTGAGTTAATTCTTTTTAGGGGACACAAAGATGAATACTGTGTGGCCTCTGACTTTGAGGAAATTCTAATCCAATTGAAGCTATGAATTGTATGATGGCAAGGGCTTTCAAAAGGTCGAGGAGGGAAGCATATTCCTGGAAGTTAAGGATTCATGACTTAATTGCAGAGAGTTTTTGCCTCTGTTTATTCTTAGGAAGCTATAAAGTCTTTATATGCAACTTTATACCTAAAAAATGTGCGTTTGTATCAAATGATTTACCATTTGATGTTTTTGGATTGAGGAACTCTGGTTTGAAAGGAGGGAAACATAGGTTGCATTCCTTATCTTGTTTTGGATGTAATTCTATAGTATTGTTAAGTTTATGTAAAAAAGGTCTTAATGTTGTTTTTGGATATACATCCATCTAGAAAACACTAGATAACAGACTACCCATGAATCTAGTGCTGGAAATTAAAAATAATTACTGCATTTTTAAAAGAACAAGAAATTCAGAAAAGTGTTTTGATATGACATATTATAGGATTCATCAAGGTAATAATGGAGAGATCCTAAGAAAAGTGGTCTGATTGCCTTCTCTGTGTAAGAATGTCATGTAAAGTTGTGAAATGTTCAATATTTAATTTTTAACTTGGGTAGTAGATTCATGATATTTTTAAAACAATGTCATTTATGTGTGTGTAGTGTGTATGTATCTGCAAACAGATACATGTATATAGTCTTTTCTGTATTTGAGATTCACAAAAAAATAGGCTTGTGATAATCACAAAAAAATTATTCTGGATCTTTAAGGATCAAAAATAGAAAGCAGTTTTTATTTCCTATTCTTGAGTTGTATTCTGAAATATGGAACATAACTTATCACTTGCTAGGGACTGTGTCTTTACAGAACTAGGATCAGTTGAGGCATTATTCTAAGTCTTTCAATACCCCATGAATAAAGAATTGGCCAGTTCAGTCCTGCTCAAAATATCTGCCTGCGTATAGTGAAGTTTTACCATGTGTAGGTGGTATGTTTCCAGTTAAATAATTTTATATTGCTATTCAAGTTATGTGTGTTGGTCTGAATCTTTTAAAAGTAATGTACAACCTTATTGAAATCCACTGTGGGGTCTACTTTGTGTCTTGTCTTTTCAAGCATAAGATACCTTAAGCCTGGCTGCTATAAGAGAGGGAAATAAAAGCACTCTTTGTTTTGTTTTGAGCTATATTGTAGATTTTTATTCTTTGAATTACTTGTAGTGTATTTTGTAGAGGTTCAGTTTTCATACTTATGATTTGTCATCTTAGTTAATAACTGTCAATCTTACATTTCATGTTTTAGAAATCACTTTTTTAGTGACTTGCCTTATTGGATGTGTTAATGGCAGTGTGATGTTGACACAACATAATAAATGATGGCTTCAAGTAATGACAGAAATTTAACTAATAACCTTATTGTTATTTCAGAGTTGAACATCTTATGAAGAATGTAAAATTTTATTTTTAGCCTTAATTGTTTTTGCTTTTTATAGTTTTTAGTCATTTGCTCTCAGACATATGCAAGTCGATGACAGGATTGCATACCTTTTTCATTTAATTATATTGATTTAAAATTTCAAATATATATGGAGATAAGAGAGTAGTTTAATGAGTTCTCATGTATTCAACATCCCTCTGGAATAGTTATCAACACCCAGTTATCACACTATATCCTTATCTACTAGCCTCTCTCCCACCCTGCCCTCTGCTTATTTGAAGCAAATCTTCCATACGTATGTCATCCATAAATACTTCAGTGCACATTCATTTCATTCTTAAATGGGAAATTATTTCTCTGTAGTTAGATTTATATAACTTTTTTTATTGTATCTTTTTAAATTAACCTCTTCTACCTCCCCCTGCTCCCCTCCCCCCACATAACTTTTAAAATAAAGTATCTAATGATAATTGGAACTAAACTACTTTTATCAAATATTTCTAATTTATATTACCTGTCAGTATGGACTGCCTATGCAAACTAAGAAGAAATGCATTGAATAGAAATTCGCCTCCCTGCTTTTAGATGTTTGCACTGAAAAAATAAAATGCAAGTTAGTTTCTGTGATTGCCTGAAAAGCTTATAATCTTTTACAGTTTTTTGTTTTTGTTTTTGTCATAATGACAAGATACTAAAAACATTTTCTAACTCTTCTTAGTTTCTCTTGATTTTCTGACTGGATCCAGTTACCACAAAGAAATCAGATGGTACTGGTGATACTGAACAGGAGCTGAAAATTGGTCTAAAATCAACTTGCTATTTAAAGAGAATAAAATCCACGTTATTTTGAAGTTTAAAATTCTAATTGTGGACATTTGAAAATCCAAACCATTGCTTAAGTTGCTAAATATGAACCATGTTACAGAGATGGGTATCGTGATGAGTAGAAATATTATAGAAAAAGAAAGTAAATATTCCTATTGAGTTATTATTACTATTTTTAAAGATATTAATTTTTTTATTTTTAGACAGAGGGGAAGGGAGGGAGAGAAACATCAATGTGTGGTTGCCTCTCACATGCGCCCTACTGGGGCCCTGGCCCACAACCTAGGCATATACCCTGACTGGGGAATCGAACCAGCGGCCCTTTGGTTCGCAGGCCAGTGCTCAGTCCACTTAGCTATACCTTCATATATAACAGGACTGTGTTATTAAAATGAATCAGACTATAGAGATTTGAAATTGTCGCTAGTAAAATAGAATTTAAATATCCATCCTTTTCTTCCACAAAAGGCTGACAGTTATAATTCAGATGAATATGAATTCCATCATTTGTGAAATTTTGTTATATCTTATGTTATAATCTCATGATAGATAAATCCTGAATCTTTGATTTAATCTTTTTGTTTCCAATTCTGTCTATTCCATACTTGATAACTTCTCATTTAGTTTTGTTTGTCCTAAGACCACAGGTGAACAGTGTGTCAGATTATAAAGTAGCCATATCATGGCTTCTTAGTGTAGATGACATTATTTAGAATGTGGAGGAGACTTTACTTATGATCAAGTTTCTTTAATTCAGCATTGCTGAAAATGAAAACTCCAGAGTTTAAATATTTACTAACATAAGAAGCCTAACGGGGCTGAATGGAGTGTAAAAGTTTGTCTTTGAAAAAAGAAACTGCTAACTATATATCATTTGAGAAAATGGGGGAGTGACTCAATCATGTATAATAACTATTTATAGTATAAAGGTTTTCAAAGAAGGTTGTAGGATATAAACCTCAAGTAAGTAGAGTATCCATCAAGCTAAATTATAACAAGTTGGGAAGTTAAAGTTTATGCAGAAGCATATCAAAGAATAAAGAGCCATCACCTTGAAACTGCAGTGAATTAGAGATTTAAGTTAATCTTATTTGTGTGTGTTTGTGTGTGTGTAAGGAAAAAAAATCCTCAAATAAATATAGAAGGTCAGGTTTTAATTTGGTTTAACACACATTTCTTCCATTTGCTTGTTTATTCATTCATTTATTGAACATTCAGCCAACTAACATTTTTCTATTACTCTATTCCTATTTATGTGCTTAGGTGTTGGGAAAAAAGACATTTTTTTCCTTCAGAGTTGTCTAGGAACATCTTCTTAATAAATATATTACACAATAGAGTGTAACACATTTCTCCCAGGCAGAGAGGGGAGAAAGTTATGAAGTCTGTAGAGACAAGGGAAAGGATAGGAATGCCTTTCTGCAAGTGGGAAGAGCCAGGCTTTAAAGGATAAATATGAGTTATTAAATAAGGCTTAGGGCATTCTAGGTGGAGGAAGATCATCTGCAAAGATATGAAAATGAATATAACAATGAATTCAGGTGACTGTAATTTGGATCAGTATATTTTTCACCCATTCTCCTTACTGCCTTCAATGCTGTATAAGATTGGCCTTTGTACTTAGACATCATCAACAATATAAAGATGGAACTGTGTTCAATACACTCTACTTAGATAAAATAGTGTATTATTACAGTTAAAGGTAATTTCTAATAAAGATTAAAATCAATGAAATAATTGGGTATGTTTTGGTTACTCAGAAAATTTTACTAGAATATACTCCATTCATTTTAGCATTTTAATTCATCAGGGCTTGATTATAATAGGTATCCAGCCAAAAAATAATCGGTTATGTTTTACTCAGAAAATTTTACTAGAATACACCCCCCCGACTCCTTCAGCTTTTTAATCAAGCTTTGATTTTAATAGGTATCCAACCAAATACAAAAATTTATAATTATTTTTCTTAATATTGTTTTTCTTAATAACGAACAAATCTCCCAGCTTCCACTCTGGTTTATTTTCAATTTGCTGAAAATCCCAAACAGAGAGTAAGATCATGGACTCTGAAATCAGATTGACTAGGCTTAGATCCCAGTCTTGTTACTTACTGACGGCATAATCTTTAGTAAATATTTATGATCTTTGCTTTTCTTGACTGTAAAGTGATGATACTTACAGGGTTGTTCAAGGATTATGTGAGATAATATGTGGAAAGTGCTTAGCATAAGTATGTCATATAACAAGTGTATTACACAGATTTGCTGTTATTACTTATTTCCCTTCTTCATTTCCTGAACTTTTTTTTTTTTTAGCAAAACAAATGACCTCCCATATATATATATTGTATAGGAGGTAAGAATATGCAAAATACATTTTTGAAAGTATATGTAAACGACCTCACATGTATACATATTTTTTCTAATTCTTACTTTCCTTACATGTGAATTCTACTTTTGTATTTTCCCACTTAACTGTTGTCTAGGCTTTTGTGTTTGGCTTCCTTTTACCTTCTTACCAAATCAAGGATTGTCTCCAAAGTGAACAAGCATGTATCCTGCTATATGAATTTTTTTGGAGTGGAGAAGCCTAAATCTTAGAACTGAAGTGGGTTTAGTTATGACAGTTCTCTTTTTAAAACTGCTCAATATTCCCTTTGTTTTTTTAGGAACCCTGTGTATTCTAAGGCAGAACGCATCTCGTTCACTAAACTACCTCCTTTGATTCAGAAACAAGGTCAACATTTATTTATTGAATGTTTATTACATGGCAGGCACTGGGATATAGTGATAAACAAAATAAAGTACTTGGGCATTTTTATTTTCCTTTTCCAGAACAAGGTCTTTCAGTACTGCTATAACATACTGCTTCTATTACATTACATGTGGTTCAAGCAAGACTTTTTCTTAAGATATAGTAGAGATTTCTGAAGGAATGTCTTAGGATCTGATTATCTTTTGCCAGAGCAAATCAATTTTAGGACAAAAATCTCTTCCTCTTGAGGAATCTGTATTGTGTACCTATATTTTATCCAGGCAATCCATTGGACAGTTGGTCCTTTGGGATATCACTGAGGTAAGCCCTCTGCTCAGAGTCAGATAAAAACCAGCATTCTGCCTCCTATGCCTTCTGACAGAAGGAATATTTATTATTTCATTTAACAAGTATTAAGTATATGCTTACTTTTTGCCTTTCTAAACCCAGGGAATGTAGCAATAAATAAAAAAGTCAAAAGTGACTGTCCTCATAATGCTCACTTTCTAGTAAGGTGTTTAATAGATATTAAATAAATGATATGATGTCATAGCATTTTGGCCATAAGTGTTGTAAAGGAAATGTAGTCAAGGTAAGGTAATTTTAGGGGGTTAGGGAAGTCCTTTGAGGCAGTGATATTTGAGCAGAGGCCTGAATGATATGAAGGACCCCAGTGCAGCCATCTGGGGCATGAGCATAAGCCCTGAGGCAGTAGTTTGTTTAGTATGTTTAAGAAATAGAAAAGGGCTAGAATAGTAAACAAGGTGAGGAAGAATGATAGGAAATAGGTAGAAGAGGTAGCCAGGGACTAGATAATATAGGGACTTAAAAGAGTTGACTAAATACCTAGGTTTTATTCTAGATTTGATAGGAAGCTGGCTAATGGAAGTGTTTAAGCAGGGAAGTGACTTGATCTGATATATACACTTTGAAAGGCCAGAGTGATGCAACCACAGTTGCTGGATAGAAGGCTCTTGTGATACTTGAGGCAGCAGGTGATTGTGAGTTGAACCTAGGGTGTTATCAGGGAGATGGATTTGGGATATATTTTTAATGTAGTGGGGATGATAACTTGGATTCGATGTGGGATCTGAGTAAAAAAAGTAGTCAAAAATTACTCCAACGATAACTTCAAATATTGGGTGCCATTTACAGAAATGAGGAACACTGGGAGAAGCAGGTTGCGGGTGTGTAACAACTGATCTGGTTTGGATATAGTGACTTTTGAGTTTTCTATTAAATGTTCCTGGTTGCAATACTGAATAGGAAGTTGGATGTATAAATTTGGGAATTTATCATTGCAGAGTTGGTATTTAGAACCATGGGACTTGATGAGATTACCTGGGAAGTTCACTGGATTTTAGCATATTCTCGACACTTAGAAGAATTTAATTAAGAGTGCTAGAACTGAATCTTTTGATAATTTCAGGCGTAAATACCTTTCTGACTAAGAAGATCTATCAAGTACTAACTAATTGAGACAAAGAAAAAAGTGAAATGATTGATGAACAAATTGCTATTTATTTTCTGTTAAATAGTTCTTCGATTGTGTCACAGAGATCAGAACACTTATTTTATATAAAGTTAAATTAACAGCCAGAATGCCTGTTTCTACATGATTAGTGTGAAAAGATAGCCAGAATGGTCATTATCTTCCTAGATACCCATTGTGGAGGGCAATATAAGGTTAAAAAAAAAAACTTATAAAAGGATGAATAAGTTACGAAAGGACATCCTTTCCAATTAACATGATAAATTGTTTCTAGCTTTGGGAAAATTTACAGAGTAAGAGTGAGATCAGCCTGCCTCCTAATTTCTTATTTAGTCTGTCATTGGCATTGTGAAACCTTTCTTTAAAGTAGGTGGTTTTCCATCTGTAGATTTAATTAGTCAGCACATCTAATAATCTGGAATACATGTATAAGATCCAGTACTTGTTTATGTTAGGGGCTTAACATCGTTTGGGTTGACCTACTGCCTATTTAGGGACATATTTTATGGGTGTGGGTAAAGATCTGTTTAGATGTATTTGAACCCTGGCTGGTGTGGTTCATTTGCTTCCAGTGTCGTCTCATAACCTAAAGCAGGTGTGCCCAACCCCCGATACGGGTCCATGGCCTCTTAGGAACTGGTTGCAAGCAAAGCTTGCCTGAGGAAGCTCACCAGTTCCCCCACCCCTACCCCCCCCCATTCTTCTAGGAAATCAGTCCATGGTGCCAAAAAGGTTGGGGACCCATGACCTAGATGCTGCGGGTTTGATTCCTGGTGGAGGTACATACGTAGGTTGCAGGTTCGATCTCTGGTCTGGGTGCATATAGGAGGTGATCGATGTTTCTCTCTCACGTCAGTGTTTGTCTCTCACATCAGTGTTTCTCTCTTTCCCTTCCTCTTCTTTACCTTTCTGTATTTGAGGTGCCAGAAATTGAAAGGAGTAGAAATAACAGACAATAAAGGTAGTCACAGCATATAGGTTGTTGTTGGTTTAAAAACCTTCCAGAAATTGGCTTAACGAATGCCTGAAACATATACTACTCTTGCTTGATTGCATGACTTTATACTTGCCAGTCTATCTCTACCAAGAGGAAAATGTAGGGTCCCATCTGTTGAATTGGCACTATGCCTAAGAGACCAGTAGTTTTGGACTTTATTAGTCTTGGAAGAGAAATTAATTTCAGAAAAGTGAGAGGACGTATTTCTAACAATAACATATTCCTCATGGTTTATCTGACTTCTCATTGCTATTTTATAGAAATCACCAGAGAATTAAGTATCCATATCATGTATGATTTCTTTTCTCAAGTTAAAGTAATAATAATCAGTTGTGTGCATTAGAGAGCCAGTCAGTACTCTTCCAAGTAAATGGTGTCCTCATAACACTACCAGAAATTTTTTCATAATAGTTTAGACTCAGTCTTAAGTAAGACTGAGCTATTTAAGACAGTTATATGACTTGGGATTCATATAAGCCTCTAAAAATATTTCTAGATGAATCTGTTCCACAAAAATCTGGAAACTTATTTACTTAGAACTAGACGGTTAAAAACGGCTACCTGTTACTGTCATGGGCCCTCATTCTGTACTTTACCTTAGGAGCTGGCGTTAAAAACAGTGGATAATAATAACTTGTGGTGGTGGTGGTAGTGGTGGAAGAGGTCATTGACCCCATTAAAAATGTAATGAAACCTTTGTACCCCTTTCCAAAAAGTGCACATATGCACCTAACATTTTTTGTATATAATTTTTTGGAGTTGTTGGGCAGTTTTGATTGTAGACCAGTATCCCTTGTTTTATAAGCCTCTTAATTGTGAGTGTTATAGAATGACAGTTGCATTCTCTACCTGTTCTTCAACAGAGACCACTCTTAAAAATACAAATAAACCTATGTAAGGATGATGGTGGTTTAAGTAAACCTTTGTTTGACTGCCTGTCATCTGTCCACCTTCCTTTCCCCTTCACCATTTTGGTAGTGTAGTGATTTCTGGAGAACCATCAGTTAAAACAGCATACCTATGATAGAATGGCAGGCTGGGAATAAGGAAAGTCATTGTCCTCCAAAATTGGTTAAATGGTAGCAAAGGGACAATTAATTTGTACCTTATTCTGCTTGGTTTCCTGTCTATAGTTTCATAGCTTCCATAGCTACACTCCACATACCTCTCTGAATGCAATTTCTATATCCAGACTTGACCACATCTCTTGGCAGAACAGACTCTTCACATTCTCTTCAAGATCCTACCCACCTCTTTGGCTTTGTGTCTCACTGGACATCTTAGCCTTGTGTTCCTCCTGTTGGAACTGTCCTCATTCCCAAGCATGATTCATTTATATCTCCGTGACTTTCATATTCCTCTCAGTGCCTGGCTGCTTAGCGAAAACGTACCCCATCTTCTGAGACTTAAGTTCAAGTTGAGCTGTGAAGCCTTACCTAGCTACCTCTTTTGTGAAGTACCTGCTCTTGGTATATTTTCTGAATGTAATTCCTTTTTCAGATATATGCGTTGCAAATATTTTCATCCAATGTATGGCTTTCCGTTTTTACTTTTTTGGTAGTATCTTTTGATGATCAGAAGTTCTTATGTTTGATAAAGTCCATTGTCCTTTTCTTCCTTAAAAAAAAAAAAAGGATTTTGATCTAGCTTGAAAGGTATGTTTTGGGGGTAGAAGGAAATAGAGAATTATTAACAGATAAGAAGTTTTAAGCAAGATGAATAAGCTCCAGAGATGTACTGAACATCATTGTACCTATAATAAACAACACTGTATTGTGCACTTAAAATTTTGTTAAGAGGAGAGGTCTCATGTTGTGTTCTCACCACAATAAAATAAGATTAAGTGTGTAGTAGGTGATAGTTTATTGAATGGAAACAAAAACTACAGAAACAGCTAGTCAGTATTAGAATAATGGAGTTAGAAAGGACGTCTAGAAATTACTGGGTTAATTTTTTCAATTTTATGTAGGTATAAACAAAACAAGACTTTGAGAGGTATGTGCTTGTGGTAGCTATATGTATTTCAGATCTTTTCAAAATATGTTTTCATTGGATTTTCGCTTATTGGTTAAGAAAAACATATGTAAATTTTTTTATTTCCAAACCTTTCTCACTAAAGTAACCAGTGCTATCAGTTGCTATATAGTCATCTGTACTTATTTCTGTATGCATACAAATACATACGATTTTTTTTTGCTCTTTACAAATATGAGATCATGCTGTCTTTTTTACTTAAAAATAAAAGACATGGCTCCCTGCCCTGTGTGTGTGTGTGTTTATAGACTAACTTTGTATGTTGGAGATATTAATCCTTTCTCGTGTTTATTGTATTTTCTCCCAATCTATTGTCTTTTGATTTTGTTTACAATACCTTATCATACAGATGTGTGATGCTTTTGTGTAATCAAATCTGTATTTCATTTATGGCTTCTAGTTTCCTTATTTGCTTAAGAAGGTTTCTTCACTATAGGCTATAGAAATATTCACAAATATTCTTCAGGTACTTTTATTTTTGCATATAGCTCTTAAATCCATGAAGAAATTATTTTTGTATGTAACATGAAGAATTAGTCTAAATTTGTTTTTTCCAAATGAATTGTCAATTAGGTCAGTGTGCAGCAGAATATTTCAAGTCAGCTTCTTGCCACATTGAAGTCTATTAATTGAAGTTTTCACAGGACTACTGTGAAATGGTTTTATGCAAAATAGGAAAGGAATCCCTTCCACAAGATACTTTATTTTGATCTGCCAGATTTTTAAATGGATTTATTCAGATATAATTCATGTACTATAAGTTCACTAATTTAAAATGCAAAATTCAAATTATTAGTATATTCTTACAGTTATGCAGCCATCACCACTCTCTAATTTTATTTGTTTTTCAGCCCTCATCCAAGGATATGTTTATTGATTTTAGAGAGGAAGGGTGGGAGGGGCTAGAGAGAGAGAGAGAAACACTGATGTGATAGAGAAATATTGATTGGCTGCCTGGGGATTGAACCCATGACCTAAGTATGTGTCCTGATCTAGAATCTAATCTGCAGCCTTTTGGTGCACAGGGATGTCACTCTAACTAACTAAACCCCC
Organism: Mormoops blainvillei; assembly: GCA_004026545.1. Classification (NCBI taxonomy): domain Eukaryota; kingdom Metazoa; phylum Chordata; class Mammalia; order Chiroptera; family Mormoopidae; genus Mormoops; species Mormoops blainvillei. The sequence continues at coordinate 305,585 of PVJD01000343.1, forward strand.
CGGTCAGGGCACTACTATCTAATTTTAGAGCATTTCACCTTGGTAACCATTAACAGTCACTCTGCATTCCTGGCATTCCCTCTCTCCCCTAGCCCTAGCTAACCACTATGTAATGTACTGTCTTTATAGATTTATCTTTATTTGGACATTTCATATAAATGTAATCATATAACATGTTGTCTTTTGGAACTCGTTTCCTTCATTTAGCATAATGTTTTCAATGTTTGTCTATGTTGTAGCATGTATCATTACCTCATTCTTTTTACTTGTGAATACAATTCCATTGCATGGATAATGTTGCTATGAACAGTTGTGTACAAGTTTTGGTGTGGACATAAGTTTTCATTTCATTTCTATACCTAGGGGTGAAATTGCTAGGTCATATGGTAACACTGTTTAACCTTTAGAGGAACTGCCAGACTGCCTTCCAAAGCAGCTGCACCATTTCACATTCTATTCCCAATTTCTCCACAGAAAATTTTGATAAAAAACAAAAGATATTTACAATGTGAATGGTGTCTTCTTGAAAGTGGCTTTTTTGTTTAGTATACAACCATGTTCCCTGGCTCTGAGTTGTTTGCCTCTAACACTTGTTGAAATGTAATTCATTAATGGGAAAATCTATCTGATGTAACTTCTACTTCCCTCCTGTTGTCATTTTAGAATTCCTTAGGGATAGAGATCAGTGTCCCTGTACATTCCTTGCAACCAGTCTATCTCACTTTTTTTAAAACAACAGAATTGAAGTTATATACTTGATCCTTGTTAATTTTGCTTCTTAGGAAGAGCTAAGTACGGTTTGATTAGATTTTCATCTGGCAGTCAGTGAATATAATTTTTTTCCTCAGAATTAAGCTTTGAGAGTGCTTTCTGTGTATTTTTTCCGTTTGTGGCCTGCTAATTGTAATTTGTATCTATCACTTTCCTGCTCTAAGTTTATAGAAGTAGTTTGTTGGTATGATAGACTTTCTTTAGTCATGAGATCCTTTCCTCCACTTTAGTGTTCCTGAAATTAGAAAATAACACAATTAATAATTACATTTAATATGGTAGTGGTTTTTAAATTTTTTCTCATGAAAATGTCATTAATTCATGAAGCAGCTTAAAATTAGTGGCATCTTGGAATTTAAGAAATATATGCAGTGTATAAGTATGAAAATAACTAGATTTATTGGTGATTAATACTTTGGAAATTAGGAATTGTTGGTCATTGCCATCTTTTAAATGAAGGGTTTTCTGTAGTTGAGTGAAAAAGCTTAGGTTGTCCAACTTTGTAAGTGTAGTTTATGTTGTGTAAATTATTTAGGAACATAGTTCAAATGTTATTAGTATCTTGATGATGATACTATAAGCATTTTGTTATTTTAGTGACTTATGTAATGCCAGTGATTTAGTGGTTTAATGTAAAACATCTTAAACCAGGGCACTGCTTACCCTTTTACTTTTGAAGAGCAAATTACGTGGCTATATATATAGTGTTTATTTTTTAAATTGTAAAAACAGTAGGGAATTATATATTTAAAGAAAAATATCAATTCTTTAATATTTTTATTTTGTCTAATCTTTTTTAGTCTTTTTTTAAAAAAGATTTTATTTGTTTTATTTTTAGATAGAGGGGAAGGGAGGGAGAGAGGGAGAGAAACATCAATGTGTGGCTGCCTCTCATGCGCCCCCTACTGGGAACCTGGCCTGCAACCCAGGCATGTGTCCTGACAGGGGAATTGAATGGGCGACCCTTTGGTTCGCAGGCCGACACTCAATCCACTGAGTTATACCTACCGGGGATTTTTTAGTCTTTATATGCATAGTTGAAAATATAGTGATATATATGTTGTTTATTCAGTTTCTAGGTATTTATTGAATGTCTTATGTTCCAGGTACTTTGCTTAAGGACATAGCAGTGAATAAGGCAGACAAGATTTTTATTCTCATGGAACAGATAGTCTAGTGGAAAGTATGGATATTGAAGCATATTAACTTACATGATAAGTGTTAAGAGAGTCACAGTATGTTGCTTCAGCATTTAACAGGGACGTGTCTGCTGGTCTAGGGGTTTGGGAAATGTCTCCCTGATGAAGTGACCTTTAATCTGAGACAGAAAGGATGAGCAGAAGTCACCCTGGAAGGGGGTGGGAGAGAGTTTTAGGGAGAGAGAACTAACTGTATTATGTTCTCGTAGAGGAGGGAAGACAGAGATGTTTGATGAACTGAAAAGTGCTTAGAAACACATAGATCATACATATATCAGTTTTTGCTTTTTCTGGTTGTTATTTGCTATGAGCAGACTGGGAAATGGTGAGACTAGAAGAAGGTAGGGGCAGATAGGTGTGTGAAGTACTGTTCTAAGTATTTTTCATATGTTAGTTCATTGGACCCTAACAGCATTTTTTATTCACAGGTGAGTTAACTGAGGCACAAAGTGCTTTGCCCAAAATTAACACAGCAGAACTGATATCTGAGACTATACGTTCTGATCTAGAGCTTGTGTGCTTAACTGCTGTACTGTATGGTAATACAGATCTAAGTTTATAAGTTATGATTAGGATTGGGAACTTTATATCTGAAGATAATGTGAAAGAATTCAAAGGTTTTAAGCAGGTGAATGACAATCAGATTGTTAAATCATTTTTCTGGCTGCATCTTTGAAAAGGAGCTGGAGGAGAGGAAGGGATATACAAAGGTGTTTAAAGGCAAGAATTGTTTTCTTGGACAAATCTGTGTCAGTGGAATTAAAGATAAGTGGATATAATAAAAAATTATTTTTTTTTGATATTTGCAAATTTTGGAGTTAGATTGAAGTTTGGGAATAAGGGAGTGAGAGGAGTCAAGGAGGACTGCCAGATTTCTGACTTGAGAAACTAGTAGTACCATGATTATGTAGCTAATATGATATATCCTAAGAATTATGATGATCATCTATAAAAATTTTAAGGAGCATGAAACCTGAGTCAAATTAAAATGTATAATGTGCTATAAATGTTTAAACGTCTTAATATATATTGCTAATTTATATGTTTTTTTAATGTTGAGAAACAGAACAATGATTATAGTCTCTATGTTTAATAAAGACTACAAAAGAATTTCTTACAAGTAAGACAAACTAGATTTTACTTACTCAAGCTAAAAATCTGCTAACATTATTCAATCTGCAGTGGTAATTTTAGTTAAGTGTATTTACTCAAAAAGAAAAAGTTATTCTTACATATTAGAGAAAGTTGATAAGATAAATTACTTTTCTTACCAAGTTAAAAAAAAACCTGATAAAACTTCATTCACTTTATAGTCATACAATGTCATACTGCCTGCCTTTGTATAGATCATGTACCTGTATTTCCAGCTGTCTGCTTGACTTTTCCACTTAAATATTTCACAGGCATCTAAATTTTACTTTTTAATTGGTTGATTTTTTTTAAAAAGATTTTTATTTATTTATTTTTAGAGAGAGGGGGAGGGTGGGAGAGAGAGAGAAACATCAGTGTTTGGTTGCTTCTAATGCTCTCCCTACTGGGGACCTGGCCCACAACCCAGGCATGTGCCCTGACTGGGAATTGAACAGGCAACCCTTTGTTTCACAGGCTAGTACTCAATCCACTGAGCCACACCAGCCAGGGCTAATTGATTTTTAGAACCAGCGGAAGGGAGAAAGAGAAACATCTGTTTATTGTTCCACTTATTTATGCTTTCATTGGTTGATTCTTATATGTGACCTGACCAGAGATCGAACCTGTAGTATCAGGATGATGCTCTAACCAACTGATCTATCTGTCTAGGGCTAAAATTTAATACATTTAATACTGAACTCGATCTCTTCTTTCTGTCTCATCCTGGCAAACAACAACTAGAATGTAAGCCCCATGAAGGCAGGGATTTTCATGTTTTTTTGCACTACTATATCCCCAGTTCCTGTTACATGTAAGTAGGCACTCAGTAAATATTTGTTGAAGGAGCGTCTTAATGGTATCACCATACAGTTCACCAGTCTTCAAATTTTCTTTCTCTCCCCTTTTACAACTTGACAAATCATGTCAGTTATGCCTCTAAAATTCCTCTCAGTCCACCCATTTTTCTTTATGACTGGTATTCTAGAATCAATTTATGCTGTCTTTCAATGATTTCTTCCATAACCACCAAGACAGGTTTTCTTAAAATGTAAATTGTATCTTGTTTGTCCTCTACACAGAGCTTCTTTTTGGATTCCTAGTTCTTAATATAGCCCAACAAAGCCCTTTGCAGGCTATTTTCATTTATCCATTTTCATTTTATGCTGTTCCCCCTTTGGTGTATCTACTGTTAATCTTTACACTCTCAGGGACTTTAGGCATACCGTTCCCCATTTTTGGATGATTTTTACCTCCATATTTTGCTTTGCTGTTTCCTACCCAGAATGGGCGTTGCTTGAAGTTAACAATTTTTCTAAGAGATATTCCCATCCCTCCAAGTTTCTTTGATATACTACTTAATGTAGTAATATCTTCACTGTTATTATGTTATAGTTAATATTTATGTGATTAGTCATTTGTCTGCCTACCCCTCTAAAATTTAAAGTTCATGAGACAAAGAACCCTATTCTATTATGGCTGTATCTACAGTGGGTGTCAAAATTCTCTAAACATATTTTGAAGCTGAAGGGATAGATTAAGAATGATGAATTCATAAAGGATATGATGGAATGGTTAGAGAGGTGGTTAGACAGCCAGTAGAATGTATCATCATAGAAGCCAAGTGAGAGTTTCAGAGAGCAAATATGCCAAATGTAGCAAGGAGGAATAAGAAGCTCAGAACTGAAATTGATCTTTAGGGGACAATATAACATAGTATTTAAGAAGAGCCAGACAGACCTGGATATTAATCTGTTTTCTATCTCTAGAAAAGGAATAATAATAATAACTACCTCATGGTGATAGTGAGTTTGTTTTTTTTAAGATTTTATTTCTTTTTTAAAGAGCGGGGAAGGAGGGAGAAAGAGAGGGAGAGAAATATCCACCGATTACCTCTCACATGCCCTCAGCTGGGGACCTGGCCCACAACCCAGGTATGTGCTGACTGGGAATCTAGCCAGTGACCTTTTGGTTCATAGGTTGATGCTCAGTTCCCTGAGCCACACCAACCAGGGCTGATTGTGAGGTTTAAATAAAATAAACTGTATAAAACATTTAGCATAGAACTTTGCACATATTAGAGCTCAGTAAGTTTTAGGTATTTTTATTGTAATTTACTAATACTTGTAATTTACTAATACTGAACCCACTGTAAGGACTCATTTGTAGTACTTAAAAATGTGTAGTTGATTATGTATTACTTTGCTAAGCAATGTCCTATCAAAGCATGTCTATTCCCTTATGATAGACAGGGTACCTACACAAAATGGTCTCCAAACATAGTTGAATTGTTTTCCAGAGTGGTTTGGTATCCGATTCATTGTCACTTGGATGGTTGTGAGATTAGTATAGAAGGTGTTGGGTGGGTAGTGGTCTTCACTTTATAGAAGAAATAGGGTATAGAGGTGTAAACAAGTCTGAGAAGTTTCTGTTTAAAAGTCCCGTATTTGTATTGCTTCCATACAAATTTAGGTATTTAGTGGCATAATGCAGAATATAGGGCAAGTAGCCCTCATCACTGCACATTGTGGTTTATTTTGTAAATTTATAGGTAATATCTAACATGTTAGATTATCATACTTCATGTTGATATAATATATGTATCCTATTAATGTAATTAATAATTTTCTTCTTTTTTTTACTAACTATCTTTTATTAGGTGTTAATTACAGTATGAAAGGATTCAGATGTACTGTGCAAAGATAATGGTCAGGAATATGGAGCCCACACTGGGTCCTCTTCAGTGGTACTTGTGTTGCCACACGTTTGGCTTCCTTATAAGAACAGCGGTAGTTAAAAAGCATATAAGCTTCCAGCACCATAGAAACTCCAGCAACATTCCCTTTGTTCATATTGACATGTTTGTTGTAATACAGGTAGTAACCTCTTTGAAGCTCCAGTATTGCCTTTAGTGGTGAAATCCTGCATCCGTATACAGCTTGGCAGCTCCCATAGTTTGACATCCATGAGTCTCTTCTCCTTCAGTGGTATGACTGATGCCATCTTGGAGTCCGGGCTATAATTAGTAATTTTCTAAAAAATTTATTCACAGCTAAAATGATCTAGGATAAATGGCTTCATGCTATAGATTTAGTTAGTTTCCCTTGAATTTGGACCAGGCTGTTCTAGATTGTTGTAATTTGAAAACATACTAGAAATTCCAAAGTTGCAAGAGAAATGAATGTTGGATTTTGTCTCTTTGTATGAATAGAGTCTTGCATTCTTAGTTCTGCATTTCTCCTTGGAACTATGTTTTAAGTTGAATATAACATGGTTGGAACCAGAGTAAGTTGTGTAACAATGTGGCGTCCTTGCCTCTGGATGGAAAACCTAGATTGGATAAATACTTTTCCAAAAGCTGAAAGATATCATTCACGAAGAACATTGCTTCGAAAGTTCAAAAACAGCATTCTGGCAGCTGCTGTAGGGACTGCTTTTCAAGCAGTTTACATTTAACAGATAAAAGGCATTCTTTGTTGCAAAGTATCTTCAGAATTTGGATTTATCTCTACTAGAAACACTTAAACTTGGTATGTGGGGCTTGTCAATCATGATTTTCTAGCTTTACTGCCTAAATGGATTCGCGAAATAAGCTGTTAGGCGTACTGTCCATTTTCCTACTTGATCAAGTTAGGGAAACATATTTTTCTATTCTTAAATACATTTTTAGGGTAGTGATCAATTTTTTCAAATTAATTCCTTTTCAGCTTACTGATATTCTGCTATTTTTAAATAATGTATGTCACTTGGATTCAGCTTTTTCCATTTTTTTTTTAAAAGAATGGAGTCACGCTTTCCCAATCCTTTTATAAAATGTTTTGAAAGTAAATAAGTACTGGTAAAAAAATACTCTTGAGTTCTTTGCAAGAAATACTGAAATTCTGTTGAGTTGACCAAAAGATCCTTTACATTTTTTTCCATATGATGGCTCTAGTAGTGCTTGGTTGTCCTTAACTTCATTTGAAACATTTTTGTTAGATTGTATTGTAACAGCTGTCATATCAGCATGCATGAAAAAAAAAGTATCAAAATTGGCAAATTTTTGTGTAGCCATTTTAATAAAGAAGATAGAACATATGCAACATTTTTGGCATTTTATGCTTTATTATTTCAGGAAAGGTAAAAATGCAACTTAAATGCAAAAAAAGATTTATGCAGTATATGGAGAAGGTGCTATGACTGATCTAATGTGTCAGAAGTGGTTTGCAAAGTTCCTTGGTACTATTGACATTTTGGTCAAATAATTCTTTTCTGCGTGGCTGTCTTACGCATTGAAAGATGTATATCAACACCCTTGGCCTCTACCCACTAGAGGCCAGTAGCAGGAGATAGCTGAGATACTCAAAATATCCAAATCAATAAAGTGGTGAAAATGAAAAATGTGTATTTTATTTTATGGAAAGAACTAAATGGACTTTTTAACCAACCCAAAACTTTACATTTATAAATATAAAGACTTCTGGAGTCCTTTCATTATAAAAAACAAAAACAAGGGGATTTTTAAATTGTGTACTTATGACTAGTGAATATAAAAGCAATTTTGTGTAAATTATTATTTGTTTTTAATGACTAACTCAAAAGATACATGGCAGGTCAATCACTTAATTACTAACACAAAACTAAGGATGGGCATTAGAAATGAAGAAACAAGGAAGAAGAGGGGGAAAAAACTGGAGAAGGACAATTGAAGCCAATAAGATATAACCTACATAACACATGGAATTAATTCAAATATTTATTGAATACATCTGTTGCACCAGGAACTCTTCTAAGTACGTTGAGTTAAACTGACAAAAATCCATTTCCTGGTGGACTTCATAAGTGGAACGATATAGACAACAAATAAATGTATTGTACACCAGATGGTGAGAAGAGCAATCGAGAAAAATGAAATAGGGTAGAGGGCAAGAAGAGAGAGTGGTGGAATGGGTGGTTTTCTATTTTATAAAGGATTGACAGGGAAATGTCTTTTCTGTAAGGTTACATTTAGGCAAAAATATGAAAGAAGTAAAAGAGCAAACCATGTGCCCTGGTGGTATGGCAGTTGTTTGAAGTATTGTCTGTCCTTTACACTGAAAGGTCATGGGTTCAATTTTTGGTCAGGGCACTTACCCAGGTTGTGGATTCGATCCCTGGTTGGGGTGCATACAGGAGGCAACTAATTGATGTTTCTCTTTTACACCCACGTTTCTCTCCCCCTCCCTCTCTCTATAAATCAATAAATGTGTCCTTGAGTGAGCAAAAAAACAAACAAACTGTGCAATTAATTATCTGGGGGAAAGTGTTCTAGTTAGGCAGAATAGCAAATGCAAAGGCCCTGGAGGGTAGGAGTATTTTTATTGTATTTGAGAAACCGGAGGAGACCTGTATTTCCCCACCTGGGAGCTAAGTGAGGAGACTGGTGGGAGATAGAAGAGAAATAGAGGATATTGCAAGGCAGATTAAATGGGTCCGTTAGATGATTGTAAGAACTTTGGCTTCTAATACTTTTGAGTGAAATGGGAAGCCATTTAACAGATTTTGAACAGAGGAGTGACATAATCTGAAACCAGCTCCAAAAGGACCACCCTGCTGTTGAATTGAGAAGACTGTAAAGTGTTACAAGGGCTGAAGCAAGGAACCAGTTAGGAGGCTATTATAGTAGGTCTGATATTGTCTCTTGGGTTTTATTGATAGCTGTCAAGTTAGTAAGAAATAAAAAATTTGAAAAATTAGTGAGAAATGGGTTCTCACTAATTATATTGTCATATTTCATTGATATTATTAATATATTCTGCATATACTTTGCTGACCTAATGGACATGTGGGGCATTAGACAAAGAAAGGATTCAGGGCTATTTTTTGACCTAAATAATTATGGTTATAGTTGCATTTATTGAAATGAGGAAGCCTGTGGAAAAAACAAATTGGGGGAGGCAGGTGAAGATGAATTGATTTTGGACATAATTAAATTTGAAGTCCTAATTATTGGACATCCAGTTAGTGTGTCAGGTAGGCATTTAATTTAGATAGATGAGTCTGGAGTCCCAGGAAGAGGTCACAGCTGCTCTATCTGGAGATGGAAATGTGTCAGTCATCAATGTTAGATGTCATTTAAAGCCAAAAGACTAGATGTAGTCACGTTGGAAGTGAGTGTAGATAGAAAAGGGAAGGGCATGCCTTGGGGCACTCCAGTGTTTAGAGTTCAGGGAGAAAAGGAGGAACTGATTGGCAAAGGATTCCGAGGTTGACTAACCGGTAAGAGAAGAATCTAGAGAAGTAGCCTGGAAGTCATGCGAAGAAGTGAAGGGGCTATTCAGTTGTGTCAAATTCTGTTCATAAGGTGAGAGGACTAAGAATTGAGCAATGTAGAGTACATTCATGAACTTAACCAGCAGCTTTTGTGCAGAGGTAATGGTGAAAGTGTAATCGATGTATTCAAGAGAAAAAGAAAAGACAAGGATTTGGAGATGGGGAGTACAGACAACCCTTCCAAAAAGTTTTGTTGTAAAAATGAACTGAAATGGGAAGCTGGTGGAGGATACGAGGTAAAGAGGAATTTTCTTAGGTGAGAAATATTGTACTGTTGTAACAGAAACTACCCCCCAACCCCCGATGAGTTCTATTACTCTGTGGTTCTTTTTGCCTGCCGCCAATAAAAACAGTGGTTCTCAGTGCCAGAGTTTGGTAAAAAGGAAAGGAACTATTTATTCAAAAGTTATACAGGTTCAAAATAATCCCACTCCCTTTAGAAACAAACTCCCCCAGACACACAGTACTGCTCCTCCCTTGCCTATGGAAAAGAAATAGAAGTCTGTAGCAGAGCTGGGCAGATTCCTGTGTGTATCCTGGCTTTCTCCAGTCATCTGTGCTTGGCTAGCTAGGCTCCTGTTCTATTTTTTTTTTCCCCTTTAATTTTACTTATTTATTTCTAGAGAGGGGAAGGGAGGGAGAAAGAAGGAGAGAAACATCAGTGTGTGGCTGCCTTTCACCCCCACCCCCCCCAACCAGGGACCCGGCCAGCAACCCAAGCATGCATCCTGACCAGTAATCAAACCCATGACCCTTTGGTTCACAGGCTGGCACTCAATCCACCGAGCTACACCAGGCAGGGCTAGGCTCCTGTTCTTAATCCAAAACCGCCTGTCACCTCCTCATGGTGAGTTGGGGAATCCTTCTGCATTCTTTCAAACTGTATGGGCAAGACTAAGACCCTGCACTACTGCTACATGGTCAGGAGGCTTCTCCTTCCTCAGCCATGTGATCAAGAGCCCCGCATGGCTGCTACATCCTGCTTTTCTGTTTCTTTCTAAGCTGTGTGGTCAAGAGAGCCCCCTCTCCACTCCCAGACCACATGGTTAAGCCCCAGCATGGCTGCTGCAGCTGGGTTTACATCCTGGTGTGGATCTTCCTCCGTAACCCCCTTTCCAAACCCTCCCTCACTGGGTTACACCTGCCAGTAGTCTAGTTTCTTCTGCCTTTCTCCGCTGCCATTGTTAGTCCAGGCAAGCGTGGCCCCGTGACATAGGAGCCACCTCCAAGCCATTCTCAAAAGACGCAGGAAGCCCCTCCGTACATCACATCACAGGTTAGTCTTGCCCTTCTCCCTGGCTCAGAGTAGGCACAGCTTTTAACATTAAAACACTGGCCAAGTTCTTCAGATATGCAGAGTAGCTCCCACTGGCTCTGCTCTGCTTTCCTCATCTCCCAGGCAATAGCTATGGGGTTTTTCCCCATTTGGGGGGACCTCCAGCTCAGCAACCCATTATAGTGTTTTTGTGCTGATTGTATTATCTAGAGCAATGGTGAGAAACAGATGATGAATGGGAGAAACAGGATAGTTGCCTGAATAATGCTCTTTAGAAGGCAGCAGGGATAGGATTTATTCCTCAAGTGGTGGGACTGGTTATAGAGACAATTTATATATTATGATAGGAAGGAAAGCAGACCCAGGCAAATGTGTAGATATATGGTAGGAGATTGTGGCAGCTTTCTTCTGATTGTTTCTATTAGCCATCATCAGATTGGAAGCATAATCAGTGAGTGGAGATGATAGGGTATAGTTGTCCAGAAGAGTGGTGGTGGTGTGAATAGGTTAAGGAACTGTGTTAACAGTGCTAAGGGCCACTTGAGGTTAGTGATTAGGAATGTGAAGTGAGATTAGTGAAGATGATTTTTGTTTTAGACCAGTTTTGATGGCACAGAGATAGAAGAGGTATATAATTTGGAAGCTCTCTTACTAGTGCAATTAAGATATTTTAGTAAGTTGACAGAATATCACTTAATATGAAATATAGTTAATATACAATAAGAAAAACCTATATATAGGTTTCTCATTTATAACACAAGATGAATTCATGTTATTAAAAAAAAGTGACATTTTCTACATGCCAAACATTATATTAGAAGCTTAGAGACCTTAAAATTCCTTCCTTCCTTCCTTCCACTGTTTACTAGGTACTAAAATATGTGACATTCACTGTTCCAGGTGCTGGTGATGTAGTAAACAAACCAGAAGAGATTGCTTCCCACACCAAGCTTATATTTTCATTATAGTCTGTTTGGGGATGCAGCTGATAAATATGGAGCAAGAATTTAAAAATTACCCCAGTTGTTATCCTGTATGGATAACAAGTATTTAGGGAAGAATCAGGTCAGTGCAGGCTTAAATATAGGTATGAGAACATAGGTCAGCAATTTGTTACCCAAAAGGTTTCTTGATGCTTTTAGAAAGATAATGTATATTAGGTTACTTCCACTGTGGTGTTACAGTATCACTCCTTAATCAAACACATTAATAATTCACCACTGAAATGTATGACTATTCACAGAAATTGTGGTACTTAAGACCAAAGTGGATCCATATCAGATCATGTTAGGTTTTGTCACTATGAAAATACTTTTGGTTTTCAGACTTTTGAATTTCAGGATTGTGAACCCATCATGGAGAAGATAGAACTCTGTACACTTAAAGGGGAATAAAACAAATGGCACAGAAACAGAAATTAACATGATTTTAGGGACAGTAAAGAAAACTGAATAGACTAAATAATAGGGCTTGTGTGTTGGTAAGGAAGGATAAATACGTTTGAATAATAAGAGCCAGATTAGGAAAAGCCTTGGGTGCCACTGTGAAATATTAACATGTCAAGTGGTAGACAGCAAGAATTGTCAGAGTGAAGTGATTGGAGGATTATTCTTTCAGCTGCTTGTATGAATGAATAAAGTGGGAATAAACTATAAGTTTTAGTCAGTTGGCTAATATTTGTAGAGCAACTACTTAAAAAGCTACTGCTACTACTATTAATAGAAATAACTATAAATTGTTGATACCTTTTATTGAGCCATGCTATGTGCCAGTCATTTGGGCTATACATTTTACTTACATTCCTTGTAGGAGTTACAAAACAATTATATAGTCTTTGTCCTTGAGAATCTTATGATCTTGTTGGAAAGAAAAATCTTAAGGCACATAGTTTAAACTATAAAATGCTTTACTTCAAAAATGGAACTTTCTAAGGGATAGGTGGTTCTTTTTACACATACTAGTCCTGTTTCTTGTTCTGGATATATGCTTGAAAAAGAGACTAACTTATCAATACTCAAGAATAGTGAAATATGCCCTGGCTGGTGTGGCTTAGTGGACTGGGTGCCAGCCTGTGGACCGAAGGGTTGCTGGATTGATTCCTGGCCAGGGCACATGCCTGGGTTGCAGGCTGGGCCTCCAGTTGGGGGCATGAGAGAGGTAACCAGTCTATGTACCAGTATCTCACACATCAGTGTATCTCCCTCTCTTTCTCCTTCCCTTCCCCTCTCTTTAAAAATAAATGTATAAAATCTTCAAAAAAAAAAAAAGAATAGTGAAATCTTTCATTTCAGTTTAATATTTACTACTGAGGAGTGCCAAAATATATGAAATTATTTTAATCTTAGGCTTGTGTTGATAGAAGATTTTTGGTTGAGTTATAACTGGTTCTTAAACATTGATTTGTACCATACCACTACAGCTTGTTTATAGTATCTGTAGAATAATAAACTTAACTTGAAAATTTTAAATCTGTCATAACTAAATGAATTAGAATTCATTTTGAACGGCATTTTGATTTAACTCTGATTTTGGGTTCTTCCTGACTTTCTTGTCCCCCCCTCCCTGTACCCATTTCTCATGTTAGTCATTAGTTCTAATCTGATAAATTTTTGTTGTGGTCTGTCCTGCAGAGAAGAAGATGCTGGTTGCAAGTTTTGGAGATTCCTGTTTTCTATGGAACACAGTTTTGTGAAATATTCATAGGATTCCTTGGCAATAATATACACTTGTGATGGACCCTAGAAATACTGCTATGTTAGGATTGGGTTCTGATTCCGAAGGATTTTCAAGAAAGAGCCCCTCTGCTATCAGTATTGGCACACTGGTCAGCAAGAGAGAAGAAGAGCTAGAAAACACAAAGGAGGAAGAGGGCCTTCGCAAGTGGAATCGGGAAAGAAACATTGAAGCAGGGAAAGATGATAGTTTGACTGATGCACAGCAGCAGTTTTCAGTGAAAGAAACAAACTTTTCAGAGGGAAATTTAAAATTGAAAATTGGCCTTCAGGCTAAGAGAACTAAAAAACCTCCAAAGAACTTGGAGAACTATGTATGTCGACCTGCCATAAAAACAACTATCAAGCACCCAAGAAAAGCACTTAAAAGTGCGAAGATGACAGATGAAAAAAATGAACACTGTCCTTCAAAACGAGTAAGTAGAATTCCCATCAATATATGGTGACAATATTTGGACTTCTTGATTAATTTTTATCTAACCTGTATACATATTCTATGAAGTTTGGCTTTAAACTTTATGTTATTTCAAAACAGCCTATTTTGTAAGCCTGAAATAGGCTTTGAGCCTTGTCGGAGATGTGAGTGATAGTATTACCATGTATGTATTTGTATTTGCAAAATTATGGCAGATATTTTAAATGGAGTATACCCAGATTCCTGCTTCTAGTGGCATAACAGAAAGAATACTATATTTCATTAGAAAAACTAGATTTGAATCTTGCCTTCCTACTTACCAACAATGTGACCATAGACAAAACGATAGAGAAGAAACTGAGACTCAAAGATCTTAAATGATCTTTTAACCTCAAGTGGCCCTTAGCACTGTTAACACAGTTCCTTAACCTATTCACACCACCACCGCTCTTCTGGACAACTATACCCTATCATCTCCACTCACTGATTATGCTTCCAATCTGATGATGGCTAATAGAAACAATCAGAAGAAAGCTGCCACAACCTCCTACCATATATCTACACATTTGCCTGGGTCTGCTTTCCTTCCTATCATAATATATAAATTGTCTCTATAACCAGTCCCACCACTTGAGGAATAAATCCTATCCCTGCTGCCTTCTAAAGAGCATTATTCAGGCAACTATCCTGTTTCTCCCATTCATCATCTGTTTCTCACCATTGCTCTAGATAATGCAGTCAGCACCTACCTTTTAGGATGGTTGTGAGGATCCAGCTCACTAATATGTGTTGAAAGTTTTTTCCCCCTCTTTATTGAATTTATTGGGGTGACACTGGTTAACAAAATTATATAGGATTCATGTGCACAGTTCTACAGCACATCATCTGTAAGTGTATTGTATGTCCACCACCCCAAGTCAAGTCTCTGTCAGTCACCAAGTTTTTGTTAACATTGTTTTTACAAGTACTAATTGTTTTATACATGTATGTATTCCGTTCCTCATAAGACAAGTCAGTATCTTAAAAATTGTATCCTCTTTCTCACCAGCTATCCAAATATAATAACTAATTATTCTTAATTCCTTTTACTCTGTCTAGTAAAGATGTTGTGTGTTTTAGATTATTTGTCGACCACAAGTTAATCATTCTACACAAAAGCTAATATGAAGTTGTGGACACCATACGTGCCTACACAAAGATTTAAATTGTATACATACATAAGTAAAACAGTGGATTTAGGCAGAGAGAATTGACTGAATATTTTGGCCGAAATTTCGGGATATTCCTGACTGTGTGAAATAACTTGATTTTTACTGTTAATTTCCTTAACATCAAATTCATGTGCCTTCTGCGTGTTACCAGAAACCATAATGATGCAGGTTCTTGGTTCTTCAAATTGCTGTTGCATCCAGAAATTTTTAATAGTTGTTATTCTACACAAGATCATAGAAATATATTGTGGCTTGGAAAGGGTTATTGATAGAATCAACTATTGACGAGTTATATTACAAGTCAGGAAAAATGGGCATTGTACTAATTCATGAAAAAAATTATGTAGCTTGATGATTCTTAGCTAAATTGATCAATCTACCCTGAGCCTTATTTTCCTCATCTCTGAAATAAAGATATCTGTTTTTGCTCACCTTAGGGATTTTCAGGAGGTCGATTGAGAAAAGATTTTTATTTAGATCTCTTTACTTGAAACAATGTTATATTTATTTGCACAGCTAACTTGTAAAGGGTTCTAGGATGATTTTCTTTAGTTATCTTTCTATATTATTTTAAAAAATACCCATTGCCAACGATGAGGTTTTGTACTGAAATGATTTTGCCCGCAATATGTACTTTCTCTCATATATAGGTGGTTTATATCCCAGGTATCTTGTTTATTGTAGAACACGGTCTGGTTTCTGATGGAAGGTATCTGTATACTCACAAAACTGCTGGTGATGGATAGGTATTTATTTGTCCAACAGTTGCTTTAGCATAGGATGTTGAGTATATACTACCTTCTGAATTAGCTCTTCAGAAATAATGGAAAGAGCATGGTTTTTAGAATCAGAACCAAATTCAAATATGAGCTTTTCTTATTTATAACATGGAACTATTAATGCCTATTTTAAATAGTTATATTAGTTATTAAACTTATATGTAGTATCTGGCATGAGAAAGGTTCTTGTGAATGTTCTCTTTTCCTCATAGCCTAAGGTAGGGCTTCACAACATGGAATCTCTGAAAGGGCTTGGGTGTGTGTGGTTGTTGCATGTGTAATATAATAGTGTGTACAAATTTTGTGTTTTTGTTTGGATGTGTTTTTATATAGCTCTTACCAGCACCTCAAAAGGATTCATGACTCCAAAAAGATTAAGTATCAGTGGCTAACAAGGAAAAGATGGAGTATTGTGAAGCATGTTGATAGTCTAAGAAAGCTTGGGGATTTTCTTTTCATTTTAAAGCAAGGCTTTACTAAAAACAAACTCCATTCCTCATTCTTCACAAGTAGTTAAGTTTTTGTCAGTGCTGCTTTTAAAGCAAAATTTATAGTAAAAATATAGAAATACAGCCCTGACTGGCGTGGTTTACTTGGTTGAGCATTGTTCTGCAGAGCAAAAGGCTGCCAGTTCAATTTCCTGTCACAGAACATGCCTGGGTTGCAGGCCAGTCCCCAGTTGGGGTACATGCAAGAGGCAACTGATCTATGTTTCTCACACACATTAATGTTTCTCTCCCTCTCTTCCTGCCCTTCTCTCTAAAAATAAATAAATAAAATGTTTAAAAAAATTTTAAAACATAGAAATAAAGAGTATATATTTTATCTCATAATTTTCTCTTTCAGAATTTTTTTCCCAAAGATTTTGTTTATTTTATTTTTACACAGAGGGCAAGGGAGAGAGGGAAACACCAGTGTGTGGTTGTTTCTCATGTACCCCTCACTGGGGACCTGGCCCAGAACTGCCCCATGTGCCTTGACAGGGGAATCGAACTGGCAACCCTTTGGCTTGCAGGCCGACGCTCAGTCCACTGAGCTACACCAGCCAGGGCTCTTAATATAATTTTTAAAGTACATTTTATTGATTATGCTCTTATAGTTGTCCCAATTTTTCCCCCTTTACCCCCTCTGCCTGGTACTGCTCTTCCCTCCAGCAATCCCCGCCCCCCTTAGTTCATGTCCATGGGTTGTACATATAAGTTGTTTGGCTTCTCTATTTTCTATACTATTCTTAACATCCCCCTGTCTATTTTGTAACTACCAATTATGCTTCTTAATCCCTGTACTTCTTCCCCCATACTCCCCATTCCCCCTTCCAGCTAACAACCCTCCAAACCATCTCCATGTCTATGATTCTGTTCCTGTTCTAATTGTTTGCTTAGTTTGTTTTTGTTTTTTAGATTCAGTTGCTGATACCTGTGAGTTTGTTGTCATTTTACTGTTCAGAGTTTTGATCTTCTTTTTCTTAAATAAGTCCCTTTAGCATTTCATGCAATAAAGGCTTGGTGATGATGAATTCCTTTAGCTTTACCTTGTCTGGGAAGCAGTTTATCTGCCCTTCCATTCTAAAGGATAGCTTTACTGGGTTGAGTAATCTGGGTTGTAGTTTCTTGCTTTTCATCACTTTGAATATTTATTGCCAGTCCTTTCTTGCCTGAAAAGTTTCTTTTGAGAAATCTGCTGATAGTCTTATGGGAACTCCCTTATAGGTAACTCTCTGCTTTTCTCATGCTGCTTTTAATATTCTCTCTTTATATTTAACCTTTGGCATTTTAATTATGATGTACCTTGGTGTGGTCCTCTTTGTGTCCAACTTGTTTGGGACTCTGTGCTTTCTGGACTTGTGTTTCTATTTCCTTCACCAAGTTAGGGAAGTTTGCTTTCGTTATTTTTTCAAAAAAGTTTTCAGTTTATTGCTCTCCGTCTTCTCCTTCTGGCATCCCTATGATTCAGATGTTGTTACTTTTGGAGATGTCCCAGAGTCTTCTTATGTTCTTCTTATTTTGTTGAATTCTTGTTTCTTCATTCTGTTTTGGTTGAGTGTTTCTTTCTTCCTCTGTGGAAGGAGGGATCAGAAAAGGAACAATGGCCTCTGCCCCCCTTTCTGTCCGGGAGAAAGCTGTCACTCAGCTGCTACCTTGATGCCAAACATTTCAGCTCTTCCCCGTATGCTACTGGTGCCTTTCAAGCTGCTACCCTGGTGCTGGAGTTCAGGGAGTGAGTCTGAGTAAGTTCATGTGTAGGTTCTTTAAGGGGAACTGCTTGCCACTCCAGAAATTTCTTCCATCGACTCAATTTCCACTGAATTTTATAGCCAGAAGTTATGGGGACGTATCTTCCTGGCACTGAAACCCTGGGCTGGGGGACCAGATCTGGGGCTGGGACTCCACACTCCCGAGATACCCCTCCTAAATTTTTATCCACCACACGTGGATATGGCACCAACCTGTTCTGCATCTCTGCCCCTCCTACCAGTCTGGATGGATGTGGTTTCTTTAATTCCATAGTTGTCAGACTTCCATTCAACTCAGTTTCTGACAGTTCTGAGTGATGGTTCTATATTTTAGTTGTAATTCTGATGTGGTTGTGGGAGGAGGTGAGCTGTGTTTACCTATGCCACCATCTTGACCAGAAAGCTCTCTTTCTTGAATTACATGATATATTGTTAAGTTTATGGTAGTTTACTCATGGCCTCTATTATTTAGAGTGATTCAAGTATGTCATTTATATTTTAAAAATTTCTATTCACAGCTTAGGAACTGGCACATTAATAACTGAAGTTTAAAGTTCATTCCTGTGAAAAAAATATTAAGGGGTAACTACTCTTAATGCCTTTTATTTTAAGTTATATTAGTTATAACCCTGGTCGGGTGGTCCAGTTGGTTGGAGCATCGTCCAAGACACCAAAAGGTTGCAAGTATGATTCCTTGCCAGGGCTCATACCTAGGTTGCAGGTTTGATTCCTGGTAAGCAAACATATGAGAGGCAACCGAGCAATGTTTCTCTCTCACACCATTTTCTCTCTCCATTCCCCTTTCTCTAAAATCAACATACATATCCTCAGGTGAGGATTTAAAAAAGAAGTTAAAGTTATGTTCTAGATTTTAAGGGTCCTGATTTTGTTTGTTATTTTAAATATATTTTTCCAGTTTTATTGAGATATAAGTGACACACAGCCGTGTGTAAGTTTAAGGTGTACTGATTTATTTATAATTAATTTTGAGACTTACCTTTTTGTGTTACATTTTGCAAAACCAAAAATAATGTGTAACATTCAGTGTTTGTAACAGTGTTGGGGAAACGAGCACTCTCGATTGGTTTTGGCAAATGGTGAATTTCTACAGCACTCTTCAAGAGTAGTTTGCATGTACCTGTCACATTTTAAAATGGGCTATTCCTTGATCTCACAGTGTCAATTCTAAGAAACTGTCTTGTAGAAAAACTTGCAAGTATATACCAAGATCTATGTGTAAGATATTTATTAAAAGTATGGATTTCCTGGCTGGTGTGGCATAGTGGATTGAGTGCCAGTCTGAACCGAAAGGTCACTGGTTTGATTCCCAGTCAGGGTACATGCCTGGGTTGCAGACCAGGTCCCCAATTGGGAGCGTGTGAGAGGCAACAGGTTGATGTATCTCTAGCACATCAGTGTTTCTCTCCTTCTCTTCCTGCCTCCCTTCCCCTCTCTCTAAACATAAATAAATAAAATCTTTTTAAAAAAAAGTATAGATTCCTCATGCTTTCTTGTTGATTCTTACTTTATTTGTCTGGGTATTTAAGTGTAAATTCAGTGTCATTAATTACATTCACAATATTACAACCATCACCAACCGCTATTTCCAAAACCTTTCTGTTAACCCCAAACAGAATTCTGTAACCATTAGGCAATAATTTCCCATTGACCCTCCCTTAAGCCCCTGGAAACCTTTAATCTATTTTCTGTTTCTATGAATTTGCCCACAGTAGGCACCTCATTTAAATAGAATCATATAATAATTATCATTTATGTCTTATTTCCCATAGCGTAATGTCTTCAAGGTTCATCCATGTTGTAGCATGTATCAGAATGCCTTTTTTGTGGTCAAATAATCTCCCATTGTATGCATATACCATATTTTGTTTATCCATTCATTATCTGTGAATACTTGGATGTCTCCTACCTTTTAGGTAGTGAATAATGCTGCAATGAAAATTGTTATACAAATATCTGTTCCAATACCTGCTTTCAATTCCTTTGGGTATATACTTAGGAATGGAATTGCTGGATCATATGGCGAGTCTGGTGTAGCTGTTTTACTTAGCAGCTGCACCACTTCATATTCCCACCAGCAATTCATGGGGGGGTTCCCATTTCTCTAAGTCCTCATTAACATTTGTTATTTTCTGTTTTGTTTTGTTTTTGTTTTTCAGTAAAAGCCATCCTGAAGGGTATAAATTGTGTATCACTGTGATTTTGATTTGCATTTCCCAGATGACTAATGATGTTGAACATCTTGTGCTTGTTGTCCAGTTTTATATCTTCTTTGTAGAAATGTCTCTTCAAATCTTTTGACCATTTTTGAATTGTATTCTTTTGTTGCTGAGTTTTTAAATATTTTTATATATTTGTATATAATTTGAATTTCCCTCCATTGTGTGGGTTGTCTTTTCACCAAGTGTCCTCTGCTGCACAAAGCTTTTCAATTTCAATGAACTGTAGTTTGTCTGTATTTTCTTCCATTTCCTGTGCTTTTGGTGTCATATCCAAGAAATCAGTACCAAATTCAATGTCATGAATATTTTTCCCTTACGTTTTTCTCTTAAGGGTCTTATATTTATATCTCTTATGTTTAAGTCTTTGAGAGATTCTCAGATATCTCATCCTCAACTTGCACTCTGAATTCAAAAACTGATTACAATAGCAAGGTAGACTTTGCACATGGGAAACTTATAGACCATTTAATGTCTATGAGTATGGATATTGGATTAGCAAATACTATTTGATTAGGTAATATACTCCTGTGATTGATTTGGAATTTAAAAAATACAAAAACAATGAAACATTGTTACCACCATTATCCTCACTCTACCCTCCTCCCATCCCCAATAAATTCACGTTGGTATCCCCTTTTAGGCAATGTGTGAGAACCATGCTAACTATGATACCTGATAAGCCGAACAGCTATTTCTCAACCAAAAATAAGAAAACTATTATGTATATAAATGTGTCTTCTGGATCACAGGATTACTTGGAAAATAATACCACATTGAGAACAAATTGTTTGGGACCAACATTAACGCAAAGAAACTTCCAGTAAATTAAGTCCAGCATCATTGTCTTTTTCTCTCCTACAAATAGGACTCTAGTAGTGCTTAGTTGTCTTTAACTCCATTCAAATCAATTTTGTTAGATTGTATTGTGACAGCTGTCATATCAACATGCATTTAAAAAAACCTTATCAGCATCAGTGAATTTTTGTGTAGCCATTTTAATATTAAAGATGGAAGAAAATACACATTTTTGGTGTATTATGCTTTATTATTTCAAGAAAAGTAAAAATGCAACTGAAATGCAAATAAAAGATCTGTGCAGTGTGTGGAGAAGGTACTGTGACTGATCAAATGTGTCAGATGTGGTTTGTGAAGTTTAGTGCTAGAGATTTCTCACTGGATGGTACTCCACAGTTGGGTAGACCAGTAGAAGTTGATAGTGATTAAATCGAGACCTTGAGAATAATCAACGTTATACCACTCAGGAGAGAGCCAACATACTCAAAATACTCAAATCAATAAAGTGTTCAATGACAATGAAAAATGTGTCTATTATTTTATGGAAAAAAACTAAATGGACTTTTTGTCCAACCCAATATATACAAGCAAATACCTCCCCATTTAAAAATATAAATAGTAACATACTGTGTGTACTGTTCTGCATCATGCTTTTTTTCCACTTAAAGTGTATTGTGAAATTTTTCCATACAAAGACTAAGAAAGTCTCTGTAGACCTTTGAAATAGGGGTTTAAAGGGCTTCAAGTATTTTTTTCAGTTTTTCATTTGTCTTAGGCATTGCTTATTTTATTTTGCCACACAGAAGTCTTTTTTTTGGTGGGGGGGGTGTCTTTCTTTTTCTGCCAACTTAAATTAATTGTTTCTTTTATGGCTTCTAGAGTTTGACATCATTTGAAAGACCGTCACTCCAACTTTATAAAAGATCTTTTATTTTTGTAGCATTTTTTAAATATTTCATTTAAATTTTTTAAAATTTATATTTTTAATTGACTTTTTTAGAGAGGGAGGGCGAGAGAGAGACACATTGATTTGTTTTCCATTTACTTATGTATTCATTGGGTGCTTCTTGCATGTTCCCTGACCGGGGATCGAACCTGCAACCTCGGACAATGCTCTAACCAGCTTGGCTACCCAGCCAGGGCCAGTGTGTCATATTACATACGATAAACTCCAAATGAATCTGGAGTAATGAATCAAATGTAGTACAACTTCTGAGTCCAACTTTATCCAAATAGGTATAAGTTGTCCCAATATTTTTATTAATAAGCGCTCTTTACTCCTCAGATTTGAGACACTGTTTTTGCCATAGACTGAATTTCTGTATGTACTTGGATCTAGTCTGTTTTCCCATTTTGTGTCATTGATATCTCTGTTTATTTGATGTCATGGTAGTTTTCATTATGTTTTATTTCTGGTAGGGCTAATTCTTTGTCATTATCGTATTTTAGAGTACTTCTTGCATTCTTGCTTATTAATTTGTGAACTTAATGTGATTTCAGTAAAAACATTTTTTTTTAGAACTTGTCCAGTTGATTATATAGTAAATATTTTGTCCATAAAAATAAATAAAAATCTGTGGTTGAACTGGGAACCTAATTGGAGAATGATTTCATTCAGAAGGTCTGTATTAGCTTTGTCAGGAATTGGGTATATTACTAAGACATTTGTCTCTTTGCCTCTAGGTACATTTACCCTTTGGACAACTAAACCTACTTAGAGCAGCCTTTTTGTTTTTCTTTTCTTTTGGTATCTTTGAGATTTTTCTACTTCCTATGAGGCCATCAGTGCAATAAACATTATATCTTAGGCAATTTTTAGTTATTTTGTTGTAACAGAAGAATCTTTATGGTATTTAGCCTGCTGTATGACTAGAGTGGAAATTAATTGATTATTTTATAAGAAATATATTATTACTATTTTAAAGATTATATTTATTTATTTTTAGAGGGAGGGAGAGAGGGAGAGAAACATAAATGTGTGGTTGCTTTTTGAGCGCCCCCTACTGGGGACCTGGCCCACAACCCTGGCATTTACCCTGACTGGGAATCGAACCAGTGACCCTTTGGTTTGCAGGCTGGCACCCAATCCACTGAGCCACAGCAGCCAGGGCTAATTATTTTTTAAAAGATTTTAGAGGGGAAGGGAGGGAGAAATAGAGAAACATTGATGTCCCAGAGATACGTCAATCTGTTGCTTCTCACACAGCCCCAACCGAGGACTTGCTGGAAGCCCAGGCATGTACCCTGACTGGGAATTAAACCAGTGACCCTTAGGTTTGCAGGCTGGCACTCATTCAAATGAGGCACACCAGCGAGGGCTAATTATTATTATTATTTTAAACTGTGGAGTTTTTTTTTTAAATATTTTATTTCTTTATTTTTAGAGAGACGGAAAGGGAGGGAGAAAGAGAGGGAGAGAAACATCAGTGTGCAGTTGCCTCTTGTGTGCCCCCTACTGGGGACCTGGTCTGCAACCCTGGCTGGGAATCGAACCCTCGATCCTTTGGTTAAGTGGGGTTCATTCCAGGGGCACAAGAATGATTCAGCATATGCAAATCAATCAGTGTGACATACCGCAATAATATAAGAGATGAACAGTATATGATCACGTCAATAGATGCAGAAAAAAATCA
Organism: Mormoops blainvillei; assembly: GCA_004026545.1. Taxonomy (NCBI): domain Eukaryota; kingdom Metazoa; phylum Chordata; class Mammalia; order Chiroptera; family Mormoopidae; genus Mormoops; species Mormoops blainvillei. The sequence continues at coordinate 329,288 of PVJD01000343.1, forward strand.
TTTGACAAGATATACTATCCATTTGTGACTAAAACATTCAATAAAATGGGTATAGAAGGAAAGTCCCTGAACGTAGCAAGGACCATGATAGAGGCCATGTCAGCTAATGGTGAAAAGGTGAAAGCTTTTCCGTCTAATAACAGGAACAAGATGAAGATCCCCATTCTCACCACTGTTATTGAATATTGTCCTAAAATTCCTAGACAGAGCAGTCAGGTAAGAGAAAGAAATAAAAGGCATCCAGATTGGGAATGAAGAAATAAAAGTGTCACTTTTTGCAGATAACATGATTCTATATATTAAAAAATCCTAAATACTCCACCAAAAAGCTATTAGAAACAATAAAGAAATGCATTAAAGTCGTAGGATACAAAAATCAATGTACAAAAATCCATTGAGTTCCTATATGCTAGCAATGAAATTTCAGAAAAAGAAGTGAAAACAGTTCCCTTTGCAATGGCAACAAAAAGAATAAAACACCGCATTTTTGCCTATATAATGCGCACTCATGTTTTTGTGTGCATTATACAGGGTATTATTATATCCATGGTATGTAATCATTATACCCATGCATAATGCACATCTTTATTTTTCCCTCAAAAATTTGGGCAAAAATGTGTGCATTATACATGGTAAAATACAGTACCTAGAAATAAATTTGATAAAGAACGTGAAGGGTGGTCTGTACACAGGAAAATAAAATACATTCTTTATAAAATTGAACAACACATAAATAAATGGAAAGGTAGTCCATGTTTATGGATCGGAAGACTCAAAACAGTTTAAAATGACCATATTACCTAAAGCAATATACAGATTTAATGCAGTCCCTATCAAAATTCAGATGGTATTTTTCACAAAAATAAAATAAAAAAAATCATCAAATTCATATAGAACTACAAAAGAACTTGAATAGCCAGTGTGACCCTGCAAAAAAGAACAAAACAAGAGGTATCACACTCCCTGATTTCAAATTATACTACAAAGCTACAATAATTGAAACCACATGATATTGACAAAAACAGATGCACAGTCCAATGAAATAGAATTCAGAGCCTAGAAATAAACCTATTTGTATATGGGCAACTAATTTTTAACAAAGGAGCCACAAAAACATAATAAAGAAAGGAATGCCTCTTCACTAATGGTGTTGGTAAAATTGGAAAGCCACATGCAAAAGAATGGAACTAGACTGCTATTTTGACATCATACGCAAAAGTTAACTCAAAATGGATTAAAATGAAATATAAGACCTGAAACAATAAATGACATAGAGGAACAAAAAAACATAGGTACTAAACTTATGGACCTTAGTCTTAGTATTTTATAATTTGACCTCAAAGGCTAGGGAAGTAAAGGCAACAATAAATGAATGGGACTATATCACACTATAGAGATTCTACACAGCAAAAGAAACCATCAACAAAACAAAAAGGCAACCAACTGAATGAGAGAAGATATTTGCCAATAGTACCTTTGCTAAGGGGTGAATATCCAAAATATATAAACAACTCAGCAGAAAAACCCCAACAATCCAATTAAAAAATCGACAGCCTGAGCAGACACTTTTCCCAAGAAGACATTACAGATGGCCAACAGATGTATAAAATGATGCTCAACTTCACCAACTATTAGGGAAATGCAAGTCAAAACTACAATGTAATAACTACCTCAAACCTGTTAGAATGCCTATTATCAAAGTCAAGGAGTAACAAGTATTGGAGAGGTTCTGGAGAAAAAGGAATCCTCATTCACTGCTGGTAGGAATGTAAACTGGTACAGTCACTATGAAAAACAGTATGAAGGCTCCTCAAAAAAATTAAGAATAGAATTAGCATATGACTCAGCAACCCTTCTTCTGGGCATGTACCCCCAAAATTTGAAAACATTTATTTGTAAAAATGTATGTAACTTGATGTCTATTGCAACATTATTCATGGTGCCCAAGACATGGAAACAACCAAAGTGTCTAATAGATGATTGGATAAAGAAGATGTGGTACATATATACAGTGAAATGCTACTCGGCCATAAGAAAAGACAAAATATTACCATTTGTGATAACATGGATGGATCTTGAGAATATGCTATGTGAAATAAGATGAAAAAAGTCAAGAACCATATATATATAGTTACACTCAAATGGGGGATATAAAACAGGAAGCAACAAAGAAAGAGGACAAAAACTCAACACTTGAAAACATTATGGTGGTTATTTGAGGGAAAGGGGGTGGAGGGGAGCTAGTAAAGTGTAAAGGGAATCACATATATGGTGACAGAAGATTTAACTGCACAGAGAATACACTATGCAATATACAGATGATGTATTATAGAATTGTATTTGAAACTATGTAATTTTATTAACCAGTGTGAGCCCCAATAAATCTGATGAAAAAATTTAAAAATATATTAATGTATCAAAAAATATATCAATTCTGTAATACAGATGATATATTATAGGTGTATTAATGATGTATTAAAATATATAATATTTGCAACATAATAAAACAGTCATTAGCAATGCAATTTTGAATTTTCAGTGAGTGATTTTTATGGAGAATTATTTAAACCCACAGGAATCTAAGCATTCTAATTATGGCCTGTTGGCCTGAGATTTTAATAAATTATAGAAATGATTAATATGGTTTCTTTAATAAGAAAATTAAGGGTAATAATAGTAGTATCAGTTTTTGCTTAGTATAGCTGATTTGCCTAACAATTTTTAAATTGCTGAATACAAATTCCAGTTTTGTAATGAAATGTTGAGGGAAAAAATGGGTCTGATATTACCTAGATGTTTGCATTTCCTTTCCATTTCTGCTAAATAGTAATAGTATATTAGATTTTCTACATATCGTTATTTCCTTTAAATTGTGCCCTGTTTTAGATAAGCCCAGTTTTAGATAAAATGGATATATTTTTTATTGGTATATAATTCAAAGACCACAAAATCCACTCTTTTAAAATGTACAGTTCAGCCCTGGCTGGTGAGCTCAGTGGATTGAGCGTTGACCTGCAAACCAAAGGGTCACCAGTTCGATTCCCCAGTCAGGGCACATGCCTGGGTTGTGGGCCGGGTCCTCAGTGTGGGGGTGCATGAGAGGCAACCACACATTGATGTTTCTCTCCCTTTCTTTCTCCCTCCCTTCCCCGCTGTCTAAAAATAAAATAAATCTTTTTTTTTAAATGTACAATTCAGTGGTGTTCATTGTATTTACTGTATAACAAAGTTGTGCAGTCATCACGATTATCTTATTTCAGAACGTTTTTATTACCCTAAATATGTATTTTTATTGCATTTGTTATAGTTTATATAACTTATGAAGGACTAATACTTTACTTTTTACTTTTCACAAGGGAGATCAAGTTTTGTATCGTTTAATTTTGAACATAATCCCTACTCTAGACTCATATTTTTTTTTTAAAGATTTTATTTATTCATTTTTAGAGAGAGGAAGTGAGGGAGAGGGGGAGAAAAACATCAAAATATGGCTGCCTCTTGCATGGCCCGCTCCGGGGACCTGGCCTGCAACCCAGGCATGTGCCCTGACCAGGAATCAAACCGGCAACCCCTTGGTTTACAGGCCTGCACGCAGTCCACTAAGCCACACCAGCCAAGGCATAGACTCACATTATTTTTTGTTTTATTTATTCCTTCATAAAATATTTGAGTGTCTATCTGGTGTAGTAAACAAGCAATTATGGTATAATGTGGTAACATTCATAATAGAAATACAGAGTGTTTATGGAATCACAGAATTGTTTGGAGAAAGTGGTGAGCAGGAGTATATGCAAGGAAAGCTTTACAGAGGAGATAATATTTCAGATTAGGTGTTGACATCTTTGTTAGAATTTGCTAGTAAGAGAAGTGCTTTGGAGTCAGACTGAATAATAAAGGGCAAAAGCACACTGAGCGTGTCTCCCAAACTTGTCAATTGTCCGTGAAACAAGAATTGGAAATCCCTTTAGTTGAGTACTAAAGAAAATAAAAAGAATGGGGAACAGGTGTGGTATTTATGGTATTTATAAAATCAGTTTCTAAAAAAAATTTATTTACTTTTAGAGAGAGGGAGAGGGAGAGAAACACTGATCTGTGATATGCCAATAGGTTGTCTCTTATACACCCGCAAAGGCCCACAACCCGGCATGTGCCCTGACTGGGAATTGAACCAGCAATCTTTCAGCCTGCAGGCTGGTGCACAGTCCACTAAGCCAAACCAGCCAGGGGTAAAATAAACTTTCTGTGTTGTACTTAAAAATTTAGAGGAGTCTCCACTTCATTTTTTGTCTGCTTTTTCTTCTTAACAGATCGTAGGTTGTAGTTTTCTCTCTGTTCTGACTTACAAAGTGAGTTTTATTTTTAAATTATGTAATATTGCTTTTAACATAAAATTTTATTTTCTTTTTTATTTATTTAAATTTTTCTTTTTTAAAGATTTTGTTTTTTAGAGAATGAGGAAGGGAGGTCGAAAAGAGAGGGAGAGAAACATCCATATGTGAGAGAAACATTGATCGGTTGCTCCTTGCATGCCCCCAACTGGGGGCTTGGCAATGCAACCCAGGCATATGCCCTGACTGAAACGAACCTGTGACTCTTTGGTTTGCAGGGCGGCACTCAGTCCGCTAAGCCACAACAGCCAGCTTATTGCTTTGTTATATCCATTTCTGTGATTCTGTTCCTGTTCTAGCTGATTGCTTAGTTTGTTTTTGTTTTTGTTTTTTTAGGTTCAGTTGTTGATAGTTGTGAGTTTGTTGTCATTTTACTGTTCTTATTTTTGATCATCTTTTTCTTAGATTTGTCCCTTTAACATTTCATTTAATAAGGGCTTGTTGATGAACTCCTTTAATTTTATTTTATCTGGGAAGCACTTTATCTGCCCTTCTATTCTAAGTGATAGCTTTACTGGATAGAGTATTCTTGGATGTAGGCCCTAGCCTTTCATGACTTTGAATACTTCTTTCCAGCCCCTTCTTGCCTGTAAGGTTTCTTTTGAGAAATCAGCTGATAGTCTGATGGGAACTCCTTTGTAGTTAACTGTCTCCTTTTCTCTTGCTGCTTTTAAGATTCTCTCCTTATCTTTAGTCTTGCATAATGGAATTATGATGTGCCTTGGTGTGTGCTTCTTTGGGTCCAACTTCTCTGAGATTCTCTGAGCTTCTTGGACTTCCGGGAAGTCTATTTCCTTTGCCAGATTGGGGAATTTCTCGGTTATTTTTCCAAATAAGTTTTCAATGTCTTGCTCTTCTCTCCTCCTCCTAGCACCCCAATGATTCAGAGGTCAGAGCATTTAAAGTTGTCCAAGAGGTTCCTCAGCCTCTCCTTATTATTTTGAATTTTTGTTTGTTCATTCTGTTCTGGTCAGATGTTTATTTCTTCCTTCTACTATTGATCGTTGATTTTAGTCCCAGTTTCCTTCCCTTCGCTGTTGGTTTCCTGTATATTTTGCTGTCTTTCACTTTGCAAAGCCTTCCCTTTTTCCTCCATTTAGCAACCTTACTCAACCATTTCTGTGAGCATCCTGATTACCAGTGTTTTGAACTCTGCATCTGATGGGCTGGCTATCTTCATCCCTTAGTTCTATTTTTGGAGCTTTGACTTGTGCTTTCATTTGGGCCATATATATCTTTTTCTGGTCTCAGTGCACCTATTATGTTGTGAGAGGTCGAGTCTTTGTTATTCACCAGGGCAGGGCAACCCAGGTCACTGCCTTGTGGCACAGTATGTGGGGGAGGGGTCTGAGAGGGAACAGTGTCGCTTGCTTGGCTCTTGGCCAGCTTTCAGTCACTTCCCCTGCTACCCACAAGCAATTGGGACCTTCTGGTGTGATTCCTGGGTGGATGGGTTTGTGTATGTTCTAGGACCCTGTGGGTGTGTCAAACAAACTCTCTTGTGAGACCTGCAGTTTCTCCCACTGCTGTAACCCCCACAGGTTTTTAATGGTAGGGGTTTTGAGGTTTTCTTTTCCCATGCTGGAACCCTGTGTTGCATGATCTCACTCCCCAGTTGTTCTTCCTGGTTTACCTGCATGCAAATGTGGGACCACCCAATTCTTCAGCCACTGCCTTGCCGGACCCCCTCTACCCCAGCTGCCCATCTCTGCCCCTCCTACCAGCCTGGATGAATGTTCTTCTTCAACTCTTTGGTTGTCAGACTTCCATACAGTTTGATTTTCTGGCAGTTCTGGTTGTTTTTTGTTTTTAAATTTGTTGTTGTCCTTGTTGTGGTTGTGTGAAGAGACAAAGTGTATCTACCTATGTCTCCATTGTGGCCAGAGGGCCTCTGGGTAATCTTGGTTGCAGGTTCTTACTTTTCTTCACTTTGTATATTTTTTACCAGCCCCTTCTGGCCTGCAAGGTTTATGTTGAGAAATCAGTTGACAGTCTTTTGGGAGGCTCTTTGTAGGTAAATAACTGCTTTTCTCTGACCGCTTTTTAGATTCTGTCTTTGTCTTTAACTTTTGGCATTTTAATTTGATGTATCTTTGTGTAGGTTTCTTTAGGTTTATCTTATTTAGGACGCTACACTTTCCCAACTTGTATCTCTATTTCCTTCACCATCTTAGGGATGTTTTCTGTCATTTTTTAAATAGGTTTTTAATTCCTTGCTCTCTCTCTCTCCTTCTGGAACCCCAATGATATAAATGTTGGTATACTTGAAGTTGTCCCAGAGTTTCTTAATACTATGTCCCCCCTCCTTTTTATACTTTTGCTGTTCCAATTGGGTGTTTTTGGCTTCCTTAGAATTTGAGACTTGCTAAATAGGGAAGATGGTCACATTTTAAAAAATCTTACCTCTACCTTGTGGGCTTAGTGTCCTCTATCGATGTGGTCTTTCTTATATCAACTTATGAAAAGGTCCAGAGGACAAGTCCACATTTTCACACTGCTGCCTTTCTATTCCCATGTTCTTCTTGACAAAAGTTATTCAAAAAGGGCATTTTGATGGTATATAGGTATCACTAGATCCTGCTTTGAATGTAGTTCTGTTGTCTTACTTAATATTGGTTATTTAGTGTGGAAGCTGCCTGAGCTAGAGTTATTTTGTAGTAGAGAACAGTTTGGACAGAGATGAGGTTTTCCATGACAGCAGCTATTATGAAAATTCCCCTAGATCATCTTATTTCAATAAAGCCGTCTTTTCTACCTTTACATACACAAGACAGACAGCTAAGGCAACACCCATGATCTGTCCTAAGCCCTGAAGACAGAACAATGTGCTGTGCCACTCTTTTTCCAAAATAACATCTATTCTGGAAGCATATGCTCCCATAAATGAAGGGGAAAAGCAGATCCCTTCAGTTGCACTGTGCAGCCTCTGCTATAAATACACCAGAAGATTAGAACTACCATAATTAGTTTCATCGGATTCATCCTCAATTCTTGCTTTCATTTTGTATTAGCAACATTTCTAATCAGCACTGCATTTAGTTGATTGAGCAGTTTACTTTCTCTTAAAGTGTAGAATGTTAGGGAGATATGCTTCAGTCTGTATTGTGGTTTGTTTTAATGGTGTTTATAATGAGTTATGGTGAATGTGAATGTTTCTCACTTCATTGTTGATCTTGCTAATGGAAAAAGTCATTATTGAACCAAATTAATAAAAACGCAAAGCTTCTTTAGTCCCAGAAAATTAACCCCAAATATTGTCACATTGACTCACTAATTCACATGCTGCTTTTCATGGTTTACTGTTCATATCTTTTATTTCATTTTAATGACTGTAAATCACTCCAGAGATTCTCACATACCAACAGCTCCGTAAGTGCACATTGTTAATTTAATTCTGATATACAACTGCATAGAAATAAATGAAGACTTTTGGGGACACATCAAAATTTAAGGCCCTATGTGATGGGATAACAAAACCCTGAGCTTTTATTTAGCTTCATTAATAGGGATACTAGGTTAAGTACATAATGAAAGAGAAGTTGTTTCCTGTATGACCTCATTTTGTGAATCAAAACCACTGGGTACCTAGTTCTAAATTTTACCTCTTTCCCAATGAGCCAGCTACGGATTTGGGGGGAGAAATACTGAAAGATTGTAGATTAACTTAGATGCTGCGGTGGTGATTTTTCACTTGAGAAGTAAAATAGATAATAAAGAAGAGCCTAAAGACTTTCTTTGTCCTGCTGTTGATACTTGGGACAGGTTGGCATCTTATGTTTGTTCCTTAAATAATATTAAATACAAAGAAGAGCTCTTTACTGGTGGAACTTAATATCACATATAATTTCCTTATTATTATTATTATATATTATTTTTAAATTTTCCTTTTTATTAAGATTTTATTTATTTATTTTAGAAAGAGGAGAAGGGAGGTAGAAGGAGAGGGAGGGAAACATTGATGTACGAGAGAAATATCAATGGGCTGCATCTTGCATGCCCCCAACAGAGGGCCTGGCTTGCAACCGGGACAAGTGCCCTGAAACAGGAATCGAACTGGTGACCTTTTGGTTTGTTGGACACCAACCCACTGAGCCACACCAGTTGGGGCAATCACTTTTTAATTCTCAGTTACAGTTGACATACATTATTACCTTAGTTTCAGGTGTGTATCCCAGTGAGTAGACATTACATAACATAATAAATGATGATCTTGATAAATCTCACACCCATCTGACATAGTACGTAGTTATTAGACTATTATTGATGTTATTCCCTATGCTATACTTAATATCTGCATGATTATTCTGTAACAACTAATTTGTACTTCTTAATCCCTTCACCTTTTTCACCCAGCCCCCAGCTCCCCTCCTCCCTGACAACTATTAAAACATCTTTTATAGATATGATTCTGTTTCTGTTCTTGTTTGTTTGTTTTGTTTTTTAGATTCAACTGTTGATATGTATTTATTGCCATTTATTAGTTATATTGTTTATATTTTAATTATGATGTGTCTTGGTGTGGGCTTCTTTGGTTTCATCTTGTTTTGGACTCTGCGCATCCTGTACTTGTATGTCTATTTCCTTCACCAAGTTAGGGAAGTTCTGACTGCCAGTCAAGATGGAGGCGTAGGTAAACATGGCTCATCTCTGTGCAAAACTATAGCAAAAAATACAACTAGACTACAAAACAAATATCACCCAGAATTGTCAGAAAATCGAGCTTTGTGGAAGTCTTAACAGCCAGGGATCTAATGAAGCCACATTCATCCAGACAGCCCACACTATTAAGAGGGAGTCAAAGCAGCTCTATCTAATACACAGAAATATAGGGAGGCAGCCAAAATGAGGAGACAAAGAAACATGGCCTAAATGAAAGAGGAGAGCAAAACTTCCAAAAATAAATAAATGAAATAGAGATAAGTAACCTGTCAGATGCACAGTTCAAAACACTGGTTATCAGGATGCTCCAGGAACTTGTTGGGTGCTTCAACACCAGAAAAAAGACCCAGGCAGAAATGAAGGTTGCATTAAGTGAATTAAAGAAAAATCTACAGGGAACCAATAGGAAAGGATGAAGCCAAGAATCAAATCAACAATTCTGAACAAAAGGAAGAAATAAGAATTTTTAAAAATGAGAAGATGCTTAGGAACTTCTGGGATTTTTTTTTCTAAGATTTTATTTATTTATTTTTAGAGCGATGGAAAGGGAGAAAGTGAGAGAGAGAAACATCAGTGTATGAGAGACACATGAACTGTTTGCCTGTCACATGCCCCCAGTCAGGGACCTGGTCTGCCACCCAGTCATGTGCCCTGACTGGGAATCAAACTAGTGACCTTTGGTTTGCAGGCTGATGCTCAGTCCGCAGAGCCTCACCAGCCAGGGCTGGGACATCTTTAAATGTACCAACATATGAATCATAGGGGTGCCAGAAGGAGAAGAGGAAGAGCAAGAAGTACAAAACTTATTTGAAAAAGTAATGAAAGAAAACTTACCTAATTTGGTGAAGGAAATAGACACACAAGTCTAGGTAGCATAGAGTCCGAAACAAGATAGTAGCAAAGAGGACCACACTAATACACATCATAAATTAAAATGCTGAAGGTTAAAGATAAAGAAAGAATCTTAAAAGTATCAAGAGAAAAGCAGTGTTACCTACAAAGGAGTTCCCATAAGTCTGTTAGCTGATTTCTCAAAAGAAACTTTGCAGGCTAGAAGGGAAAGGCAAGAAGTGTTCAAAGTGGTGAAAAGCAAGGACCTACAACCTAGATTACTCTGTCCAGCAAAGCTATCATTTAGAATGGGAGGGCAGATAAAGTGCTTCCCAGACAAGGTAAAACTAAAGGATTTCATCATCACCAAGCAATTATTATATGAAATGCTAAAGTGAATTATATAAGGAAAAGAAGAAGATCAAAACAATGAAAATTAAAATGGCAATAAATTCAGAACTATCAGTAATTGAATCCAAATAACACTAAGCAAACAAGAAGAACAAGAGCAGAATCATAGATCTGGAGATCATTTGATGGGATATCAGTTGGGAGGGCGGAGGGGGAAGGGAGGAAATGGGTGGAAATATGCAGGAATTAAGAAGCACAAATTGGTAGATACAAAATAGACAGGGGAATGTTAACAACAGTATAAGTAATGGAGTAACCAAAGAACTTATGCGTGACCTGTGGATATGAACTAAGGTGGGGGATTGCTGGAGAGAGTGGGGGTACCTGGTGGAGGGGGGCTCTGGGGGGGTGCGAAAAGGGGAAAAAATTGGGACAAATGTAATAGCATAATCAGTAATATGTATTTTTGAAAAAGTTAGGGAAGTTTCTGTCATTTCTTCAAATAAATTTTCAGTTTCTTACACTCTTCTCTTCCTGCCGCCCTCATGATATGAATGTTGGTACACTTGAAGTTGTCACAGAGGCTTCTTAAACTGTCCTCAATGCCCTGGCTTGTGCGTCTCAGTTGGTTGGAGCACTGTCCTCCAACCTTGAAAGACTGCGTGTCAGTTTCTGGTCTGGGCACATGTCTAGATTGCAGGTTTGGTACCTCGTCGGGGCACGTACAAGAGGCATCCCGTTGATGTTTTTCTCCCTCTGTCCCTTCCTTCCCCTCTCTCTAAAATCATTGAGCATGTCCTCGAGTGAGGATTAAAAACAAAATTTTTTTAAACTATCCTAATTTTTAAAATTCTTTTTTTCTTTTGCCCATTCTGATTTGCTGTCTTTTGCTAACTTATATACCAAATCGCTGATTTCTTCCTCAGCTTCATCAGCTCTCCTGTTGATTCCTTATACCTTATTCTTCATTTCAGTTAGTGTATTCTTCATTTCTGACTGGTTCCGTTTTATGCTGTTGAGGTTCGCTCTAGGTTCCTTGAGCATCCTTATAACCAGTGTTTTGAACTCGACGTCTAGCAGATTGCCTGTCTCCATTTTGTTTGGTTCTTATTTTCAGAGTTTTGTTCTATTCTTTCACTTGGGCCATTTTCCTTGTCTCCTCATTTTAGCAGTCTCCCTATGTTTGTTTCTATGTATTAGGTAAAGCTGCTACATCTCCCACACTTGGCAGAGTGGCCTAATATAGTATGTGTCCTGTAGTAGGTGGACCTTGTAGGGTCCAGTGGCACAGCCTCCCCTATCACCCAAGCTGGGTGATTGAGGTGTGCCCTTCTCGTTGTAGTTTAACCTTGATTCCTATTGTCAGATCATTGGGAGGGATTTACCCAGGTCCATCAACTCCAAGAACTGGCTGTGACCACTGATTCCTGACCTCCATGCACCGTGAAGGAGCAGCTGTGTAGGCCCATGCCGTAGAGCAGGACATACTTCAGCAGGGCTTTGGTGCCCACTCAGTCCCCCCAGTTGAGTGTGTCAATTGTGGAGATGGTTAAGTATTGGTGCTTCAGTGTGGTCTGAAGCTGCCCACTGAGTGTACTGGCTCTGGGACCTCGTGGGAGGTGAAGCCTGTGTTCTGCCCACAACCCCCTGGCATAAGCTACAAAATGATCTGTAAATGGCTGCTACTTGTGTAGGGTTTGGAGGCACTCTACCTCTTCTACCAAGCTGTGAAACAAGGTCATCTGCTGCTAGTGCTTTATCTGGGGCCACTTAGCAAAAGGCATGACGCTCGCTGAGGCAAGACGCTGCTTGTTTGAGAGAATTTAGGAAAATCTGAAGCATCAATCAAGACAAACCATTTGTATGGAAAAGCCACTAGAAAAAGTTTGGGCGTGTTGGGGTCTCAGGGAATCACCACAGTGGGGCAAACAGTATGAGCCAGGTCAATGGAGTCTTAGATACAGCACCCACCTGCTGGCACTGGGTGGGGGTGGGCGGGAGGCTCATTAAATGAACAGTGGCCTCTGCTAGTACTTCTATTTGGGAGAAAACTGCCTCTCCAGCTCTCATCCTGATGCGAAACAACTCAGTTTCTCCCCATATGTCTCTGGCGCTTTTCAAGCTGCTACCCACTCTCCTCGGGCTATGTTGGAGCCGATAGGGTGTGAGTCTGAATAAGTCTGTGTGCAGGCCCTTTAAGAGGAACTGCCTAGGACTCCAGAAGCTTCCATCTTCCTCAGACTCAATCCCCATTAGTTTTTATAACCAGAAGTTACGGGGACTTCTCTTCCTGGCCTTGGTACCTTGGGCTGGAGGTTCTGATGTTTGGCCAGGACCCATTGCTCCTCAGTGGGGATTCTGCAGCCAAGATATCCTTCCAGATTTTTATCTGCTGCACGTGGGTGTGAGATCTGTCGTTTCACATTCCTGCCTCTTCTACCAATCTCAGTGTGATTTCTTTTTACCCTTAGTTGTAGGACTTCTGTTCAGCTATATTTCAGGCAGTCCTGAATGATGGCTTTTATGTAATCTAGTTATGAATATGATGTGGTTGGTTGTGGAAGGTGCAAGTACCACATTTACCTTCACCACCATTTTGACCAGAAGCTGATTTTATACTTTAAGAAAAGCCCTTAGTTGTCTGCTTTTGAAAAGAAAATATTTGGTTATTTTCTATTAAAATGCTTGACTTATTTATCTGTATGTTCAGTTTTCTTTAATGTTTTTGTTTAGGGATATTTCCTCCCATCCCTACCTTATTTTCAGATGTTTTGGTTTTCCTTTGATTGTATTTCACAAACTGAAGCTTTGTACCTTTATTGAAGATATTTTCTGAATATCTTCAGAAGCAGGCTTAGATTCTTGCTTTAGTTATGTTTCTAATTCCTAACATAGTTTTATGAGTAAACTTTCTTTACATTTTTCATTGGTTATCCTAGAGTTTGCAATATATATTTACAACTAATATAATCCATTTTAAATACTGCTGCATTTTGCCTTGTATAAAGTGCACTTTTTTGTCCAGAGTTTTGAGGAAAAAATAAGGATGCACATTATACATGAGGAGTACTAATTCCGCATCTGTATAAATGTTTTTAATTTGTTTATTTATGCTTATGTGTTGAAAGTGTAACTCTAGAAAGCAATAATGACATCCGTATGCAAAATAATACCCTGAAATATAATTGGTTTTGTTTCTAAATATAAATAAATAAATAATAGGATTACAAAATTAATGCAAAAGATTTTTTTTCCTGAAAGCTTGGGCCAAAAATGTGGTTGTATGTTATACACGGCAAAATACGATGTATCTCTTAACAGGTACCTCATATTAACAAAATAATTCAGACTCCTTCCTCCTTTGTCCTTTGTGTCATTACTGTCATTCATTTCATTTTTATACATATATAAGAAATCATACAGTATCAAGTGCATTGATAGATCAGTCAAGAATAAGAAAAATGAAAGTTTTTATTTTACCTTCTCCTTTTCTTGTCCGGTGGTCTTCCTTTCTTTTTGTAGGTCTGGGTTTCTGACCTGTATCATTTTCCTTCTCTCAAAATAACTTTTTTTAACATCTTGCAAGGCAGGTCTGCTGGCAACAAATTCCCTCCAATTTTTGTTAAGGAAAGTATTTTTGTACTTCATTTTTAAAGGATAATTTCACAGGGCACAAAATTCTAGATTGGTAGTTTTTTTCGTTCAACACTTTATTTCACTTCACTCTCTTTTTGCTTGCATGGTTTCTGAGAAGTTGGTTGTAATTCTTTGCTCCTCTATAGGTAAGGTGTTTTTTTTCTTTTGGCTTGTTAGAGGATTTTTATTTTTAAAAGATTTTATTTATTTATTTTTAGAGAGAGAACAAGGGAGGGAGAAAAAGAAAGGGGAGAAACATCGATGTGAGAGAGAAACATTGATTGGTTGCCTCTCACAGGTACCCAAGCTGGGAACCAAACCCTCAAATCAGGCATGTACCCTGAGTGGGAGTCCAACCTGAGACCCTTTGGTTTATGGGATGATGCTCCAAACAACTGAGCCATGCAGGTCATTGCATAAATGCAGTTCCTTACTGTCTTAAATGATTATTTAAATTTTATTAGCATGTATTTACTTAGTCTTAAAATAATATTCATACTAATTTAGATAACATACTGAATATTTATATTGTCAGTCTGTTTTCTTGTTTACTTAACCATTTGATAGTTCTTGCTTTAGAACATGAAATTAGCAACATTTATGATCTGTAATTATTTCAACATTTCAGTTTTACAATAACACATGATACTCATAAGGAAATTCATCACTCCATGTTTTATCTTGAAGTGCTTACCTTTAATAGAAAGTGAATATTCAAATAATACCATAAATCTGAGTGTCATGCCTTTATTTTTTTTATTAATAATGTTAAACGGATTATAATTTGTAGTAATTTGTTCTATACTGCTGATTACTCACAAGTTTTATGATACCAGAGATAACATGGAAGTAAGCATTTAGTTGTTTGGCTTTCTCAAGATTGAAGGTAAACTTGGTTATCTACCTTTAAATATTTATAATATCTTTTAAAATTAGATATTTAAAAATATCTTTGTAGCTTTAATATTCTCCTTAAAGCATTTTTTATACCTTGTCCTTTAATTTCATTCTGTAAATACAGTTATAGAAATCTCATTTATTTTCTTTATTCTCCTGTACTTCTTGGCAGTCACTTGGATGAAGGCAAAATATGAAATCCCTGTTTTGAACATCTGTTTCTTCCCTTAGTAGTGAGCTTGAATTTTTTGTTTTATTTTGTTTTTTTAAATTATATTTTATTGATTATGCTATTACAGTTGTCCCATATTCCTTCCTTTGCCCTTCCCCACCCAGCACCCCCACTCCCTCAGGCAGTCCCCACACCTTTGTTCATGTCCATTGGTCATGTGTGTAAGTTCTTTGGCTACAGTGTTTCCTGTACTATACTTTACATCCCCTGGCTATTCCGTAACTACCAATTTGTATTTCTTAATCCCTTTACCCATTACCCCAAATCCTCCTCCTACCTGGCAACCATCAAAACACTCTGTGTATCCATGTCTGTCTCTGTCCTTATTTGCTTAGTTTGTTTTTTAGATTCAATTGTTGATAGATATGTATTTACCGCCATTTTATTGTTCATAGTTTTGACCTTCTTTTTCTTAAATAAGTCCCTTTAACATTTCATGTAATAATGGCTTGGTGATGATGAACTCCTTTAGTTTTTCCTTGTCTGGGAAGCTCTTTATCTGCCCTTGCTGGGTAAAGCAATCTCTGCTGTAGGTCCCTGCTTTTCGTGATGGGGGTTGGGGATTCACTGAGGCTGGCTGTTACTTGAGTGATAGAATTTAGGAAGTTGTGAAGCAAGAGCGCCACCATTAACAGCTTGGGTGAACCCATACCTAGGCTGGGGCATAGCCTCAGGGCATCTCCAGAGTAGGGCAATAGTGTTAGCCAGATTGATGAAGTCTCAGATATGGCATCTGCCTGCTTGCTCCGGCTCTGTGGGTGGAGGGTTCAGAAAAGGAACAATAACTTTTGCCCGCCTTTCTCAGAAAACTCCCCCAGCTCTCACTCTGATGCCAGATACTGCAGTTTCTCCCCATATGTTACTGGTGCCTTTCAAGCTGCTACCCGGGTATGAGCTCAGAGGGAGCGAGTCTGAGTAAACCCCTGTGCAGGTTCTTTAAGAGGAACTACTTGGGACTCCAGATTTTCTTCCACCTACTCAGTGCTGCCTGGTTTTTGCAGCCAGATGTTATGGGGACTTACCTTCCTGGCACTGGAACTCTGGGTTGGGGGGCCTGATGTGGGGCTGGTACCCCTTGCTCCCAAGATACCCTCCTGAATTTTTATCCACCATACTTGGGTCTGTGACCAGCCTATTCTGTGTCTCTGTCTCTCTGCCCCTCATACCATTCTGGATGGATGTGGTTTCTTTTAATTCTGTAGTTGTTGGACTTCCATTCAACTCAGTTTCTGACAGTTCTGAATGATGGTTGCCCTATAATTTAGTTATAATTTTGGAGTATTTGTGCAAGGAGGTGAGTACCATGTTTACTTAATGCCTGCGTCTTACCAGAAGTCTTATTCTCTGCTTTAAATCATCTTTTTATATCTTTGCTGATGTTTATTTTGAAATAGTGTTTTTCTTTTCGTTATTTTAAAAATCCACATCTCAGATTTTCTGTTTATATATATATTTATCCTTTTTCAAGCAAAATTAGTTCTGTCCAGAGAACTAATTCCATTTTAAGCCCATTTAAGGTGGAGAGTTGGAAATAGGATTCTTCAGGGCCTATACCCTCAGTGTAAACCACTTAAGAAGAGCTGAGAATTAAAAAGTTAAGAAAATAAAAGGTTACCATGAGCAACAGCAATCAGCAGACAAAGTTAACCACAGGATTAAATTCTGGAAGACTTTCGATAATACAGTTGTATAAAGAATATTAAGTAACTGTATTGGAAATCATTATAAGACTTAAAGGAGTAATAACCCAGAGATAACAATAAGCTATTTATGTATCTATGTATTTATTTACACACAAGTACACATACACATACAAGGTGTGGATTTTTTTTAAAGTATATTTTCTTGATAATGCTATTATAGTTGTCCCATTTTTTCCTCCCTTTTACTCCTGTCTGCCTGACACCTCCTTTCCCTCCAGCATTCCCCCTGCCTTTTAGTTCATGTCCATGGGTCATACGCATAAGTTCTTTCGCTTCTCCATTTCCTATACTATTTTTAATCTCTCCCATCTCTATTTTTTACCTACAAATTATGCTTCTTATTCCCTGTACCTTTTTTCCCATTCTTTTCCTTCCCCTTCCCTGCTGATAACCCTTCATGTGATCTCCATTTCTGTGATTCTGTTCCTATTCTAATTTGCTTAGTTTTTTTTTGTTTGTTTGTTTGTTTTTTTAGGTTCAGTTGATAGTTGTGAGGTTTTTGTCATTTTACTGTTCATAGTTTTGATCTTTTTTTTAGATAAGACCTTTAACTTTTCGTATAATAAGGGCTTGGTGATGGTAAACTCTTTTAACTTTACCTTACCTGGGAAGCACTTTATCCATCCTTCCATTCTAAATGATAGCTTTTCTGGATAGAGTAATGTTGGATGTAGGTCCATTTGACTTTGAATACTTCTTGCCAGTTCGTTCTTGCTTGCAAGGTTTCCTTTGAGAAATCAGCTGACAGTCTTACAGAACTCCTTTGTAGGTAACTATCTTCTTTTCTCTTGTTGCTTTTAAGATACTCTCTTTTTCTTTAATCTTTGACAATTTAATTATGATGTATCTTGGTGTGGCCCTTTTGGGTACAACTTGTTTGGGACTCATTGAGCTTCCTGGACTCGCATGTCCAGTTCTTAAGTCAAATTAGGGAAGTTTTCTTTCATTATTTTTTTCAAATAGGTTTTCAGTTTCTTGCTCTTCATCTACTCCTTGTGGCACCCATACAATTCGGACGTTGGCACATTTCAAGTTGTGCCAGAGGTTCCTAAGCCTCTTATAATTTTTTTTTTTTGAATTCTCGTTTCTTCATTTTGTTCTGGTTGAATGTTTACTTCTTCGTTTTTTTCCAAATTGTTGATTTGAGTCCCAGTTTCCTTCCTTTCACTCTTGGTTCCTTGTATATTGTTCTTTATTTTACTTTACATAGCCTTCATCGTCTTTATTTTGTGTCTGTGCCCAATCCTTTCTGTACGCATCCTGATTACCAGTTTTTTAAACCCTGCATCTGATAGGTTGACTCTCACCTTGTCACTTAGTTCTTTTTCTGGAGTTTTGATCTGTTCTTTCATTTGGGCCATATTTGTCTTGGTGCATGTGTTACGTTGTGAGGGGTATAGACTTAAGTATTTGCCAGGCCAAGACAACCCACTTCGCCCTGTTGTGGCGCTGAATGTGGGGAAGGGGTCACAGAGGGAAGAGTGCGGCTTATTTGGCTTTTTCCCCACTTTCAGTCACTTCCCTGCTTCCCACTGGCAACTGGCACCCATCCAGTTGCCGCCCTGGTGCTGATTCCCTCAGCAGGTGGGGTTGTATATATTCTAGGACCCTGTGGGCTCCTCAGATGGATTCTCCAGAGAGACTGATACTTTCTTCTACCTATGCAAGCACCACAGGTTTTTACAGCCAGAGGTTCTGATGCTTTGTTTCCTGGCACTGAAACCCTGGGTTGCACAGTTTGTCTCATTCCCCAGTTATTCCCCCTGGTTTATCTGCACACGAATGTGGGACAGCCCAGTCTGCCAGCCACCCCCTCACCTGACCGTTGCACCCAATTGTAAGCCTTTTAAAAGTGACCAGGTAGCCCTGGTTGGTGTGACTCAGTGGATTAAGTGCCAGCCTGTGAACCTGAAGGTTGCCAGTTGGATTCCCAGTCAGGGCACACACCTGGGTTGTGGGCCAGTTCCCCAGTTGGCGGTGTGTGAGAGGCAACAGGTCAATGTATCTCTTGCACATCAATGTTTCTCTCCCTTTCTCCCATCCCTCCCATCTCCCTAAAAATAAATAAATAAAATCTTTTTTAAAAATCCATTTGAAGTTTTAAAAAAACTTTCAAATGGGTCTCAAGGTCATCTGGAAGTATACATATGCAAAAACAAATGAAGCCTTATGAAATGTTCTGAAATTACTGGTGGTGATTGCGCAGCTCTGTTCATATACTAAAAAAGATTGAATTTGTGCTTTAAAGGGTCACTTATGGTATATGAGCTATATCTCAATAATATTGTTATAAATAAAATAACAAAGGAATTTCTGTAGAAATGCGAAAAGGGAAATTTAGTCTTTTCAGGCATAAAGCATATTAGAAGGTTGTAGTATCATCTGCCCATTTTCTCCCATGTATCTGTCCAACATGACTTGTTGAAGATACTGTTATTTCTCATTGTATATCCTTGCCCCCTTTGTTGTAGATGAATTGACCATATACATGTGGGTTTGTCTCTGGGCTCTGTATTCTGTTTTACTGAGCTATGTGTCTGTTTTTGTGCAAGTACCCAAGTTTTTGATTGTTGTAATGTAATATACTTTGAAATCGGGGAATGTGATATCTTTAACTTTGTTCTTTTTTCTCAAGAGTGTGTTGGCTACTCAAAGTCTTTGTGATTCCATATGAATTTTAGGATTATTTGTTTTAGTTCAGTTAGCTTTTTAAAAAAAGAATATTGCTTATCTTATATCTGACATGTGATCCATAAGTTTGATTGTAGTACTGAATTGAAGTGGTATAAGGCTTACCCTCTCTGAAACCTTTTTCTTGTTCAAATTTTAGGACCCTTCAAAGTTGTACAAGAAAGCAGGTGATGTTGCAGCCATTCAATGCCAATCTGAAGAAAACATCCATCTTCATTCACAGGGAGAAAACAGTCCTTTGTCTAAGAAGCTTTCTCCAGTACACTCAGAAATGACAGATTACATTAATGCAACATCATCTACTCTTGTTGGTAGCCAGGATCCTGATTTAAAGGACAGGACATTACTCAATGGAGGAACAAGTGTAACAGAAAAGTTGGCACAGCTTATTGCAACTTGTCCTCCCTCCAAGTCTTCCAAGACAAAACTAAAGAAGTTAGGTACTGGCACTACTTCAGGATTGGTTAGCAAGGATTTGATCAGGAAAGCAGGCGTTGGATCTGTAGCTGGAATAATACATAAGGACTTAATTAAAAAACCAGCTATTAGCACAGAAGTTGGATTGGTAACTAAAGATCCTGGGAAAAAGCCAGTGTTTAATGCAACAGTAGGATTGGTAAATAAGGACTCTGTGAAAAAACTAGGAACTGGCACTACAGCGGTATTCATTAATAAAGACTTAAGCAAAAAGCCAGGGACTATCACTACAGTAGGACTGCTGAGCAAAGATTCAGGAAAGAAGCTAGGAATTGGTATTGTTCCAGGTTTAGTGAATAAAGAATCTGGAAAGAAGTTAGGATTTGGCACTGTGGTTGGACTGGTTAATAAAGACTTGGGAAAGAAACTGGGTTCTACTGTTGGCCTAGTGGCCAAGGACTGTGCAAAGAAGATTGTAGCAAATTCAACAATGGGACTAGTTAATAAGGACATTGGAAAGAAACTAGTGAGTTGTCCTGTGGCAGGACTGGTCAGTAAAGATGCCCTAAACCTTAAAGCTGAAGCACTGCTCTCCACTCAGGAATCACTTAAGGCTTCTTGTAGTACAAATGTCAGTAGTCATGAAAGTCAGGAACTCTCTGAATCCCTGAAAGACAGTGCCACCAGCAAAACTTTTGAGAAGAATGTTGTACGGCAGAGCAAAGAAAGCATATTGGAAAAGTTCTCAGTTCGAAAAGAAATTATTCATTTGGAGAAAGAAATGTTTAATGAAGGAACCTGCATTCAGCAAGATAGTTTCTCTTCCAGTGAAAGGGGGTCATA
This sequence comes from Mormoops blainvillei, assembly GCA_004026545.1. Classification (NCBI taxonomy): domain Eukaryota; kingdom Metazoa; phylum Chordata; class Mammalia; order Chiroptera; family Mormoopidae; genus Mormoops; species Mormoops blainvillei. The sequence continues at coordinate 349,936 of PVJD01000343.1, forward strand.
TGAAACCTCAAAGCATGAAAAGCAACCTCCTGTATATTGCACTTCTCCAGACTTTCAGATGGGAGCTGCTTCTGATGCATCTACAGCTAAATCCCCTTTTAGTGCAGTAGGAGAAAGCACTCTCCCTTCCCCATCACCTACTGTATCTGTTAATCCTTTAACCAGAAGTCCCCCTGAAACTTCTCCACAGTTGGCTCCTAATTCATTACTTTTAAGTCCTGCAACAGAACTAAGGGAAGAAGTTACCGAATCTGGTGGAAAGAACCAGTTTACTTCTGAAAGTACCCACTTGAACATTGGTCATAGGCCTGTGGGTCATAGCATGAATATTGAATGTAAAGGGATTCATAAAGAGCTAAGTGATTCAAAAGCTACACATATAGATATTACAAGAATAAGCTCTTCTCTGGGAAAAAAGCCAAGTTTGACTTCTGAATCCAGTGTACATACAATTACCCCTTCAGTTGTTAACTTCACTAGTTTATTTAGTAACAAGCCCTTTCTAAAACTTGGTGCAGTAACTGCCTCTGACAAACACTGCCAAGTTGCTGAGAGCCTAAGCAATAGTTTGCAGTCCAAACCATTAAAAAAAAGGAAAGGAAGAAAGCCTCGGTGGACTAAAGTGGTGGCAAGAAGCACGTGCCGATCTCCAAAAGGGCTAGAATTAGAAAGATCAGAGCTGTTTAAAAATGTCTCATGTAGCTCACTATCAAATAGTAATTCTGAGTCAGCCAAGTTTATGAAAAACATTGGACCATCTTCATTTGTAGACCATGACTTTCTTAAACGCCGATTGCCAAAGTTAAGCAAATCTACAACTCCATCTCTTGCTCTCTTAACTGACAGTGAAAAACCATCTCACAAGTCTTTTTCTACTCACAAACTGTCCTCCAGTATGTGTGTCTCTAGTGACCTTTTGTCTGATATTTATAAGCCCAAAAGAGGAAGACCTAAATCTAAAGAGATGCCTCAACTGGAAGGTCCACCTAAGAGGACTTTAAAAATCCCTGCCTCTAAAGTTTTTTCTTTGCAGTCTAAGGAAGAACAAGAACCCCCAATTTTGCAACCAGAAATTGAAATCCCTTCCTTCAAACAAAGTCTGTCTGTGTCGCCTTTTCCGAAAAAGAGAGGCAGACCAAAGAGGCAAATGAGGTCACCAGTCAAGATGAAGCCACCTGTACTATCAGTGGCTCCATTTGTTGCCACTGAAAGTCCAAGCAAACTAGAGTCTGAAAGTGACAACCATAGAAGTAGCAGTGATTTTTTTGAGAGCGAGGATCAACTTCAGGATCCAGATGACCTAGATGACAGTCATAGGCCAACTGTCTGTAGTATGCGTGACCTTGAGATGGAACCAGATAAAAAAATTATCAAGAGAAACAATGGACAATTGATGAAAACCATAATCCGCAAAATAAATAAAATGAAGACTTTAAAGAGAAAGAAACTGTTGAATCAGATTCTTTCGAGCTCTGTAGAATCAAGTAATAAAGGGAAAGTGCAATCCAAACTCCATAATACAGTGTCAAATCTTGCTGCCACATTTGGCTCTAAATTGGGACAACAGATAAATGTCAGTAAGAAAGGAACTATTTACATAGGAAAGAGGAGGGGTCGAAAACCAAAAACTGTCTTAAATGGCATTCTTTCTGGTAGCCCTACCAGCCTTGCAGTTCTTGAGCAAACGGCTCAGCAGGCAGCTGGGTCAGCATTAGGACAGATCCTTCCCCCTTTACTTCCTTCATCTGCTAGTAGTTCTGAGATTCTTCCATCACCTATTTGCTCTCAGTCTTCTGGGACTAGTGGAGGTCAGAGCCCTGTAAGCAGTGATGCAGGCTTTGTTGAACCCAGTTCAGTGCCATATTTGCATTTACACTCCAGGCAGGGCAGTATGATTCAGACTCTTGCAATGAAGAAGGCCTCAAAGGGGAGGAGGCGATTATCTCCTCCTACTTTGTTACCAAATTCTCCTTCACATTTGAGTGAACTCACATCTCTGAAAGAAGCTACTCCTTCTCCCATTAGTGAGTCTCATAGTGATGAGACCATTCCCAGTGATAGTGGAATTGGAACAGATAATAATAGTACATCAGACAGGGCGGAGAAATTTTGTGGGCAAAAAAAAAGGAGGCATTCCTTTGAGCATGTTTCTCTGATTCCCCCTGAAACCTCTACAGTTCTAAGCAGTCTTAAAGAAAAACATAAGCATAAATGTAAGCGCAGGAATCATGATTACCTCAGCTATGACAAGATGAAAAGGCAGAAACGGAAACGGAAAAAGAAATATCCCCAACTCCGAAATAGACAGGATCCAGACTTTATTGCAGATCTGGAGGAATTAATAAGTCGTCTAAGTGAAATTCGAATCACCCATCGAAGTCATCATTTTATCCCCCGAGACCTCCTGCCAACTATTTTTCGAATCAACTTTAATAGTTTCTATACACATCCTTCTTTCCCCTTAGACCCTTTGCACTACATTAGAAAGCCTGACTTAAAAAAAAAGAGAGGAAGACCCCCTAAGATGAGAGAGGCAATGGCTGAAATGCCTTTTATGCATAGCCTTAGTTTTCCTCTTTCTAGTACTGGATTCTATCCCTCTTATGGCATGCCTTACTCTCCTTCACCCCTTACAGCTGCTCCCATTGGATTGGGTTACTATGGAAGATATCCCCCTACTCTTTATCCACCTCCTCCATCTCCTTCTTTCACTACTCCTCTTCCACCTCCTTCCTATATGCATGCTGGTCATTTACTTCTCAATCCCACCAAATACCATAAGAAAAAGCATAAGCTACTTCGACAGGAGGCCTTTCTTACGACCAGCAGGACTCCCCTCCTTTCCATGAGTACCTACCCTAGTGTTCCCCCTGAAATGGCCTATGGTTGGATGGTTGAACACAAACACAGACACCGTCACAAACATAGAGAACACCGTTCTTCTGAGCAACCCCAGGTTTCCATGGACACTGGCTCTTCCAGATCTGTTCTGGAGACTTTGAAGCGCTATCGATTTGGAAAGGATACTGTTGGAGAACGATATAAACATAAGGAAAAGCACCGGTGTCATATGTCCTGCCCTCATCTTTCTCCTTCAAAAAGCTTAATAAACAGAGAAGAACAGTGGATCCACCGAGAGCCTTCAGAATCTAGTTCATTGGCCTTGGGATTGCAGACACCTTTACAGATTGACTGTTCGGAAAGTTCTCCAAGTTTATCCCTTGGAGGATTCACTCCCAGCTCTGATCCGGCCAGCAGTGATGAACATACAAACCTTTTCACAAGTGCAATAGGCAGCTGCAGAGTTTCAAACCCTAACTCCAGTGGCCGGAAGAAATTAACTGACAGCCCTGGACTGTTTTCTGCACAGGACACTTCACTAAATCGGCCTCACAGAAAGGAGCCACTGCCTTCCAGCGAAAGGGCGTTACAGACCTTGACAGGTAAGAGGGTCATTTTGTTGCCTCTTACTTACATATGTTAGAGAAATAGATTATTGTGCCCACTGGTTGTCTGATACATGTACATGAACTTCAAAAACAAAAATTCTTTTTTAAGAGAGAGAAGAAGGGAGAGAGAGAGAGAGAAAAACACTGATTTTGTTGTTCCACCCATCCATACATTCATTGGGTTGCTTTGCATGTGCCCTGACTGGGGATCAAACCCACAACCTTGATATATCGGGATGATGTGCTAACCAACTGAGCTACCCAGCCAGGGCTGTACATGAACTTTTAATAGATCTATGGGTTTTTGTTTTTATAAATATATTTTGAAATGCTGTCTTCAAAGCTCTCACTTTCAATAGATGTGAGAAGTAAGATAAGGCACGTCTTTGCATTAAGTTGTGAGTGTTGAGAAGAGATAGCACTATCAAAACAAATAACAATTATCTTTTGGAAACCAAGAAAAATTATTTATCTTTTTTATGCAAGTAGGCTATTACACAGTTTCTTTAGTGAGAAGGGGCTTATACATATCTGTTAGTAGCTATGCTAGACTTTTTTTGTATACACTAATGCAATAATTATAAATGCTTCTACATTATAGGAAGAGTATGTTCTTAATTCTCTGTCTCATAATAAAAATCTAAGCATTCAAATTATCAGCGTTATAAAATTTAACTGAATATTTAGAGGGACTTCATTTTGCAGAGTACCTTTAAGTATCTTTATAAAAGCTGCTTCATTGGATATAAAATGACATGAAACAGATTTAGATAATTCTTTTGTAATGTCTAGAAAGTGTCTTTAACGAATTGAAAAGATAGAAAAGAAAGAGGAAGCATTGCCCATTCATATAGGACAGCAGTTTTCAACCTTTTTCATCTAGTGGCACACATAAACTAGTTACTGAAATTGTATTTTTTGCCTGTCTAATAACAAAATAGGTATAATTTTGATTCATTCATATTGGATGGCTGTTGTTTTGCTGGCTCTTGCTATTTTTTTATTTGATAGTCTAACAGAAAAGTCAGGCCCCTGTCTAGTCAGGTATTGCATGTTTTAAAATTTTTTGCAGCAGGCACACCAGTTGAAAATCACTAATACAGACAATATCTCTAAGCTAGGAATTTTTTTAATCAACAATCTCAACCCTAAGGGCTTGAAATAACTTTAGGAAGTCCATACAACCTCTGATGTTGTAAGTAAAATTATGTGTATGTATGCTTGTGTGTTTTTCTCGGGGGAAAGTTCATACATTTCATCAGATTCTCCAAGTAAACTCTTTAAGCCTCAATATAACTTCCTATAAAATGGAGTTAGTAGGGTTATTATAAGAAGTAAATGATATTATAGCGTTTATCAAAATGATTTGCACATAATAAGCACACAGATGTTAATTGGTATTATTCACCCAAAAGATTAAAAACTTGGGCACTTCAGGAAATGATAAAGTCCTCAAAAACAAGTTTTTGTTCCTGATTTTCATTATTCATGAACTTTTGAAAAATAAAAGCTACATTGGTGGAGAAGTTGAGCATTCTTCAGTTTTTAACAATGTCATAAAGAGAAAAAATCTTAAACTTTAATTGGGTTCATTCAACAAAAAACTTTTTTTACACTTTCAAAATTTGTTTAGTGATAGGCAATCTAAGACCTTTTAGTATTTAATTGTATACTCTTGAAGAAAACAGGATATAATTCACCCCCTAGACTTTTTAAAAGATTTCATTTATTTTTAAATTACAGTTGACATACAATATTATATTAGTTTTAGGTGTATAACATAGTGATTCAGCATTTATATACCTTACAAAGTGATCACCACAGTAAGTCTAGTCACCATCTCAACAACTTTTTGATAAATACTGAACAGCTTTTGAATATTTACTTTCTGCCAGATATTCTACTTTGTGGGTCCTTGTGATATAATAGGTTCATTATTCTCATTGAACTTACAGTGGAAGAGATGGGTAATAAACAAAAAAATTACACATTAAATGTCATTAAAATTGTGAGAAGGGATATGTGTATATAAGGAACACACACACATTTATGAGGTATGTACGGAAAAATTCCAGCCATTGTTAATATAATGAGAACATAGGTGCAACATCGATGTAACCTGGCAGCCAAGGAGAGTGGACTGGAATGAGCATGCATGAACAGTAACTTTACTGTACTAGTCAGTGGAGGGGATAGATGGAGTTATCATATGTACTGTGTGGCCATCACACTCCAAACAACTGAGCAAGTAGAGCTATGAATCTGCATCAAAGTTTGCGTTAAGCTTGAACGTTCCTTCACAGAAACTATTCAGATGATTCAGAAGCCTTTCGGGGACAGTACAATGAGTGCAGCACAAATAAAAGTGTGGCGCAAACGCTTCAAAGATTTGAAAATCTGTTGAAAGTGATTCACGTTCAGGAAGGCCTGCAATAAGCAGAACACCTGAGAATATTTGAACGTGTATGGGCTGTAACCAACAAAGATTGAAGAAGAGTGACAGTGCGAGAACTAGAAACAGATCTGGGGATTCCAAAAACAACTGTGTCTGAGATTTCGATACAGGATCTTGGCATGAAATGTGTCATGGCAAAAAATTCATTTCATGGCTTCTGCTCCCTGAGCAGAAGGAACATCATGTTGCAGTTTCTAATGATTTGATTCAAACTGCTACCAGTGAACCAAATTTCCTCAAGAAGGTCATAACCAGTGGTGAATTCTGGGTCTACAGCTACGACCTGGAAACAAATGCCCAGTTGTCCCAATGGAAGTCACCTGGTGCTACACACCCCAAGAAGGCACAGCAAAGTCGCAGCAAGATCAAGACCATGTTAACTGTGTTTTTGATTGGGGAGGTGTTGTCCATCACGAGTATACCCCTCCAGACCAAACAATAAGGAGTACGACCTCAGTGTTCTTTGTGGATTGAGAGATGCAATACAACAAAAACAACTGCAGCTGTGGGGGCAACTGGTGATTGGCATTTTCATCATGACAGTGTACTGGTTCATGCATCATGTCTTGTGCAGAGATTTTTGGCAAAATATTCAATCACCCAGGTGACTCGGCTCTGCCCTACAGTCCAGATTTGGTGTCCCATGACTCCAGCTTTTGGGGCTTTTCCCAAAACTAAAATCACCTTTGAAAGGGAAGAGATTTCAGATCATCAGTGAGATTCAGGAAAACGGAACAGTACAGCTGATGGCTACTCTAACAAAGGATTTTGCAGAGTGTTTTGAATAGTCACAGAAACACTGGGAGAACTGTGTGAGGTCCCAAGGTACCTACTTAGAAAGGGCCCGAGGCGTCATTGTCCTATGTACAATGTTTATTTTTATCTTGTATCTTCTTTAATAAATGTCTCTGTTTTTCATATTACATGAAAAATAATGAAAAGTTCTCTCTGGACAGACCTTGTGTGTGTGTGTGTGTGTGTGTGTGTGTGTGTGTACATGTACGTACATCTTATATGAAAGTACAAGGTACTGTGAAAGCATGAAATGGGGGCCTAACCCAGGCAGACTTCACTGAAAAAGGGACCCTACCCTGGCTGGTGTGGCTCAGTGGATTGAGCACTGGCCTGCAAACTGAAAGGTAGCCAGTTCGATTCACATACCTGTGTTGCAGGCCAGGTACCCAGTTGGAGGTGTGTGAGAAGCAGCTGACCGATGTATCTCTGACACATTGATGTTTCTCTCTGTTAAAAAAAAAAAGAAAAAGAAAGAGTGGCCCTAAACTTACCTAAAGGATGAGTAGCAGCTAGCTAGCTAGGTAAGCAGAATTCCACTCATTCATTTATTTATCCATTGGCTCATTCATTCATTTATTAAATCCCAAATCATCTAGCACTCTTCTAGACACTGGCATATAGTAGAGAGTAAAGACATGATATCTGGCCTCATTAACTTCTAGCTTAGTGAAGAAGGATAAACAATGTAGCAGTAAAACACACAAATAATGGCACAATTGAGAAAAATACTGTCAAGTTAATATAACATTGTTAGGGTGGATAATTAGGGGGGAAAGGGGTACCAATTTAGATAAGAATTATTAGCTATGTCTTGAGGATAAAAAGTTGAAACTTGAAAGATGAGAAACCACCAGCTGCTCAAACTTGGTGAAGAGCACCTTTAAAGATCCCGAACTGGGAAGGAGCTTAGTCATTTTTAAAAAACTGGCATGGCAGGGGCAGGGAGAGGATGATTGTGGTTGAAGAAGGACCACAAAAGAGAAGATAGTGAGAGAGTTTTGGTGAAAGAAGCCAGACCATATGTTAATGATTTTGGATTTTATACTAAAAGCAAAAGATGGAATATTGATTTTAGATAACACATTTTTAAAAGATCGTTCTGGCTCATGTGTGAACACTGAAGTATTAGAGAGCAAAAGTAGTTATAAGAAAACCAGTTAGCTGGCAGTATCACAATAGTAATCTAGAGGGCATATTACTTAGATGAGGGTGTTGGCAGACTTCTGTGTGAACGTATGAGAGATTGTGGTACTGTGTCTTAAGATAGAGAAGACAAGAAAAGCAGATTTAGGGAGAGCACAAGTGAGCTTTTTAGTACATATAAACTTTGAGATGCCTTTAGAACATCCAAGTGGAGATGTTGAACAGGCAGTTGGATATCTAGTTGTGGAGCTCAGTAAAGATGTTTGAGCTGGAGTTACAGGCATTTCACTGAGTTTTTGAAAAACTCATTTGACAGAATCATTCACTAAAAATTAAATGGCTTTTGAAAAAGATGTGGGAGCAGATTCTCAAAACCTATGCAACTTTGTAACTAGATAACCAAGGAAAATAATAATTCCAAAAAATACCAGCAGTTGTTAAAAAGACATGTTTAAGTTGTTTAATGAACAAAAAAATACTACAGTAAACAGAAGCCTTTTTTTAAAAAAGATTTTATTTATTTATTTTTAGAGAGAGGGTAAGGGGGAGAGAAAGAGAGGGAGAGAAACGCCAAGTGTGAGAGATACATTGATTGATTGCACCTCTGGCACATCCCCAACCGAGGACCTGGTCTGCAACCCCAGGCATGTCCCCTGACTGGGAATCGAACTGGTGACCTTTCAGTTCACAGACTGGCGCTCATTCCACTGAGCCCCACTAGCCAGGGCAAACAGGACTTTTTAGAAAAATAAGAAAGTAGCTTGACAGAAGGGCATATAAAGAAGGGTTGAAGCTGCTCAGTTTTAGACAAAAGGATATAATTAGCAGATAAATGAAGCAATGCCAGATATAGCTAGTTCTAGTTTATTGTTTTTGTTCTTTAGTGCAAGGATTGGGTAAAACTACACAATAAGCACTTGTAGGAAAGTCTGTCACCAAATGGAACCACAAGGAGGAATATGGGATGAATGCCATTCCGAACAAAACTGCATTGCTCAGTGGTTCACTGCATTTAGTTTCGGTTAGTGTACTCTTTGTCAGCTGCTAACTTGGTGCTTCAAAACATTAATGCACTTTGAAAAAACACTTACGAACTCACAGTACTTCCATATTATCCTGGTATTCTCTTTATCAGTTGTGTATGAGCAATTTTCTTTAGAAACACTATAAAAAACAGGCTGTACATTTACAAATAGTCTGATTATCTATCGATCATCATAAGAGTGAAGATATTTCCCTATAAAGAGACTATAGAGTGACAAAAGTGGAGCTTTGGACAGCTCTGGGGAACTGCAATATTTAAAATAGTTTAATGTGACCTTTGTGATGATCTCTACAAGTTTTTTAAAAATTGCTGAAATTTAAAAATCTGGAGATTTCACATAGAACTTCAGAATTTTGCTTCTCTTTAAAAAATCAGAATATCTGGCAACAATCCACATTTTTGGGGGGTGACATTAATGGGTGGGCCTCATAGTGGCAGCCTCCCCTCTACCACCCCGTTTAGTTGAGGCATGCAGTCTTTAGCTTGCCTCAGTCCTCACAGTTTCCTGTTGTGTGTTATGTATGGTCCAATTCAGTTATTTAAGTAGTGTATTTGGCACCAAGAAATATTTGTATTTGAGGCTCCTAATTTAAGAATTGTGAGGAGCTTTAAGGAGTTGGGAATGTTGCAGTGAAGGTGAGGTGCGATGACAGGTTAGGTTGTTTAATGCATCCTGTACATGGACATGAAAGGCACTCAGGAGACCAGTAAGAGGAGTTAGGATCAGGATCAATGTGAGCCTCAATTTCATGGTCTATGGGGAATGAACTAGCAGGGAAATTTATTTAATGCAAAAATATTTGCTTTAAGAAAAAGAACTTGTCCTTTTGGTTCCCTCTCCTTTAAAAAAAAAAAACATACAAAAACATTGAGACCCCTCGAAAGTCACTGTTCCGGCTCCAGTTCTCTTATCACCAACTGATTGTCCTGCAATTCATTTCAGTTCTGATCCTACCTACCTACAGTTAGGGAAGACCCCACAAATTAAGAGCAAAGTCATTTGATGACTGCCTCCACTGAATATTTCGGCTGCAAATTTCATTGTCCCCATTCATCCACACTGCCCAGTGTGCTACAAACTTGGAGCTTCCCACAGTCCTTCAACTTTGATAATTTGGTAGAACTACTCACAGAACTTACTGAAACCATGTATGATTACACTATTACTATAAAGGATACAAATCAGGAAATGAAGAGATGCATGGGGCATTATCTGGGCAGAATGAAGGATACAGAGCTTCCATGCTATCTCTTTGGAATCTGGGTATTTCGCCCTCCCAGCACATCGTTGTATTCAACAACCAAGAAGCTCCACCAGTCTTTTGTGTCCAGGGTTTTGATTAGGGCTTCCTTATATAGGCATGATTAATTAAATTATTGGCCATGTATTTGAATTCAGTTTCTAGCTCTCTACCCACTATAGATTGGGCTGTCCCAAAGTTTCAACCCTCTAATCATGTGTTTGGTCTTTCTGTTGGCCAGCCCCCATCCTGATGCTATCTCAGTTCCACCTTAAGTTACCTCTTTGGCATAAAAGGTAGCCAAGGGTTTTTGAAACTATGTCAGGAATCAGAGACAAAGAACAAATATACAGGACTGGGCAAAATTGGTTTTACACTTGTCAGTGCAGAAAACAGTTTATTCTTGTATTATTTATTATTGTATTATTTTCCATATGAACAATTATAAACCTACTTTTGCCCACCCCTGTATTATGTCACAAATTAAAAATTTTCTGTTAATTGGTCAATATCTTAGACTCTTTCCTCTTCACAATTACTCTTGATAAGTGGGTAGAAGTGTGACTTGATTTTCTAATAGTAATTTTTTTCAGGTACACCTGAAAACTGGCTTACCTATCTGCGTAAAACCAGTTGAGAAAAAGATTTTTATTTAAGGGAAATAAGTAAAATGTACTAAATAAATCATGGAGTATCTTCTAATCGGATCACTTTGAAAGTCAGAACTAGTTTTGTTTAGGCAAAGCTTTAGAGGGAAGGGGAAGGGGAGAGAGGATGGAGAGAAACATCAGTGTGAGAGAGGAATACCCATAAGTTGCCTCTAGTACATGTGTGGACCGGGGACCAAACCTGCAACCTAGGCATGTGCCCTGACTGGGAATTGAACCTCCAACCTTTTGGTTTACAGATGACATTCCAAGCCACAGAGCCACACCAGCCTGGGCTGTATTAGATTTTTTTTGTCATCACTCAAGGACATTTTCTCATTACTGTTTTAGAGAGAGAGAAAGGGAGAGAGAAACATCTACTAGTGTTGCCTTCTCATATGCATCCCAAACAGGGATATGGATCAAACTTGCAACCTTGGATATATACCCTGACCAGGAATCGAACCTCTGACCTTTCAGTCTATGGGACAACATTCCAACCAACTAGGCCACCCTGGCCAGTGCATGTATTTGATTTTTTAATCTTAACTGTTATGATAGTAGTAGTCCCTTCAGCAGTTATTCTGTGTCTGTTTGCCAGGTGCAAGGAATGCAAACATGAATAAGATGTAATTTCTGCTCTTGGGATTTATAGTTCAGCAGGAAACATAGACATGTATACAAATAATTATTGACAACTGCTAAAGTTGAGATATTCACAGTGTGTTTTGGGGAGCACAGAAGAGAGGGACTTACTTAAAAGGAGTTAGGAAAATGTTTTGAGTTTAGTGTGCAAAGAATAGATGGTGAAGAGTATATTATAAATAAGCTTCTCTGGATCTGATACTATGCTTAGGAAACTGTAAATAGTCTGATATGGGACCTAGGAGATGATGCTGGAAAGGTGGGCAGAGGCAGATCATAAAGCCTCTTGTGTATAAAAGATACCAAGAAGTTTGGAGCTTACCCTATAGGCAATGGGAAGTTAAGGGTTTTAAAGCAGAGGAACAATTTGCTGAGCTTCTATTGATAGCATTATGGTAGACACATTAGAGAAAAATCAGGTGCATTAGTTTGGAAATTGTCCCACCCAAATATTTTAGGGGCTTCTACTTACGTAGTGATGGAGAATACATATTTAGAAGCAGATTTACAAAAAGGGAAGTAAAGGGGGAAAGATTTTAGAATGCCTTCAAAGAACCTGCAAATTTGGTATATCTGGATGATGCTCTAACTCACATAGCTACCCCACCAGGTCTTCAGTTGATATTTTTTTTCATACATAACTTGAAGATATATTCATTATACAGTAATTGGTATCCTGGTAAAATGTCCAGGAAACTACTTACTATACAATGTATTACAAAACTGTCAGTTACCTTTGTGACATTTTTATCTTAAAACAGCTCAGTTTGAACAACAAAATAAATAATAATAGTATTGGGCTATAACCTAAAGAATAAGGTGAATATTCGTGAGACTGTACCAGTATAAATAAGTGATTGATTAAATAAATAAATGGAGGAACAGGATAAATCCCCCCATAATATGTACAAGATATTCCCTTCAAAGAGATGGAACTTAATTCCCTTCTTGTTGATTATGGGCTGGATTTAGTGACCTGATTGCAAAGAACAGCGTATGGAAAGAAAAAAATAATTATAGTAAAGAGGCCTAGCAGACAGCACCTGGACTAAGTGCAAGTTTAACTTTACCAATAATAAATCACAATGGTAACATACACCCTTTTATATAATCAGTTTGAAGGTAAATTCAAGCCACTGATATTCTTTAAAACAAGCAAACAAGTGAACGCCCAGTCAAGATGGCTGTGTAGGCAGACATGGCTTGCCTCTTCCCACAACCACATCAAAATTACCACTAAAATGTAGAACAACTGCCCCTGAGAACTGTCAGTAATCAAGTTAAATGGGAGTCTGACAGCTACGGAATTAAAGAAACCACATCCTTCTACATTGTTAGGAGGGGCACAGATGTGGAATGACCAGGTCCCTCAACCATGTGTGGTGTATAAAAATTTAGGAAGGATATCTCGGGAGCGAGGGATACCAGCCCCACACCAGACCCCTCAGCCAGGAAGGTAAGTCCCCTCAACTTGTGGCCGTTAAAACCAGCAGGGATTGAGTTGGTGGAAGAAAATTCTGGAGCCCCAGGTGCTTTCCTCTTAACCCACACATGGACTCACCTACTCACACTCATTCTCTCTGAGCTCCAGTACTGGGGTAGCAGCTTGACAGGCACCAGTGGTATACAGACAGACACTGAAGTGTCTGGTATCAAAGCAAGCAGAGGCCATTGTATCTTTTCTAAACCTCCCCACAGAGAACCAGCAAGCAGGTGCCATACCTGAGACTCCATCAACCTAGCTAACACTTTTTGACCTGCCTTGGAGATCCCCAGAGACTCTTTCCCCACCCAACTTTCTGACCAGCCCAAACTGCTTTTCCGTATGAATGGCAGGTCTTGGCTCATGCTTCGCAACTTCCTAAATCCTATCAAACAAGCAACAGCCTTGTTTGACCTCAGTGAGCAGCAGGCCAGGCACTAGCAGCAGCCTGCCTAGATTCACAACTTGACTCCACCTGGGAATCTCCAAGCCTAGCACAAGTAGAAACCATCTCAGATTGCTTTATAGCTCAGGCAGGGTGGCCCCAGGCAAAACACAGGTCGGGGCTGATGTTGGCATCCACCACCCAGGAATCCCCAGGGCCAGCACACCCAGTGGACAGCTACAGACCACATCAGAGCACCACCACCCTGTCCCTGAACAGCTAATCCTCCATGGAGGGTGGAGGTTGGTGGTAAGTTGTCACAGCCAATCCTTGCAACTGACTGGCTTGGGTAAATCCCTCCCATTGACTTGTCAACAGCAACCAAGGCTCAGATACAAGAGGAGGACAGTGTACCCAGCCCACACAAAGGGTGCACCTCGAGTACGTGGCTCAGTTGATAGTCAAGGCTGTGCCACTAGACCCTACGAGGCACCTGCTATATTAGGCCACACTACCAAGACAGAGTCAAAGGAGTTCTACCTAATACATAGAAACAAACATAGGGAGGCTGCCAAAACGAGGGGAGAAAGAAACATGACCCAAATGAAAGAACAGATCAGAACTCCACAAAAAGAACTATAGGGAGATGAGCAATCTATCAGATGCAGAGTTCAAAACACTGGTTAGAAGGATGCTCAAGGAACTTAGGACCTTAGCAGCATAAAAAGGATTCAGCTGGAAATGAAGTATACACTAATTGAAATGAACAGTTTACAGGGAAACAGCAGTACAGTGGATGAAGCCCAGAAACGAATCGATCATATGGTGTATAAGGAAGCAAAAAACAGAACAAGAAGAAAAAAGAATCCAAAGAAAGGAAGGTAGTATAAGCAACCTCTGGTACAGCTTCAAGAGGTCCAGCGTTCGCATCATTAGGGTTCCCAGGAGGAGAAGAAAAAGCAAGAAATTGGAGATCTATTTGAAAGAATAATCAAAGAAAACTTCCCTGATTTGGTGCAGGAAATAGACATGCATGTCCAGGAAGCACAGAGAGTCCCAAACAAGATGGATTCAAAGAGGCCTACTCCAAGACACATCATGATTAAAATGCCAGAGGTTAAAGATAAAGAATCTTAAAAGCAGCAAGAGAAAATCAGTTACCTACAGGGGAGGTCCCATCAGACTGTCAGCTGATTTCTTAAAAGAAATCCTGTAGGCTAGAAGGGATTGGCAAGAAATATTCGATGTCATGAAAAGTAGGTACCTACAGCCAAGATTGCTTTACCCATCAAAGCTATCATTTAGAATCCAATAGTAGATAAAGAGCTTCCCAGACAAGGTAAAGCTAAAGGAGTTCATCATCACAAAACCATTATTACATGAAATGTTAAAGGGACTCATTTAAGAAAAAGATCAAAATTATGAACAATAAAATGGAAAAAATACAAATCTATCAACAACTTAATATAAAAAACAAACCAAACAAGAACAGAGACAGAATCATGGATACAGAGAATGTTTTGATGGTTGCCAGATGGGAGGGGGTGTGGGTGAATGGATGAAGAGGCAGGGGATTAAGAAGAGCAAATAATTAGTTACAGAATAGCCATGGAGATGTAAAGTACAGTACAGGAAATGAAGTAGCCAAAAATCCCATACGCATGACCCATGGACATGAACAATGGTGTGGGGATTACCTGAGAGAATGGGGGGGTGCTGGGTGGAAGGAGACAAAGGAAAAATCAGGACAACTGTAATAGAAGGTAAAATATAATTTTAAAAAACACCAATCTAATTATAAGAAAACCAAAAAGAAAAACAAGGACATTGTACAAAATACCTGACTAGTACTTTTTAAAAGTATCAGGGAACCTGGATAAACAAGGAAAGATTAAGATACTTGCACAGATCAGAGGAGATAAAGGACATGACAACTAAATACAATGTGATATCCTAAATTGGACAGCAGAACAGGAAATACTTGGAAAAGTTATATCAATGTTAATTTCATAGTATTGAGTGATGTACCTTAATTATGTAAGATGTTAAAATTATGGGAAGTTGGGTAAAAGAAGACAATTCTTGCTCTGTATTGTCTTTGCAACTTTTCTATGAATTTACAATTATTCCAAAACCAATTTAGTTTTTTAAAAGCGTGGACTACCAGAGACTTCCCATCAAAATGGAGTGTTAATATGCTCATCTTCTCCTTTGAGTATGTTAAAATTGCAACTAAATTATTGAACCACCAACCTTGAGAATCACCTGAAGACTAGGTAAGAATATAAACAAGAAGCCACAATAAGATTTGTAGGAAGGACAGTGACTCAAAATGAGCTGGTTTCACCCTACATGTGGTATGTAAGAATCAGGAGAGAGATCTCATTTACAGAAGTCCTCCCTTAGCAGGAAGTATTCCTGGCCCCATACGAAGCTCCTCAGACCAGAGCACGCAGTGCAAGGGAGTCCCCATAACATCTGGCTATGAAAATCAGCGGGAATTCCATCTGTGTGAGGCAGATGGCAGCTATAGACCCAGTCATCCTCTGAAAAGGCCCGAGCACAGACCTAATGCATTCACACTCATTGTAGGTTCCAGAGAAGGGACAGCAGCTTGAAAAGTTTCAGGAGCATACAGGGAGGAACTGAGTTGTCTGGCTTCAGGGCTAGGGCTAGAGGGGCAGCCATCTCCCAGACAGAACTCCTGGCTAACACCATTGTTCCTTCGTTGAGCCCTGTCCCACACAGCCAGGATGTGCAGGTAGGTATCATATCCAAGTTCATCTTCTAGGTTAATACCACTTGTCCCACTCTGCTGATGTGCCCCACCCCACCCGACCTGTACACCATCCCGAACCTCTTAACAGCAACTGTTTCTCACAAGCTCCCAGCCTCAGCCCATACTATGGACTGTCCTAAAATCTCCCAAAGATTTGCAAACCCCAAACAAACTGCAGCTGACTTATGCATGCCCTGAACATGTTTCTCAGTGGCTTTTGGCACTGTTGGCAGCCAGCCTCTCCAAGGTGCCTCCAAGCCCAGCACAGGTAGCTATCAAGCACAGATCACTTTGTAGCTCCTACCAGGTGGCCATGAGTTGGACACAGGCAGTGGCTTCCCTGGGCCTGCACCAGAACCCACATACCTGCTATCTAGCTTCCAACAGCACCTGATCACCGTCAGTTACCTCCGCAAATGATACCCACAAAAGTTGGATTCATCAAGCACTAGAGACCCACTAAAGTGAGTCCTGCTCTGTAGTGTCAGTCCCTGAACAACAGCTCATTCACAATAGTCATGGACACTCCTCATAGCCAGTCAGCCTAGAGGGTCAGTCCCACCCACTAAAGTACCAGCAGAAATCAAGGCTCAACTACAACAGGACGGCACACAAAGAATACCCTTGGAGCACTCAGGTCGCTTATCTAGGAGTCTGTGCTACTGGACCGCACGGGACACCTACTAAATAAGACCACCCTGCCAAGACTGAGAAAAATAGTACATCAACCTAATAACATAGAAAATCAGGCAGCCGAAATGAGACAGACAAACATCCCAAATGAAAGAACAAGACAAAACTCCAGAAAATGAACAAACCAAAAAACGAAGGCAGAGTTAAAAACACTTATAAGGAGCCTCAGTGAATTTAGGGGAAGAATAGATGAACTCAGTGAAAACTTACACAAAAAGATGGAAACCATAAAAAGAACCAGTCAGAAATGAAGAATACATTAGATGGAATCAAACGCAGATTATGATAAATAGAATCAAATCAGCAATTTGGAATACAAGGTAGGAAAAAAAAATCCAGTTGGAGCAGGAAAAAAAAATTTTTTTAATGAGGATCATTTGGGTGACCTCTGGGACAACATTTGTATCATAGGATACCAGAAGGAGAAGAGAGAGAACAAAGGATGGGGCATATATTTGAAGTAATAATGACTGAAAACTTCCCTAATCTGGTGAAAGAACTAGACATGAGTCCAGGCAGTACAGAGAGAGCCAAACAAGATGAACCCAAAGAGGCGCATAGAAGACACATCGTAATGAAAATAACAAAGAGTATCTTAAAAGCAGCAGGAGAAAAGCAGGAAGTTACTTATGAGGGAGCTCCCATAAGACTGTCAGCTGATTTCTCAACAAAAACTTTGCAGACCCTAAGGGATTGTCACGAAGTATTCAAACTGATGAAGCAATGACCTACAGCCAAGATTAATCCAGGGTTCCCTAACCCCCAGGCCACTGAGCACCACTGCTCCATGACCTGTTAGGAACCAGGCCACACAGCTGGAGGTGAGCAGGATGGGGGGGTGAGCGAGCAAAGCTTCCCTCACATTTCCACCTGAGTCCACCTCTTGTCTCCCCCCACCCCTCAGGCTATGGAAAAATTTTCTTCCATGAAACTGGTCCCTGGTGCCAAAGTTTCGGGAAACCTGCTCTACCTTGTAAGGCTGTCATTTAGAATCCAAGGAAAGATGAAGAGCTTCCCAGACAAAAAGCTAAAGGAGTTAATCATCACCCAACTAACATTACATTAGACTTAAAACAACTTCTCTAAGAAGATGAGAAAAAGACAAAAATATTAATAACAATGGCAATAACTAAGTTAAATGTGGTTGTAATTATGGTAAATATAAATGGATTAAATGCTGTAATCAGAAGACATATAAGATGGCTGAATGGAAAAGAAAACAAGACCCATACATATGCTGTCTACAAGAGACTCACTTCAAATCAAAAGACACACAGACTGAAAAAAAAGGATGGGAAAAGATATTTCATGAAAATGAAATAAAGGTGTAGCAGGCAACACTTATTGCAGACAAAATAGACTTTATTGCTTGCTGGCCTGTAAACCAAAAGGTCACTGGTTTAATTCCAGGTTGGCACATGCCTGGGTTGCAGTCCAGGTCCCAGGTTGGGGGGCGTGTAAAAGGCAACTCATCATACCTTTCACACATCAACGGTTGTGTTTCTCCCTCCTCCCCCTCTCTCTCAAATAAAATCTTTCTTAAAAAATTATAAGAGAAAGTTTGTTCAGGAAGGTATTGAAGTAGAAGTAAGCCAGCTGGGCAGAAGGGCACTTGGAGCTTTGGAGATAGAAACGCAAAGGCAAATGTAACATGCATGGAGGGAGGAAAAAGAGGCACAGGCATATTCATAAAGCACGTAAAATAGGTTTTAAAACAATAGCTGTAATAAGAAAGAATGGAGGACATTTGTATATACGAGGGAGGCTCTAAAAAATAACCCCAAAATTATCTTCTGGAATGCAGATCTCTTGTCGTACAGGCTTCCCCTTCTAGGTTAAAGTTCTAGAAACCCAGCTGTGTCAGTGTACCAGCTAGTGTCATTGTGAGAGGCTGCGTTTGGCTTCAGTGAATTTTTTTGAAGACTCCACATGTTTGCTCATTTCATGATGGGTGATTTATGAGTGCCCCTGCCCACACCAAAAATGGCAAGACCCCCAGGCCTCACCACCCCATTCACTCGATCTCACCCCAAGGGACTTTTCTTTCCTTGGGTGAAAAAAGTCCTCAGAGGGAAATGTTTTTCTGATGTGGAAGAGGCGAAACAAACGGCAGAAGCACTAAAAGGCATCAAAATTGATGAGTTCAAAAACTTCTGAGCAGTGGAAAAAAATGTCTTGGTGGGTGTATTGCATCAAATGGAGGGTACTTTGAAGGTGACTGAAGTTTAAACGTGTAAGAATAAGTACAGAATTTGTTTATAAATAAATTCTGGGGGATTTTTGGGTCCCCCCTCGTGCAATAATCAAGATATGTAAGCAACCCAAGCAATGGACTGTTGGACAAAGAAGATGTGATACATGTATATATAGTTGAATATTACTTGGCCATAAAAAAGGAATGAAATCTTACTATTTGCAACAACATAAATGGACTTAGGAGGTAAGTGAAATAAGTCAGACAGAGAAAGATAAATACCATATGATTTCACTTATTTGGAATCTAAAAAACAAATGAACAACCAAAACAGAAGCAAAAGTCATAGGTACAGAGAACGGACTCATCATTGCCACTTGATAGGTCAGTTAAGGAGCTTCATGAAAAAGGTGAAGGGATTAAGAAGTACAAATTGGAAGTTACAAAACTGTTATGGGCATGTAAAGTGCACCATGGGGAATGTAGTCAGTAATGTTGTAATAACTATGTATGGGGCCAGATGGGTAGTAGTGTTATTATGGGGGATCATTTCATAAGTATTAGTTTGAACAAAACTGACCTATTTGATAAGTTATGTTGATGTAAATTTGAGAGAAATTAAATGAAAATGGAACAGGGCCACAGGCAGGAATGATAGCCTTTCATATGTTGTTTGGAGGAAGGCATTTAACTTTTGCTTTCATAGATGGAGACTTAAACTGACAATCACTCGAACAGTTTGGGACTAAAGAAATTAAGTTTTACATAGTTTAAAAAAAAATAACAGGTCTAATCATTGTGTAAATGATGTTCATGTGATCGTTAGTGTTTTGGTTTTTTGGGGTTTTTTTTTAAGTTACATAGTCTTCTAACTGTTATGTATTGTACTAACGGTCTAAAATCGCTTGTTGCAAATGAGATTGTAGTGATATTATATGTTTTAAGTGAGGCCATGTTTCTGATTTCACCCAATCCTGATAACTATTTAATTACCTGTGTTAAGTAGACATGAAATAGGTCTAGCAAGAAAGAGTTTCTGACCTGTAGTGTCAGATGGTTCCTTCCTGTTCGTTCACATATTCAACTCATGGCTGGCTGCATATGCCAGAACCTGCAACCTGATGTCGAAAATGGGGTGAACGGTATCATTTATTTTTGCATTTACAGGTTACAAATTATAGAAAAAGCAGGCAGTGGGAAATTATTGTATATGTTGATAACTATTTTGTTTTCCAAAAATAAATTAGGAGTAATTTTTTTTGTTTAGAAGAAGTATATTCACTCTAAAAGCATAATGGTTGGAGCAAAGTATACTGAATTTTCTTTTTTTAACTGAAGAATGTAAGTATTGATCTGAATTTTCTGATTTCTAACACTTTCCCTAGCATGGTATATAAGATAACACCATGAATATTTTGCGAATATTGGGAGATGAATTCAGAAAATTGGTTGTGGGAATTTCCAAAAGAATTTCATTTCAGTGAATTATCTGATGGTTGGGAATTATGAGAAAAGCTTAATTAGAAGGAGGAAAACACAGACTTTTTAGCTTAAAAAATCAGCAGCATAGACTCTGAATCATCCTCTCTTACAGGACATTTAGTGGGTCAGTCAGATAAAATGTATTGCTTTCAGTAAATGTATTTCCCACAATTTATTGTGGAACCAGCTCTTATCTCAGCAGTTCCTTCATTCAAAAGAAGCTTCCAGGGCTACTATGAAATGTGAGACATAGCAGAGAATTCAGAACTTGAAACAAAAAAAACCTTATCAGACGTTTCCAAATAACTTGGTGTTTAATGTTCATATTCTTTTACTAAAGTATCCTTTTTTTTTAAATTATAAGCAGTTATGATTCAGTCACTGTTTGACAGACATTGCCAATAGCCTCGATTTATATAAATAATAAAAGGAGGAATTTCTTAAAATTTAAGTTTTGCAACTATTTTAGTTTTGGTGGGAAGGCATGATCTAAATGTTAGAAATTCGTTTTAAATGTTATTTTACAATAAATTTTTCTCATCTTCGAACTGACTGTAGCATACTGACTCTTGTTTTACTGTGATTTACCCAAGGGTATTTCTAACATTAGAAACATCAAAGAACCCACTTATTCAAGCCATTTCCCTAGTTTCTTGGGTCTTTAACTCCCAACAGTGCGTGACTAAAATTCATGGTATATTAAGTTATGAAAGTTTTAATAGCGATTCAGACTAAAGAAATACGCGTTTTATCCAAAACCTGTTGGTTTCATTCACTGTTGTTTTGTTTTTAACTAATTTACGTTTGGAAATTCCTTGTTTTGTTGTCTAGGATACTCTTGGCTTCAAAAGGTAGTTAGTTTGAATCTCTATTCCAGTATTTTCTTTTTGATACCTTCCCCCCACCTCCGAAGACACTATCATCAATGGGAATTTTCTCTGTTTATGCCAATATCTTTCCCCATTTGATTCTATCCTTACACCCAGGCATCTGTAAATGTAGTATTCCTTTTTTACCTTCATTTTTTTTCAGTTCCTCCTGTGTAAACATCAATCAAGATCTCGTGACAGATCAACTTCAGAACATCATCTTGGTTTCCACTTGTGTATAATGTAAAGATTTCCAGATTCTTATTCCTTTAAAATCCAATTATGTTCTTTTTTCCCCTCAACTTTCTGGCATTCTTATCTATGATTTCATCTTATGGTTTTGCTATAAAAGTACTATCTTCCCCCTTTTTGTCTAATTTGACATAGAACCTGTCTTAATCATTAAAAGCTCATCGAGTAATGGCCAAATAAAGTCCAGAGATCATACTATCAAAACAACTTCCAGGGCTCCCTCACATTTCAGAGTTTGTTTTTAATTCTTAATTCCCTTTTTATTGTCCCAATTTACGATATTCTCTTTTTCTGTTTTTCCTCCTTAACTAGTAGTCTGCCTTTTTTTATATGAAGTCCTCTGTTTTTCTGACTGAAAAAAATTTTCTTTGTAGTAATCAACTTACATTTATGTTGAAGTCCAATTTTATTTAGATATTACTTTTGTGCTTAATCTATAATTCCTGCTTCATTTATACATGTAGAATTTCTAAACATATTTCTGAAGTTCTCATCTGAGGGCTTAGACACTCAGTAGAGTTTCTACCCAATAGTTTTGTGAATTGAGGAAATCCCATTAATATTCTCTGTTCACTTCTACAATGCTTAATTATTTGGCTTTACACTATATTGAAATGAGAAATGATGGGAACTCTCTGGTATCTAAAATGAAAATTATGTGTGTTCTTGTGTATTATTTGAGGAAGTATCTGATTTTCCTGAACTGGAATATATATATACCAACTTGTACTGCGAGCTTTGGAGTTTTCACGTATCCCTCTAGGCAGATCTAAAATGACCACTGATAGCAGCAAACATTTGTCCCATGATGGAGACAGCAACAAAGCAGTAACTCCCCCGAGGAATGAACCATGATTGAGAAAAACCAAAGAGCCAAATAGGAGAAACAGAAAACTCTTGTACTTTCCCCCCAGTGAAGAATCAGTGATTTGAAGATTCACTTTTTAGGAGCTTTTTCCAACCTTGTAGTTATCTACCAACCTTGGAGGTACCTATCTTACTAATACTTAATTGGAGGTACTTACTTTACTAGTACTTCTTTACATTGAAGAGAAATGCTAGTTATTTTAGATTAGTTCTACTTCCTATTAGGGCATAATATGAGTTAGAGTGCTGTATTAATCCAACGTTCAAATATGTTTACTAGCCTACATTTTATAGTTTAGTTTGTAGCAAAGCCAGGAATCAAACGCACCATGCCTTATTTCATGGCCCATGCACTTAGTGCTGTATACTACACTCAGCTCTGCATTGCATACTGTTTTAGGTTTTGAAACATAGATATATTGGTCTCTTTTGAAGTGGACATGCTTGTTCTCCTTGGGTATTATCTTGCTGTTCCCCAGCCACCCAACTACATAATGGCACTTAAAAAATAGTATACTTCTTGGCAATATTGGAGATAATGTTTGCAGATTTCATGTGATTCGGCCAGTTTTAACATGCTTTTGAACATCCTTTATAGGTTGCTACCTCTTACATATACGTTTATATCATCACTTTCCAGTCTTAAACTTGGTTGCTTTATATCATTAGGTAATATTTTTTTCAGGTATCTTCATTCTCTTGCTGCTTAAGCAATGTTTTTAAATGAAATAAAGGTCTAGATCTGATGATTACAACTTTATTCCCCTCAAATATGGAATATTGTCAAGAACAGCTCTGCTCTGTATGAACAGGAAATTCAAAAGACTTAAAAAAATGAAAAATGAGGACCTTCCTGAATAGTTTATGCTATTCTCCTATTAAACCCTAAGATTAGGCTGCTGGCCTCCATTACTTTCACAAAATGAAAAATGGCTCAGAAGCTAAGTAAGCTAAGCCATCTCTCTCTCAATTGTTTCAGTTTCTCAGGAATTGCTGTACAAAGCTGCCAATAACGATCTCCGGGGAATCTCACCCCCGTTCCACCTCCCACTGCCTCCTCTGCAGCTCCAGATGCCACCAAAAGAAGGAGCTTTGAAGAAAGTGCCTGTACCCTCTTTTACCCTGAGGTGGGTGAGGCCAGGCAGGGTGATTCTCAGGATATCCTGATGATCAAAGGTATAGTTGAAGCCTTCATCAAGAATTTCGTGAAGATGACCAAGAAATTTGGGAAACATTACCAAATAGCCTAGAAACTGAAGACAGAGCTCAAGAATGAATGGCACAAATGCCACCAGAAATGTAATACATGTTGACATACAAGACCCTAAATAAGCTCCTTGAGGGCAGAGACTATTTTGCTGTTTTTATATCTCTCCCTCACCTTTACAATGTCTAGCATAGTAGCAAGCATATGCACTATATTCAATAAATGTTAGTGTATGACTTAAAGAGAAGACTTTGTGGAAAGTGCTCTCCAACTCCTCTTTCTCTGGCACTTAATCTAAGATTGTTTGCCCATTCATCAGGAGAATATTGATAAAGAGTTCATTGATGTCTCAAGCTTCTTGGCCGCTGTTGTCTTCTGTCTGTGTGTCTGAGTAGGAAATAGTTATCTGTCCAATATATGAATTTCCAGTATTAGTACTTAAAGTTATTTCTTCGTTGATGCCTGGGCATTTACTTCTTAGGTATTTTATTTAGCTATGTAATGGAAATCTTATCTGAACCACACTCTGGGGGATTTTTAAATCCCTTTGTATCTATTTATAAGATTCTATAACAAAACAGTCTTGCTTCTTGATTAGATCTTACATTAGTCATCACCGTGTTTCAGAAGTAGGATGTACTATCACAACATCAGTTTCCCAGAAATCTAATTTATTAATCTTGAATGGCAACGCATAGTCTCACCTGAGTAATCTCACCTGAGTCTGCTAAAGCAGTATTTATAGGGACAGTGATTGAAGATACTACGTAATTAAAACCAAGTTCGTGGTTTGCTATTTCTCTTAGAGAAAGGGAGATACTAGAAACTTAGTTGCATTCAGTTCTTCAGTTTGTCCTTCACTTCTTCATTAAGGAGTTCATTCTCATTTAGAGGCAGACCTTAAAAATCGCATCTTCAAGTATTTGATTTCTTGTACCTTTTGTGCCTCCGGTTATATGTAAGGCTTTTTATTTGTAAATGTTTTTCGAGTTAAAAGCGAACATTTCAGAATGCTACTAGTTTTTTGACAAACATGAAATGACATTCTTTATGTATTCTCAACAGCTAGCTTTTTACACTATAAGGAATCCAGTCAGAACCAAGTATATTTTACTCAGGAAAATAATCTTTCCTGAATGACATACTTTTCTCTTGAGTGAGAGATGTGTTAAATTATACTGCATTGACTTGGGGTTTTGGTATAACTATGAGACATTTTGAAGGGAAATTGAGTCTTTGTCTTCATGAGCTTTTATGTATATAACCAAAAAAAATCCTTAAATGTATAGCTTTAACGGGGGTTTATTCTTTTCTGTGGATAAATAAGTTACTTCTAGAATATGCTGCAGAGGAAAAAGAGAATATGAAAGGGACCTATGTAGATTAGATAGGACATGTGGATTTTAGGTCTCTAATGTTCATCGTTGATTCTATAAAATGAAATGATCAGGTTGCATTGTAAGTTTTGTCAGTTTATATGGTGAATTTGAGTCAATAATCAGGAACAGATTTGATTAGAATATCGTTAGTGATTTTTATCAGTAAATACCTTAACTATATGTTTTATAGTAGAATACATAAAAAAATTATTAATTCTCTTCATTCTTCCACTAAAACTAGTTTTCCCTCTGTTAATCTAACAGGAGAAATTATGTATGTGAAACCTGTGAAATTTTGTCGGCAACATCTAGTGTGGTTTGTCCTCTGCTTGTTGTCCTCTTTTTGTCAGCTTAAAAACATATTATTACAGGGAATGGCAGTGGCAACAACTAAAATGTTACAGTGCAGACACAGAATGGTTTAACATTAATTTTAGATTTGAATTTTCTTATGATTTCTGTCTTTTCTTCTTTCCCCAGGTTCCCAACCAACCTCAGATAAGTCTTCCCAGCGACCATCAGAGAGCAGTAACTGTAGCCCTACACGGAAGAGGTCTTCATCAGAAAGTACTTCTTCAACAGGCAAGTGCTATTCATTTTACCAGACTTTGAAGGTAATTTCTCATCTGTTCCTTCTCAACAGACTTACAATATTGTACACTTTACAATAAAAATTATAATTTACAATAAAAATTATAATACTGTATAAAAAACAAAAGTGGGCCTGGGATGTGAAAAACAATATTAATGTACATTGAACAATGTAATAGTCTTTTCCTTTTACCCCTCTTTGTGTCCAGTTAGACATACAGTAGTCCTTACTTATCTGTGAGGAATCTGTTCTAAAACCTCCAGTGGATGCCTAAAAAAATTACAATAAGTACCAAAAAGAAAACATATATATATATGTTTTCTACCTACAGACTTAATGCCTTTTCTTTTTTAACTTAAGTACCTCGCGTGTACCATGGCTGTAACCTCTGCAGTTTGAGATGTGACAGCAAAACTAGCATGAATTTCTTTTTCCTTCTTCACAATTTCTCGAATAGAAGATTCGTTCTTACTGTAGATCTTCACAACTTCAACGTATGAATTTTTTCTTTCCCTACTGAGTTAAACACTTTCACTTTTTTATGTAAAGGAAGTATTTTATATCTTCTTTTTGACATATCCCTATTTCCAGCATCACCACTTGTGTGTTTTGGGGCTGTTATTAAGTAATATAATAATGGCTAAATGAACACGAGCATTTCAGTACCAATATAGGTGATTTGATAACATGGAACACTACCAAGTCACTAACAAGGTGGGTAGCATGTACAGCGTGAATGTGCTGGACAAAGGGACGATTCACATAGCAGGTAGGACAGAGATGAATGGCACAAGATTTATCATGCTACTCATAACAGTGCAAAATTTAAAATTTATAAATTATTTATTTCTGGAATTTTCCACTTAATATTTTTTGGACCACAGTTGACTGCAGGTAAATGAAGCTGTGGAAACAAACAGCATATAAAGGTGAGCACTGCTGTAGTCCAGAGGGAATAATTTTAAAAAATGTATGTGCAAGAGTAAGCAGACACAAAAATAAAGATTGTAAAAGCTGACTTGAAGTGAGGGGTGTGTAGTATAATGGGGGAATGTATTTATAATAAAAACTTAGACATACTATATAAAACTGTTTAGTGAAATAATAGTTTCTGAAGTAGCATTCACAAATCTCTGAGATATGCAAAACAATTTACGAGATTGTAAGAAGAATCTCTATTAATATTTATTTCTAACCTCAACTTTTAAAATTAGTAATGTTTATGTATTTAAAATATATATAAATTTCTTCATGTGGTATAACATATTTGTATAATTTATACATAGACTTAAGTTATGCTCTCTATTTTCTTTTACTGATAGTGTGTATGTTTCAAAAAATAGATGATCTATATTTGTATTCTACCTTTACTGAGGATCAGAGTAAGAAATCATTTTTAATTTACCATTGTTATCAGCATAGATAGGGAGTGCAGTAGTTTCATTCCAGGCAGTGGGAGTAATATATGTAAAGGGGAAAAAATGAGTTCAAGAAACTAAATAAAGGAGCCAGTGTGGTTGGACTAAAGACAATGACTGAATATGAGGCTGGAAATGTAGGTAAGGACCAGTCATGTAGAGCCTTATTAATAACAGAAACCATTGAAAGTATTAAGCAAGGATGTGATTAGTCATAGATAGATAGATAGATAGATAGATAGATAGATAGATAGATATAGAAACAGATATTCATATATATGTCATAAAAGCTATTTTATTTTTATGCGTTTTTCATTAATCTCTAGAATGCCCCACCCCCACCAAACTTACTAGAAATGTACCACTAAAGTAATCACTTAAAAAAAAATCATGATATTGGTTGAAAAGGTCTTTTCTAGAGGATCTTAGAAAAAACAGACATAGTAGGCTATTTTTGACCACATGCAAAAAGGGAAGTGGAATTTGTGCAACTTTCTGTGCACATGTCTCCAGAATGACTGAGTCTTAAGGTTATAAACCTAAGCAGTGATTAGTCAGTTCTTATCTTTCTATCCAAGAGTTTTTGATTAGAAGCTCACTTGAGACTTATGCTCAGAAAATTTAAATTCTTCATCAGGACAAATTCTCACTGTCAAATTGTATCAATATGGTATTTGTTGAATTTATTTGATGATTATCTTCAACATACTTGAAGCTTTTTATTAATACTTTCCTGCTACAAATACAGTGGAATTGAAAAAACAGTGATAGTTTGTCTCATAATGCTTTGTTTTTATACTACTTCAAAGAGACTTAAACTCTTAACAATTAGTAACTATTTTTGATCGTGTCAATCTAGACCGGTGTTCAGCGAACACAGTCTATGAACAAATGTGGCTCAAGGCCTCTTTTTGTGCAGCCCTCAGGCTAAGAATTGCTTATACGTTTATTACTTCATTTTATTAATTTAATTTAATTTTACTTTACTTCTTATGCTGTTACAGTTATCCCAATTTTCCTCCTTCTCCATCCTCCACCACACCTACTTTCCAGTTCCATAGTCACTTGCCACACCATTGCTTATATCCGTGGGGTCTTCATATATGTTCTTTGACTAATCCCATCACCTTCTTTCTTTCTTTTTTTTTTTAAAGATTTTATTTATTTACTTTTAGAGAGGGAAAGGGAGGGAGAAAGAGAGGGAGAGAAACATCAATGCGTGGTTGCCACTCGAGTGCCCCCTGCTGGGGACCTGGCCTACAACCCAGGTATGTGTACAGGTCTTTTGCCTCCTTGCTTAAGTTTATTCATAGGTACTTTATTTTTCTTGTTGCTGTAGTAAATGGGATTTTTTCCCCTAGTTTGTTTCTGATAATTCATACAAAAATGTCATAGATTTCTGAATACTGACTTTGCATTCCACTATTCTGCCAAATTCACTTATTAGGTTGAGTAGTTCTTTTGGTAGAGCCTATAGGGTGTCCTGTGTACACTATCATATCATCTGCAAATAATGACAGTTTTACTTTCTCATTTCCAATTTGGATGCCTTTATTTCTTTTTCTTGTCTGATCACTATGGTTAGAACTTCCAATAGTATGTTGATTAAAAGTAGTGAAAGCAGACATCCTTGTCTTGTTCCTCATCTTAGGGGGAAAGCTTTCTCATTTTGCTAGTTCAGTGTGACGTTGGCTGTAGGTTTCTCGTATGTGACTTTTATTATGTTTAGGTAGGCTCCCTCTATTCTCACTTTGCTGACCGTTTTTATCAAAAGAGGGTATTGTACTTTCTATTATACCGTCCTTGCATCCCTGGGATGAATCAGAACTGATCGCTGCGTATGATCTTTTTAATGTACTGCTGAATCAGGTTTGCCAATATTTTGTTGGGGATTTTAGTATCTATGTTTTCCATAGATGCTGACCTTTAGTTTTCTCTCTTTGTTGTGTCTTTACCTGGTTTTGGAATTAGGTTAATAATGGCCTCATAAAAAGAGTTATGGAACGTTCCCTCTTCTTGAATTATTTTGGAATAGTTTGAGAAGGATAGGAGTTAGCTCTTCCCTAAATATTTAGTAAAATTGACCTGTGAAGCCATCCTGTCCAAAGCTTTTGTGTGCTGGAAGTTTCTTGATCACTGCTTCAATTTCACTAATTGTTAGTAGTTGATTCAGGCTTTCTGCTTCTTCTTGATTCAGTTTTGGAAGATTATATGTTACTAGAAATTCATCCATTTCACCAAGGCTGTCCAATTCCTTGGCATATAGTTGTTTGTAGTAATTTCTTAGGATCCTTTGTATTACCGTGGTATTGGTTGTAATTTCTCGTCTTTCATTTCTGATTTTACTTATTTGGGTCCTCTCTCTTTCTTTGTTGATGAGTCTGCTTAATTGCTTATTGATTCTGCTTATCGTTTCAAAGAACCAGCTCCTGGATTTATTAACCCTTTGAATTGTTCTTTTAATCTCTGTGTCATTTAATTCTGCTCTGATCTTGATTATTTTCTTCCTCCTACTTGCTCTGGGCTTTGTTTCTTGTTCTTCCTTTAGTTCTTGTAGATGTAGGATTAGGTTGTTTATTTGAAATGTTTCTGTCTTTTTTAGGTAGACCTATATTGGTATGAACTTCCCTCTCAAGACTGCCTTCACTGTGTCCCATAGGTTTTGGGCTGTTGTGTGTTCATTTTCCTTTGTTTCTAGAAACTTTTAGATTTCTTCCTTGATCTCATTGCTAACCCACTCATTATTTAATAGCATGTTATTCCATGTCCATGAATTTGTATATTTTTGAGTTTTTTCCTTGAGGTTGGTTTCTAGTTTAAAGCCGTTGTGATCCGAGAAAATGCTTGACATGGTTTCAGTTTTTTTTAGTTTGTTGAGGCTTGTTTTCTGACCTACCGTGTGATCTGTCTCTTCAAATTTTCCATGTGCATTTGAGAAGAATGTATATTTTGCTTCTTTGGAGTGACAGGTTCTGTGTATATCAATTATGTTCATTTGATCTAGAGTGTTATTCAATTCCACAATATCCTTGTTGATTCTTTTTTTGAAAGAACTATGCATTGTTGACAATGGGGTGTTAAAATCCCCTAGTGTGAATGTGTTTCTGTCAATATTTTTCTTGAAATCCTCCAAGATTTTCCTTTTGTATTTTGGTGCTCCTATGTTGGATGCATATATGTTTACAGCAGTTATATCTTCTTGATGGATTGTTCCCTAAAGTATTATACATTGTCTTCTTTTGTCTCTTTTCATGACCTTTTTTTGAAATCTATTTTGCCTGATATAAGTATTTCTACCCCAGTTTTGTTTTTTTCTTCAGGTCCTTTTGCTTGGAATATTTTTTTCCATCCTTTCACTTTCAGCCTATGTAAATCTTTTGTTCTGAGGTGGATCTCTTGTAGACAACATATATGTGGGTTATGTCTTCTTACCCATTCACCTACCCTATGTATTTTGATTGGAGAATTTAATCCACTTACCTTTAAGGTCATTACTGATAGGTACTTACTCTGCCATTTTCTCCCTTGTACTTGTATTCCTCTCTCTCTTTCATCTACTTCTTAAAGAAGTCCCTTTAGCATCTCTTATAATACTGGTTTGATGTAGATGTGTTCTTTTAGCCTTTTTTTTTGCCTGGGAATCTCCTTATTTCATCTTCCATTTTAAATGAGAGACTTGCTGGGTAGAGTAGTCTTGGTTGTAGGCCTTTGCTTTTCATTGCTGGGAGTATTTCTTGCCTTTTCCTCTGACTTCTGTTTCTGCTGAGTAATCAGCTGATAGCCTTTTTGGGGCACTCATGTATGCTACTAGCTGTTTCTCCCTTTCTTTATCTCTCTCTTTCTTTATTTTTTCTGTCTTTAATATTCTCTCTGTCTTTAATTTTTGCCATTTTTATTATTACGTGTCTTGGAGTGGGCTTCTTTGGATTCATCTTGATTGGGAACCTCTGTATTTCCTGAACTGTATGAATTTTTCTCTTATCAAGTTAGGGAAGTTTTCTGTCATTTCATTTTCAAACAGTTTTTCTGTGCCGTGTTCTTCTTCTTCTAGTAATTGTATGATAGAGATATTATTACGTTTCATGTCGTCCTGTAACTCCCTTAAGCCCTCTTCATTCTTTTTGAGTCTTTTTGTTGTTGTTGTTTTCTTGCTCTGTCTGGGAAGTTTTTTCTACCTAGTCCTCCAACTTGCTTACTTGATCCTCTGCTTCATCTAGCCCGCTTTTCATTCCTCCTGTTGTGTTCTTTAATTCAGAAATTGTATTCTTCATTTCTGTGTTCTTTTTCATGCTGATACAGTTTGCAGTAAGTTTCTAATAGCTTCCCTGTAATTCTTTGTAGTTCTCACTTTGCTCATTGAGCTTCTTTATAATGACTGTTTTGAACTCAGTATCTGATAGTTTACTTGCCTTTATTTCATTTAGCACTCTTTCTGGGGATTCCTCCTTTCCTTTCAATTGGGGGTGGTTTCTTTGTCTCACCGTTTTAGGGGAGACACTTCTTGTTTCTTTCTGCTTTTTAGATTGATCTGCTTTGACTTTGTGGTATGAACTTCTGTGGTAGGAGACCTGTGAGATTCAGTGGTGCAGTCTCCTTGATCTCCTGAACTTGGTGCTATTGGGATGCACTTTATGCTATTTTTGTTGACTCTCTGTTTGTAATTGGTTTTGATTGTTGTTGTTGTTCCTTGGTGGGTCCTTCCCTCCAGCTGGCTAACTGATAGTCACTCCACCCACCATGTCTTCTATGCTGTTGTGAAGGTGCCCTGTTTTTTTCTTTCTGAATCCATCTCTGGTGATAACAGTGGTATCCAAGTCTGGCCTTATGGAAACTGTTTGAGACTACTAGGGATCCACCATCTGAGACTAACTCGTTCAGTTGTTAACCTAGTCACTCTGTAAGCAGCAGTCAAGTTTAAGCACCATTGGGTGGAGCAGAGTAATTTCTGTGGGTAGGGCTATTACTTCCCTTCAGGCTGATGCCCCTCAGAGGTGGGTGGTCTACCCTAGCAAGATGGCTCCTGGAGTATAGGGGATGACTCAGCACCAGGATACTGGCAGCTGCCTCTCAGCTCTCTCGTCAAAGCTAGTGTCACCAGCCTCTCCTCAAGCATCTGTAATCTACTCTGCCCTCCCTTTTCCACAGTCCAGGGTAAGTGGCTACAAATGAAAATTTAAACGTTGACCCTTTAAAAGGCTCTCTGTGTCTCCAGCTGTCTGTCCCTAGAAGAAAGAAATGCTGCTACTTTTCTTAGCTGGATGTTATCTGAGTACTTTTTAGGCTCTGGTCCTGTATGCTGGGGAGCCCAGCTTTGGGTTTAGACCCCACTCTTCTCAGGGGGATCTCCCCAGCTGGTGAAGTATTCCTTTGGAACTTCAGCTGCTGCCTATGGGAGCCCAGCCAGCCCTGACACGTCTCCTCCACACTCCATACCAGTCACATTGTGATGAAGTTGTTTCTTCTGTCTGTCCAAAGTTATAATACTTCTCTCCCACTATTGTTCAGTTGTTTATTCCTGATGATTTCTGCACAATTTAGTTATAATTCCAGATTGGTCCTGGGAGGAGGTTAGTGTAGCCTCCACTTACTCCTCTGCCATCTTGGATCTCTCAGTATGCATTTAAAAAATCTTATTAAAATTGGTGAATTTTCGTGTAGGTATTTTAATATTGAAGAATTTAATATTGAACATATGCAACATTTTTGACATAATAGGCTTTATTATTTCAACAGAGGTAAAAACACAAATGAAACACAATAAAAGATTTGTGCAGTGTATGGAGAAGGCGCTGTGACTGATCGAACATGTCAAAAGTGGTTTGCGAAGTTCTGTGCTGGAAATTTCTTGCTGGATAATGCACCGTGCTTGGGTAGACCAGTTGAAGTTGACAATGATCAAATTGAGATGTTAAATGAAAACAAACAGTGGTATTACCATGTGGTAGATAGGTGACATACTCAAAATAACCAAATCAGTAAAGTTACTGGTGAAAATAAAAAATGTGTCTTTTACTTTACGTAAAAATGTAAATGGACTTTGTAGCCAACCCATTACTTTACTGTGACCATCTTGCACAAGATAAGCAACATTCCAGATGGTGGCCAGTCTGTCAGACATAATCCTAGAGTGAAAACATCATGAACAAAATCATGCTCGTAATAGAGCATAAACAAAAAATACGCTTTTGTGCCTTGGCCACTGTGGCTCAATTGGTTGGAGCGTCATTCTGTACACTAAAAAGTTGATTTGATTCCCAGTCAGAGCACATACCTGGGTTTCAGGTTCAAACCCCAGTTGTGGCACTGTGAGAGGTAACTAAT
This sequence comes from Mormoops blainvillei, assembly GCA_004026545.1. Taxonomy (NCBI): domain Eukaryota; kingdom Metazoa; phylum Chordata; class Mammalia; order Chiroptera; family Mormoopidae; genus Mormoops; species Mormoops blainvillei. The sequence continues at coordinate 383,277 of PVJD01000343.1, forward strand.
CAGTTTCTCTCTCTCTCTCCACCCCCACGCCTTCCTCTCTCTCTAAAATCAATGAACTTGCCCTCAGATGAGAATTTTTTTAAAAAAGGCTTTGTTGTTTTAAGCTACTGAAACTTTTGGATTTTTTTAGGTCTTCAAAATCTAGTATATTCTGATGGATAACAAAGTATCAAACAATTTTTTCATTTATTCATTTTTAGAGAGAGGAGAAAGGAGGTAGAGAGAGAGAGAGAGAGGGAGAGAGAGAGAGACATCAGTGCAATAGAGAAGTGTTGACTGGTTGTCTCTCCTACACATACCAACCAGGGACTGAACCCACAGCTGAGACATGTGCCCTGACTGGGGCTAAAACCAGCAATGCTTTGATTTGTGGGATGACACACAACCATCTAAGCCACACCAGCCAGGGCTCAAATAATTATTATATTACCTTTTTCAATGCCCTTCAGTGGTTCCCAGCTGCTTTACCTTAAAATAGAAAAAACATAGCATATGTGATACAGTTCACTATTATGCTTGCAGCTTCATTTTCAACCAGCATCACAAAATACCCGTTTGGTCATCATAATATGAAATGATTTGTTGCTCTCCAAAAATACCATTTTGTTTAATGGTTTTGTGCCTCTGTTTAGAAATGTTGTTTTTGTCAGTGTGTTAAAGGCATTCTTATCCTTTATTTTGTCCTACTTGTCTCATCAAATTATAGTAGTATATGTGAACACATTCAGGGATGTGTTCATTAGTTACTGCAAGTACTTAGTGCTCTTAGTTTCATTGTGTGTCATAACATTTGGTACTCTGCTCAGTTAGAAAAGTTAACACAATTTTTATTGGTGAATATGTCCAGGTCTTTGAGGGCAGGAACCTTATCTTATTCATGTTTGTATACCGAGTGATCAGTGCTTATAGTAACCTCCAATAAAGTTATTTAAATGAATAAAACAGTCTTATGCTAAGAAAAATTTTATGGATATAGATATTATTTCTTTTCTTTCCTGAAGTAAAATATTTTCTTCATCGGTATGTGTCTTATTAAAATCTCATTTTTTCAGGAGTTGGTAAATGTCATCTATAATAGACTAGACAGTGAGAGAGGTGGAGGAGGGTACGGGGGGATAAATGATGATGAATGGAGACCTGACTTGAGGTGGTGAACAAGCAGGACAGCATTTAGATGATGTGTTGTAGAATTGCACATCTGAAACCAGTATAATTTTTTAATCCAGTGTCATCCAAACAAATTTAATAAAAAGGAAAAAACAAAAGACTATGTAGAAGTACTTTAGACTTTTCAGGACACATGATGTCTCACACATACTTTTTACTTTGCTGTTAAATAACCCTTTAAAAATATATATATAAACACAAGCAAAAATACCCCTAACAACAAATGCAATATCAATGAAAAGTGGGCAAAGGATAATACAGTTGTAAAAAGAATAAAAATATTACAAGGAAGAAAAAAATATGAGTTGAGTAAAGGAAAGAAAAATGATTGTGAGAGGATGGAGGGAGGAGAAGTAGTAAGAGTATTTTTGCTTGTGTGGGTTTTGTTTTCTGTGTTGTTTTGTTTTGTATTCTCTCAACACCTGTACAACAGAATACAACACACGGTAGAGGTTGAGACTCTCAGTCTCAAGGCAGAGGGAAGAACCCACCAATGAAAGGTCCAACAACAATCAAAACCCAAATAACAACAGGAGAGCCCACATAAATTGCAAAAAAGAGCATCCCTAGAGCATCCAGCATAAGAGATCAGGGAGACTGCACTACTGAGTCCCACAAGACTCCTAGCACATAGGCCACCACAGAAAGAGAGTCAAAGCAGATCACTCTAATATGTAGAAATAACCAAAAAGGAGTGAACTAAAATAGGGGAAGAAACAACCCCCAATTGAAAGGACAGGAGGAATCCACAGAAAAAGAACAAAATGAAATTGAGGTAAGCAATTTATCACACAGAGAGTTCAAAGTAATGGTTATAAGCGTACTCAAGGAACTTAGTGAGAATTTTTAGTTCCCATAAAGTTTCTTAGTGAGAAACTTTATGGGAACTATAAGGAAATTAGTGGGAAATACATCACCATTAAAAAGGACATAGAAACTATGTATAAGAACCGGGTAGAAATGATGAATACAATATTTGATTTGGAATACACTAGAAGGAATTAAAAACAGGCTAGATGAAGCAGAGGACTGAATCAGTGAGTTGTAAGTCAAGGTAGAAAGACACACCCAGTCAGAGCAACAAAACAAGAAAAGACTTAAAAAGGAAGAGGAAAATTTAAGGGAGGTTTGGGACAACATGAAATGTAACAACATTCGCATCATAGGAATACCAGAAGGAGAAAAGGAGCAAGGGCTGGAAAACCTGTTTGAAAAAATAACAGAGTAACCTACCTAACCTGATGAAGGAAAAAGTCATCCAAGTTCAGGAAGTACAGAGAGTCCCAATCAAGATGAACCCAAGGAGGCCTAGTCCAAGACACATCACAATTAAAATGGCAAAATATAAACACAGAGATCTTAAAGGCAGCAAGGAGAAACAGCTAATAACAAACAAGGGAGCTCCAATAAGGATATCAGCAGATTTCTCAACTGAAACACTATAAGGCAGAAGGAACTTGCACAAAATATTCCAAATATTGAAAAGCAAAAACCTGCAACCAAGACTGACTACTCTACACAGCAAGGCTCTTGTTTAAAATGGAAGGCAAAATAAAGAGTTTCCCAGATTTAAAAAAAGGCTAAATAAAGGAGAACATCTTCACCAAACAAGCTTTATAAGAGATGCTAAAGGAACTTCTTTAAGAACAAGGAGAAACAGAGAGGAACACAAGTACAAGGGAGAAAATGGCAATGAGTAAGTACCTGTGGATAATAACCTTACATGTAAATGGATTAAATGCTCCTATTAAAAGACACAGGGATACTGAATGGATAAGAAAACATGATGCACATACATGCTATTTGTGAGACCCACCTCAAAACAGAAGATTCACACAGAGTGAAAATAAAGTGATGAAAGAAAATATTCCGTGCAAATGGACAAGAAAAAAACGCTGGGGTAGCAACACTTATATGAGACAAATAATACTTCAAAACAAAGACCATAACAAGAGAAAAAGAAGGTCACTAAATAATTTTTAAGGTTATATCCTCTAGTTGGACAAGGACACTGAACAAGTAAACATATATACCCAATAAAGGAAATCTTGGAGGACTTTAAGAAAGAGATCGACAGCAATACAGTGACTGCAGGGGATTTTAACATCCCACCGTCAACAATGGCAGATCTTCCAGACCTACAAGGCTTTAATGCAATTAAATGACACTCTAGATCAGTAGACTTAATCAATATTTACAGAACATTTCACCCCAAAGAAGCAAAATATACATTCTTTCTCAAATGCACATAGGTCATTTTCAAAGACAAACCACCTGGTAGGACACAAAACAAGCCTTAACAAATTCACGAAAATTGAAACCATATCAAGCATCTTCTGGGATCACAATGGCTTGAAAGTAGAAACCAACGTCAAGAAAAAAACCTCAAAAACATTCAAACACATGGAGGCTGAATAACATGTTATTAAATAATGAGTGGGTTAATAGTGAGATCAAGGCAGAAATCAAAAACTTTCCGGAAAGAATGAACACCCAACATTCCAAAACCTATGCGACACAGTGAAAGCAATTCTGAGAGGCAAGTTCACAGCACTAGAGGGCTACCTAAAGAAGATAGGAAAATCTCAGATAAACAACCTAACCGTACATCTAAGAGCACTAAGGGAACAACAACAAACAAAGCCCAGAGTGAGTAGAAGAAAGGAAATAATTGAGACCAGAGCAGAATTAAATGACATAGAGACCAAAAAAAAGAAAAAGAAAAAAAATTTCAAAGGATCAGTGAATCCAGGAGCTGGTTCTTTGAAAAGATAAACAAAATTGACAAACCTTTAACCAGACTCATCAAGAAAAAAAGAGAGGGCCCAAATAAATAAATCAGATAAGAAAGAAGGGATATAACAACTGATCCCACAGAAATACAAAAGATTGTAAGAAATTACTCTGAACAACTATATGCCAAGAAATTGGACAACCTGGGCAAAATGGATTAATTTCTACAAACATACAATATTCCAAAAGTGAATCAGGAAGAATCAGAAAACCCGAATACACTGAAAATAACTAGAGAATCTGAAGCAGTAATCCAAAAACTTCTAGCAAACAAAAGCCCTGGATGAGATGGTGTCACAGGCAAATTTTACCAAACATTCAAAGAACTAACCTATATGTCTCATACTATTCCAAAAAATTCAAGAAGAGGGAAGACTCCCAAACTTTCTTTACAAGCCCAGTATTATCCTAGTTATCAAACCAGGTAAAGACACAACAAAGAAGAAAAAAATTACAGGCCAGTATCTATGGAAAACATAGATGCTACAATCCTCAACAAAATATTAGCAAACTGGGTCCAGCAATACATTAAAAAGATCATACACCATGATTAAATGGAATTTATTCCAGGGATGCAAGAATGGTACAACATGTACAAATCAATCACACAAACAAAATGATAGACAAAAATCACATGATAGTATCAATAAATGCACCAGAAGCATTTGATAAAATCCAGCACCCGTTTATGATAACACAGCAAAGTGGAAAAAGAGGGAGTATGCCTAAATATAATAAAGGCCATACATGAAAAACCTACTGTCAACATCATATTCAATGGGCAAAAACTAAAAATGTTTGCTTTAAAATAAGGAATAAGACGAGGGTGTCTGCTTTAACCACTCTCATTCAACATAGTACTGGAAGTCCTAACAACATTGATCAGACAAGAAGTAAAAGGCACCTAAATTGGAAAGGAGGATGTAAAATTATCATCATACACAGATGATATGAGTGTGAACATAGAAAACCATATAGGCTCTACCAAAAGAACTACTCAACCTAATAAGTGAATTTGGCAGAATAGTGGAATGCAAAGTCAATATTCAGAAATCGATGGCATTTTTGTACAGCAACAATGAATTATCAGAAACAAACTAGGGGAAAAAATCCCATTTACTATAGCAACAAGAAAAATAAAGTACCTAGAAATAAACTTAACCAAGGAGGCAAAAGACCTTTACTTGGAAAACTATGGAACACTGAAGAAAGAAATTAAGGAAGATACAAACAAATGGAAGCATATACTGTGTTCATGGATTGGAATAATCAGTGTCATTGAAATGTCTATACTACCCAAAGCAATCGATAGACTGAACGCAATCCCTATTAAAATACCAATGACGTATTTCACAGATTTAGAACAAATATTTCCAAAATTTATATAGAACTACAAATGACCCTGAATAGCTGCGGCAATCTTGAGAAAGAAGAACAAAGTTGGATGGATCACAATACCTGATATCAAACTATACTACAAGGCCACTGTAATCGAAACAGTCTGGTACAGGCATAAGAACAGACACATAGATCAGTGCAACAGAATAGAGAGCCCGGAAATAAACCGATGTCTCTATGGTCAGTTAATACTGAGAAAGGGGCAGAATCATAAAATGGAATAAAAATAACCTCTTTAATAAACGATGTTTGGAGAACTGGACTGGTACATGCCAAAAACTGAAAGTAGACCACCAACTAACATGATACAACAGAATAAACTCAAAGTGGACAAAAGAGTTAAAAACAAGCCACAACACCGTAAAAGTCCTAGTAGAAGACGGAGGCAGTAAAATTTCAGATACCTCACATGGCAACATTTTCACTGATAACACCCTCTAGGGCAAGGGAAATAAAGGAAAGTATATACAAATGGAACTACATCAAATTTAAAAGCTTTTGCACAGCTAAAGAAATCATCATCAAAATGAAAAGGGAACCAACTGTATAGGAAAACATATTTGCCAACGATACCTCGGACAAGGGTTTAATCTCCAAAATACATAAAGAACTCACACGACTCAACACCAGGAAGACAAACAATCCAATTATAAAATGGGCAAAGGACCTGAACATACATTTCTCCAAGGAGGACATGTGGAGGGCCCACAGGCATATGAAAGATGCTCAATATCACTAACCATCAGACAGATGCAAATGAAAACCACAGGAGATATCAGTTCACACCTGTCAGAATGGCTATCATTAATAAATCAACAAACAACAAGTGATGGCGAGGATGCAGAGAAAAGGGAACCCTAGTGCAATGTCAGTGAAAATGCAGACTATTGCTACCACTGTGTAAATCAGTATGGAATTTTATCAAAAAACTAAAAATAGAACTGCCTTTTCATCCAGGGTTCCACTGCTGGGATTATACTCCAAGAGTCCTGAAACACCCAATTCAAAAGAATCTATGCACCCCATTTTCATGGCAACATTATTTACAATAGCCAATGCTGGAAGCAGCCTAAGTGCCCATCGGTAAATGAGTAGATTAAAAAAAAATGTGGTACATTTACACAATGGAACACTACACAGCAGAAATAAAGGAGGAATTCCTGCCCTTCGTGACAGCATGGATGGAACTTGAGAATATGCTAAGTTAAATAAACCAGGCAGCAAAAGACAAATACCATATGATCTCAGTTATAAGAGGAACAGTGAACAAAACAAACAAATGAGCAAAGTATAACCAGAGGCATGGAAACAACAGACTGACAGGGATCAGAGGGGGTGGTGGTGAGAGTGGGGGATAAGGGAGGAAAAAGGGGAAGGGCCTTGTTAAAGAACTAGTATAAATGACCCATGGGCATGGACAACTGGGAGGGTGAATTGACTGTGGCAGAGGGTGATGGGTGGGGTAGAGGAGGAGAATGGGGGAAAATTGGCACAACTGTAATAGAACAACAATAAAAAATACATGCATGCCGATATGATAACTGTCACAGTACAATCTAACAAAGCTGTTTCGAACAAAGTTAATGACAACTAAGTCCTACTAGAGCCACCTTATGGAAAAAGAAAAAAAAAGAACTTTTTGGCCAACCCAGCTTTTTAGCTGACTCTTTAAAATTTCTGCCCAAGTAACATGTCTCTTCTCACATTTCAATGCCAAAGCAAGTCATGTGGTTAAGTCTTAAGTCATATTGGTGTGAAAGTATAATCCTATTGAGGGAGTAGGCAACAAATATTTATGAATGAAGATACAGTGTACCACATAAACATTTTAGGAAAATGCTAAAACATTACAGTGTGGAGAATAAACTGTGGCAAAACAAATACATAAAGACTGGTAATGGCTTCAGTTTTGGATACATTAAATTTGAACTGCCTTTGGGCTATTGAGGTGGAGATGTTAGATGGCCATTTGGAAGTAGTTGTCTATAGTTTGAGATAGTTTGAGACGGTGGAAATACCGATCTAGCAGTACATACATAAATTTAACAGTAAATGAGATGGCCCTAGGAGAAATGTATTGAGAAGATGACAGGGATGAAGATTTAAGAAACATTAGCATTTGAAAAGGAAGTGGAAGAAACAATGTAAGTGAATGACATAAAATCTTAAAATAGGTTTTTAATAGAAAAATCAAAGAAAAATCATGAGTCATAGAAGCCTCTTAATGTCAGATGTCATAAAGAGGTCAAGAAAGATTTGGAAAGAAAGTGTCAAATGATTGAAATAATGATTAAAAAAAAACTAGTTTGCAGGTATAGAGTTTGAGCACTTTAATGACTTGAGAGGGAGAAAGAAGCTCATTACAATATAGGTAGCATTGGGGTAAATTAGAGCTCTTTATTTTTAGCAATATGGTGGTAGATTAGATATGGAAAATAATCAAACTTCTTGATACGTAAAACTAAAAATACTAGATAAAATATGGAAAACATTTCTTAAAATATACTGAACTTCAAAGTAAGGAACTAGAAACTTGCAGAGAGATTGATTCAACAGAAAGATGTTATACTTGACATCTGCAGAGATTTCCTGACCATGAGCTCATACTCGACTTCTGTCTCATGGGAATTTGTATTGTCCATGAAACTCTGAAAAAAATTAAAATTTGTTGTTGATTGGTAGTACCCATTTGCCTGGTAGACCTAAAATGCAAATTCAATTTTCATTTCCAATAAGGCTAAGATTTTTTGATTAGTATGTCCTCCATCTTGGTTGAGCTTGCGTTCTTTTTTTTTTAATTTTTAAAATATTTAAATTGCCACCCTGGCTGGTGTGGCTCAGTGGATTGAGTGCTGACCTGTGAACTGAAGGGTGGCTGGTTTGATTCCTAGTTAGGGCACATGCCTTGTTTGCTGTCTAAGTCCCCAGTAGAGGATGCACGAGTGGCAACCACACTTTGATGTTTCTCTTCCTCTCTTTCTCCCTCATTTCCCCTCTCTCTAAAAATAAATAAATAAAATCTTTTTAAAAATTTTAATTGTAGTTACTTAATATTTGCTTCAGATGTAGAGCATAGTGGTTAGACATTTATATAACTTATGAAGTGATCACCCCAATAAATCTTTTACCCAACTGGTACTATACATAGTTATTACAATATTATTTATTTTCCCTATGCTGTACTTTAAGATTCCACATATAAGTGAAATCATAGGCTATTTGTTTCTCTCTGATTTATTTCATTAGCATAATACCCTGTAAGTCTATCCATGTTGTCACAAATAGTAAGATTTCATTCTTCTTATGTCCAAGTAATATTCCATTGCAAATATGTACCACATCTTTATCCAGTTGTATATCAGTGGGCACTTAAGTTGCCCCCATGTCTTGGATATTGTAAATAACTCTGCATTGAACATAGAGATGCATATGTCTTTTCAATTTAGGGTTTTGGATTTCATTGAATGCCCAGAAGTAGAATGGCTGGATATTATGGTAGTTCTATTTGTAATTTTTTGAGGAATCTCCATACTGTTTTGGATAATTGAACCAATTTACAATCCCACCAATAATGTACAAGAGTTGTTTTTTTCCTACATCCTTGCCAACACTTATTGTTTGTTGATATATTGGTGATAACCATTCTGATAGATTTATGGTGATATCTCACTGTGCATTTAATTTCCATTTCTCTCGAGAAATAGTAGTATTGAGCATCTTTTCATATGTCTTTTGGCCATTAGTGTGTCCTCTCTGGAGAAATGTCTATTCATGTCCTCTGCCCAGTTTTTAATCAGATATGTGTTGTTTATGTATTTTGGATATTAACCTCCTATAGGATGTATCATTGGCAGATGTCTTCTTCCATTTAGTAGATTGTCTGTTTATTTTATTGATGGTTTCCTTTGCTTACAAAATCGGTTTAGTTTGTTGTAGTCCATTTGTTGTTTTCTTTTGTTTCCCTTTCTCAAGGAAACTTCCAAAAAAATATTATTAACAGTGATGTCAAAGAGTTTATTGCCTATGTTTATTTCTAGGAGTTTTATGATTTTGTGTCTTACACTTAAGTCTTTAATCCATTTTCAGTTTCAGAGGTGTCCAACCTTTTGGCATCTCTGAGCCACACTGGAAGAAGAAGAGTTCTCTTGGAACACATATTAAATACACGAACACTAATGAAAACTGATGGAAAAAAAAAAGAGATTTTAAGTAAATTTACAATTTTATATTTGGCTGCATTCATAGCCATCCTGGGCCACGTGCAGCCTTTGGACCGTGGGTTGGACACCCGTGCAAGAAGCTGGTCTGTCATGTCATCTACAAATAATGATAGTTTTACATCTTTCTTTCCACTTTGAATGCCTTTTATTTCTATTTGTTGTCTTATTGCTGTGTCTAGGATTTCCAATATTATATCGAATAAAAGTGGTGAAAGTGGACATCCTTATCTTGTTCCTGATCTTAAGTAAAACACTTTTAGCTTTTCATCGTTGAGAATGATGTTAGCTGTGGGTTTGTCATGTACTGCCTTTATTGTGCTGAGGTATGTTTCCTCTGGTTCTACTTTGCTGAGAGTTATTTTTTATCATAAATGGGTGCTAAATTTTCTCAAATGCTTTTCTGCATTAGTGATATGATTCTTGTCTTTTATTTTGTGTATGTGGTGTGTATCATGGTATTTGATTTGCAAATACTGAACCCATTTTCCCTCCCAGGAATAAATGTGTATGACATTTTTAATGTATTGTTGAATTTGGTTTGCTAATATTTTGTTGAGGATATTTGCATCCCTGTTCATTGGGGACATTGGCCTGTAACTTTTTTTTTAATATCTTTGTCTGTTTTTGGAATCAGGTTAATGCTGCTTTGTAAAATGAGCTTGGGAACCTTTTCTTATTTTAAAATTTTTGGTATAGTTTTTTAGAAGGACAGGTGTTAAATTTTTCTTTGAATGCCTGATAAAATTCATCTATGAAGTCATGCAATCCAGGACTTTTTGTTTGTTGGGAGTTACTGATTTGATTTCATTAGCAGTTAGTATCTTCACATTTTCTGTTTCTTCTTGATTCAGTTTTTGAAGATGACGTGTTTCTAGGAATTTGTGGTTAAAGGTTTAACAGTTTTGTTTATCTTTACAAAGAGCCAGCCCTCAATTTCATTGACCTTTTGTACTGTTTTACTTTACTTTGTTTATTTCTACTCCACTCTTTATTATTTTCTATCTTATATTCACTTTGGATCTTGTTTGTGATTCTTTTTCTAGTTGCTTTAGATGTAAAGTTAGATTGTTTGAAATTTTTCTTGTTGCTTGAGGTAGACCTGTGTTGCTATGAATTTCCCTCTTGGGACTGCTTTTGCTATGTTTCATAGATTTTGAGTTCTTGTGTTTTCATTTTCATTTGTCTCAAGATATCTTCTGATATCACTTGGTTTCTAGTTTTATACCATTCTGGTTGCAGAAGGTACTTGATATGATTTTAATATTCTTTAATTTATTGAGACATCTTTTGTGTCCTAACACATCGTTTGCCTGGGAAAATGTGCCATGAGCACTTTAAAAGAATGTATATCCTGCAACTTCGGAGGGATTATTATTTTTTTAATATCAATTAATTTCATCTGGTCTAATGTGTCATTATTTGGGGCCGCAGTTTCTTATTTTCTTTCTGGAAAATGTATTTATTGATATCAGTTAGGTGTTGAAGTCTCTTACTATGACTACATTACTGTCAGACTCTCTCTTTATGTCCATCTGTATTTGCTTGTATACAGCCTGCAGGCTGTGGGCTGTATGCGGCCCAGGTTGGCTGTGACTGCAGCCCAACACAAAATCGTAAATTTGCTTAAAACATTATGAGATTTTTTTTTTGTTTTCGTTAGTGTTTGTGTATTTAATGTGTGGCCCAAGACAGTTCTTCCAGTGTTGCCCAGAGATGCCAAAAGGTTAGACACCCCTGCTTCATATATTAAGGTACTCCTGTGTTGAGTGCATAAATGTTTTCAAGGGTTATATTCTCTTGTTCAGTTGATCCATTTAACATTATATAATGTCTTGGTCTCTTCTTTAAAGCCTTTGTTTTAAAGTGTATCTTGGAAAGTTGGCTTTATGGTGTCATTCATTGATACAGATAATCTGGAGGAAGAGCAAGGTTAAAGGAGGAGATGATTAAATTGTAAATATGGGTTTCAGAAATCTATGAACCATGCAAAAGTAAAGGATTAGAAAAATTGTTATATTTATAAAACAGACATTCATGAGTCATCAGAATATAGACAATAATTGAGTAAATTGCCAAAGAGAGTGTAGGGTTGAGGCCAGAAAATGACTTGAACTGGAGAGGTTGAGAAACTACAGCATTTATTTTTTATTTTTTCTATTTATTGATTTTTAAAGACAGAAATATCAATTTATTGGAGTTGCAATTAATTGGAAGATAATCATATATATTATCACAGAAACAGTAGAGATGGAATATTTTTAAGGTTAACACCATTTAATGTATTATCATTTGCACTTATATAATTTACATGCAGAGGGAAAATGAGTTCTATGGGCACAGCAGATTATTAGAGACAGGGAAGCAATCAGGAAAAATAAATCAACTCAGAAAAAAAATGGAACTGCATTTCATGCCTGTGTCTCCATAAAGTGGGGAAGGAAAAAGATCTTAGAGTTGATATAGAAAATGATTTTGGATCACTCTGTCTCAACTACAGGAGCTTCTCCTTATGATCCAGATCTTGGGTCCATGCCTGATATAGGCAGGAATTTAAAGAATAGTAATATAAAGTATAGCTGAGAGTTTTAAATTTTGAAAAGTATTGCATTTAAACACCACTTTTAGATATTATTTGAAGGAAGTTATTGGTAATCTGAGAAAATTTCAGTGTTGTCAGGTGAGATTAGAATCTCAAATGCCTGGGGCTTATAAAAGAGTATCTAGAATAGTATCACATTTTACAGTCATGTAGATAAGAAATTCATTGATTAACTTTGAAAAATATAATGTGATCATTAGTAGTAAACCAGGCATTTTGGGAAGTGGCCCATTATGATCTGATTTTTATAATGTAAAACTAACATAGCTTGCCAGAGGAGGTTGAGCATTTCCCACATTAATTATAGTCATAAAAAGTTGCTGAGTGGTATCTGAAGAAACAAAGATTATGACATCATTGAGCCACTAAGGTACCAAGGTTTATCTAAGACTACTTATTTTCTTATCTTACTGTCAACATATTTTCTTTCTAAACTAGTTTGTACAGATGTTTTTTATTCTAATTTTATAGCTGTGCCCAATAAGAGAGTTTGATTTCTATACCTTTGCATTTAAAACATTGTCAGAAAAAACATTGAGCTAGCAATATCATCTATATTTAAAGTTTAGACTGTTAAGGTTACTGTAACTGTCGAGTCCTTTAGCTGGACCTTTATTATTGAAGACATTGACTCTTATTTCTGCTCCTCATCTCAGAGAGTAAGAATTGTTGTTGTGTTTTAATTCACATATTATTAGGGAAATACGGGCCAATTTTAAATTTATTATGGTTACTGTAATGTACCCTATTCAGGAAAGTTAGCTGTTGACTTGTCTATGAAAGACAAATGCATATGGTATTATGTTTCATCTTGCTGTAAAAAATACAGCAGTATTCCTTGTCTTTTGTCTTGTGTAAAAAGTTATTTAAATAACTAGCTGTGTTTAATTTTTATCTGTGTGTGATTTATCGTCTTATTTAGTGAATGGAGTTCCCTCTCGAAGTCCAAGATTGGTTTCTTCTGGAGATGACTCTGTGGATAGTCTGCTGCAGCGGATGGTACAACATGAAGACCAAGAGCCCCTGGAGAAAAATATTGATGCTGTGATTGCATCTGCATCTCTGCCACCTTCCTCCAGTCCAGGCAATAGCCACAGCAAAGAACGATCCGTGGGAAAACCAGACAGCCTTCTAGTGCCAGCAGTCCCCAGTGACTCTTGCAGTAACAACATCTCACTCCTTTCTGAAAAGTTGCCAAGCAGCTGTTCCCCTCATAATATCAAGAGAAGTGTAGTAGAAGCTATGCAGCGCCAAGCTCGGAAAATGTGCAATTATGACAAAATCTTGGCCACTAAGAAAAACCTGGACCATGTCAATAAAATTTTAAAAGCCAAAAAACTTCAAAGACAGGCCAGGACAGGAAATAACTTTGTGAAACGACGACCAGGTCGACCTCGAAAATGTCCCCTCCAGGCAGTGGTATCAATGCAAGCATTTCAGACTACCCAGCTTGTCAGCCCAAAATTGAATGAAGGTGAAGAAGAAGCGGCACTACACCTTGGTCCTGATACAGTTACAGATGTCATTGAAGCTGTTGTTCAGAGTGTAAACCTGAATTCGGAACATAAGAAAGGATTGAAGAGGAAAAGTTGGCTTTTAGAAGAACAGGCCAAGAAAAAGCAGAAGCCATTCTCAGAACAAGAAGAAGAGAATACTAAAAGGTAATTCCTTGTTTAATATTTCATCTGAGTAGAGGAAACTAGCTTTTATACAAATGTAACATATCTCTACTGCTGCATAATTCAGTTAATCTTAAAACTTTTTATTATATAAGACTTCTTCTCTGTTCTGTTTAAAAGTATTCTTACTCATGACTGTCCAAATTATAAACACATAATTAAGAAGGAAGGTGGATGTAATAATCCAATTCAAGCCTCTCACTTTACAGATGAAAAAAAAATCAAGGTCCAGAGAGATTATGTATTTTATCCATTATATAGCTATGTGGTTGGAATTATTTTTACTATCACACCATTTTATTTTTACAGTGCCCTAAACTTTTTATCTTATCATCAACTACATTTTCAAATCTTCATGCGTGTTAAATTTATTTTCTTCAGTTTCCTGTTTATAGTTTTCTTTTTGTCTAAAAATTATAGAGCAGAAAGCCAAAAATCACCAAAAGAGAAGACCATTTAATCCTTTTGTTATGTGTCCAACCATTCCTTTCCCTGAAGATTTATTTGATATTTTTAAATAAATCTATATAATATTCACCATTTGCATATGGCTATAGCTTTACTAAATACAGTATGCACTGTCTCACTCACATTGTAACTACTGTTCACTATTAGAGAAATACAAATTAAAACTCCTAGATACATTTTAAGTCTTTCATCATGTATTGTCCAATTGCCCTCTTGAAAGTCACGCCTGTTTATACTTTTACTATCATACAGTAATAGTTGTATGTTATTTACCCACCCTTATCTGCCCTGAAAACTATCCTTTTATTTTAATCTTTATCAATCTGATATAGGTGAAATACACTTCCTAAATATTACTTCCTACTTGTTTCAATTTGCACTTAGTTGTATATTGGAGATTAGTATTTATGTTCCTTACCTATTTTTTAAGTTCTTATACAGTCAGCATATTAACTCTTCCTGTCTATTCTTTGACATTTAGTTTTCTTTATATTTTCTTGCCATACATATCCTTTGATACCTTTTCTTAATGCATTTATAAATATGTGCATGTGCAAATCTTGTTTTAAGTAATTGGTAACATACTTTATTTTGTAACTTTTTCTCTTCCTGCATCTTGGAGATACTGTAATTAGTAATGTGAATTACCCTGTTCCATGCTATGAATATATTATAATTTATTTAATTATTCTCCTTTGATGGCTTACATATTACTTTTTAACATTTAGGACCTTAAATCAGTTAAAATTTACTTTCTTTTTTAAAAAATATTTTTTTAATTTATTTTTAGAGAGTGGGGAGGGAGAAAGAAAGGGAGAGAAACATCACTATGCTATGTGAGAGAAACATCAGTTTGTTGCATCTCACTTGCTCCCAGCTGGGGACCTGGCCCTCAGTCCACTGGATGACGCCAGCCAGGGCAGTTGAAATTTAGTTTCATTTAAGATAGGAGTTAATATTATGTTTATGGCCACTCATTATCAAGGTTGCAGACTTGTAAGCAGGGCTATTTTTATCTTGTGTGCAGTTATATTTATATTCCCAGTGGATTTTAGTACAGTGTTTTTTGTTTTGTTTCTTTTCTTTTTTTTTGGAAAGGCAAAGAAAGATTTAATTTAAAAAGAGACATAATGTTTTTGATTTTTAAATGATGATCTTACCACTATTTATTATTTTATTCTTTCCATTCTTATTTGAAATGAAACCCTGGATGGCATGGCTCAGTGGATTGAGCACTGGCCTATGAACCAAGGGGTCGCCGGTTTGATTCTCAGTCAGGGTACATGCCTGGGTTGCGGGCCAAGTCCCCAGTTGGGGGGTGAATGAGAACCAATCAACACATTGATGTTTCTCTCCCTCTCTTTCTCTCTCCCTTCTCATCTCTTGCAAAATAAATGAAATCTTTTAAAAAAAGAGAGATGATACCTTTATCATATACTAAATTCTTACATATCTTTGCCTCTTAAGGTCTTTTTAAATATGTTTATATGTTCTTCCCATAGTCTTTTTTGGTATTAGTATAATTTTGTTTAAATTACTGACATTTTATTTTTTTTAATTTATTTTTATTCTTGCCAAGTTTTTAGGTTATGTGTTCTTTTTATTTTTTAATATTTTACTTATTTACTTTTAGAGAGAGGGGAAAGGAGGGCAAAAGAGAGGGAGAGAAACATCAGTGTTTGGTTGCCTCTTGTGTGCCCCCTACTAGGGACCTGGCCCGCAACCCAGGCACATGCCCTGACTGGGAATTGAGCTGGCGACCCTTTGGTTTGTGGGCCTGCACTCAGTCCCCTGAGCTACACCAGCCAGGGCTAATTACTGACGTTTTAAAATCACTCTACAAAGAGAATGATTTCTGCCTTCACTATAGTAAGAAAGTGACATTTTGTGATATCTTGATCATTCAGTTTAGGAAGAGTCACCTTAAAAATGTGCTTCAAAGAGAGAAGGCTTTATTTCATATAAACCTTTCTGTCACAAATAATTCTAGTGTCATTGTCAACAATATTAAACTCTTATTTTCCACAATACTATATTCTGAAATTTCATGAGAACATGAAGAGAAAGCTACCTCTTTCTACTCTCAATATTGTGTGAGAAGGAACATGACACAGTGAGTTTCCAGAGACAAGTATTTTACCTTCTCTAACTGGAACCTATTATAGTGCTTGTTATGGGCCAGGAACTTGTTTGTTTATGCAGTAAGTATTGCAAAATTATTCCATGTGCTGATGATAGATACAAAATAAGCAAATATAGATACATTCCCCTTCCTCATGGATCTTACAGTCCGAGTACTATTATGAAGAGTTACTTAGGGTTGTAAGGATATATCATAGTGGTAATTGACTTATTTCTCCTGTAGAAGTAATGATTAAGTTAAAAATCTCGAGGATAGACATCTGTTATTTAAAGGACCAGAGCAAACATTATAGGCTGGTGAGTATGAAAATGCATGGGAGGTTCAGAGAAGTTGAAAAAAGCTGTTGTTACCAAAACAAAGTGAAATAGAGTAGCATGGTAAAGACCTCTCATGCCGTGTTAAAGAATTGTTGGTCACTATTGGTGATTAATAACAAACCAGAATGCAAAAGAATAGTATAATGGTTAGGAGCTAAGTTCTAGACTGGGTTCAACTTCAGGTTCTTAACGGAAAAAAGATACATTTTTAAAACTTCAGTAAAAAAACGAAATTATTATAAAAATATTTAGAACTAAATACTATGCTACATAGTGAAACTTATGGGTTGCATCTAAAGGAGTACCTAGAGGGAGATTTCATAAGTTTTAATGCTTATCTTTTTAAATGCTTAAAAATTTATGAAGTAGGAGTTTAGTTAAAAAATTAGTAAAACAAGACAGTAAGCCTCAAAATGTAAAGAAAGGAAATAAAACATACATTGAATTAACAAAATAAAGCTAAGGTATAATAGAGAGAATCACTGAAGACCAGAGTTCACTGAAAACTAATAAATATACAAACTTCTGGTAAGGTTAATCAATAAAGAAAGAGAAAATGAACAATAAAGTTAGGAATTTAAAGTTAGAGCTATAGATGAGAGATTAAATAGTGGCTATTATAAGAACTTTATGCCCAACATATTGGGACCACTTCTAGAAAATTTATGTAAGTTGAATGCATAATTTAAAATTGTACCACAAAGAAAGCACCAGAACCAGACAGTTTGAAAGAGATTTCTACCACACTTTAAAGAACAAGATCATTCCAGAACTCCAGTCAATATGACAGCATAGGCAAAAATGACTCACCTCCTCACACAACCACATCAGAATTACAACTAAAATATGAAACAGTCATCCCTCAGAACCATCAGAAATCGAATTGAATAGAAATCTAACACCTATGGAATTAAGCCACATTGATCCAGATGGGTAAGAGGGTAGAGAAACAGAATGGGCCAGTCCCACATCCACGTGTGGTGGATAAAAATTCAGGAGGGATATCTTGGGAGCAAGGAGTCCCAGCCCACGCTAGACCCCCAACCCAGAGTTCTAGTGCAAGGAAGATAAGTCCCCATAACTCTGGCTGCAAAAACAACCAGCAGGGACTGAGACGGTCAGAAGAAACTTCTGGAATGCCAAGCAGTTTCCCTTAAAGAACCCACACACAGACTTAATCAGACTCACTCCCTCTGAGCTCCAGCACCAAGTTAGCAGCTTGAAAGGTACCAGTGGTATACGAGGAGGAACTGCAGTGTCTGGCATCAAGATGAGAGCTGGCAGACAGCTTTCTCACAGACAGAAAGGTGGGTAGAGGCAATTGCCCCTTTTCTGAGCCATCCTCCTACAGAGCCACAGAGCCCACCCAAACTGTTAACCATGACTTTTCCATATGAATGGCTGGCCTTGGCTCATGCTTTACAAATTCCTAAATCCTCCCAAACAGGCAACAGCTGGCCTCAGTAAGTCCCTAGCCCCTGTACCTCCTGATAAGTAGCCCCAAGCCTAGCACCAGCAGCAGCCAGCCTAGATTCACAACTTGGCTGTGCCTGGGAATCTCAAGCACAGCACTAGTAGCAGCCATCGTCAGATTGCTTTATAGCTCATGTAGGGTGGCCCCAGGCAAAACACAGGTCCAGGCTGACCTTGACCGGCACCACCTGGGAAACCTCAGAGCCTGTACACCCAGTGGAGAGCTACAGACCATGTATGAACACCACTACCCTGCCCCTGCACAGCTGATTCTCCATGGAGGGCAGAGGTCAGTGGTCAGTGGTCACAGCCAGTCCTTGCAACTCACTGGCTTGGGTTAGCTCACTCCAGCTCACCTGCCAACCCCAATTAAGGCTCAGCTACCAGAGGAGGGTGTACTCAGCCAACACAAAGGTTGCACCTCAAGTGTACAGCTTGGGTGATAAGGGAGGTTGTTCCACTGGACCTTATGGGACACCTACTACATTAGAC
The DNA here is from genome assembly GCA_004026545.1 of Mormoops blainvillei. Classification (NCBI taxonomy): domain Eukaryota; kingdom Metazoa; phylum Chordata; class Mammalia; order Chiroptera; family Mormoopidae; genus Mormoops; species Mormoops blainvillei. The sequence continues at coordinate 402,026 of PVJD01000343.1, forward strand.
CATGCTACAAGACAGGGTGTCACAGCTGCTCTACCTAATACAGAGAAACAAACAGGAAGGCTGCCAAAATGAGGAAACAAAAAAACATGGCCCAAATGAAAGAACAGATCAAAACTCTAGAAAAAAAGGTAACCAAAGGGAGAGATAAGCAATCTGTCAGATGCAGAGTTCAAAACACTGGTTATAAGGATAGTGAAGGAACTTACTGAGGATCTCAGCAGCATAAAAAAGATCCAGTAGAAATGAAGAATACACTAATTGAAATAAAAGAACAATTTACAGGGAAACAATAAAGTAGATGAAGCCAAGAATCAGATCAATGATTTGGAACATAAGGAAGCACAGAACAAGCAATCAGAACAAGAAGAAAAATGAATCCAAAAAAATTAGAATAGTATAAGCAGCCTCTGGTACAACTTCTAGAGATACAACATTCACATCATAGAGGTGCTGGAAGGAAAAGAGAAAGAGCAAGAAATTGGAACTCTATTTGAAAATTAGTGAAAGAAAACTTCCCTAATTTGGTGAAGGAAATAGACATGCAAGTCCAGAAAGCATAGAGAGTCCCAAACAACATGGATGCAAAGAGGCCCACTGCAAGATACATCATAATTAAAATGCCAGAGGTTAAAGAGAGAATCTTAAAAGCAGCAAGAGTAAAGGAATTACCTACAGGGCAGTTCCCATCAGACTGTCAACTGATCCTCAAAAGGAACTCTACAGGCAAGAAGGATTGGCAAGAAATATTCAAAGTCATGAAAAGGAAGGGTCTACAGCCAAGATTGCTCTGCCTAGCAAAGCTATCATGTAGAATCAAAGGAAAGATAAAGAGCTTCCCAGACAAGGAAAAACTAAAGGAGTTCATCATCAGCAACGCATTATAATATGACATGTTAAAGGGACTTATTTAAGAAAAAGATCAAAACTATGAAAAATTTAGTGGCAATAAATACATATCTATCAACAATTGAATCTAAAAAACAAACAAGCAAACACGAAGAACAGAGACAGAGTTATGGATATGGAGAGCATTTTGATTATTGTCAGGTGGGGAGGCTTATGGAGGAATGGATGAAGAAGTGAGGGGATTAAGAAGTATAAATAGGTAGTTACAGAATAGTCATGAGGAGGTTAAGTACAGTATAGGAAATGGAGTAAGCCAAAGAATTTACGTGCATGACCATGCATTAATAAATATAATTAAGACTTTTTTAAATAGCCCTAGCTGGTATAACTCAGTGGATTGAGTGTTGGCCTGCGAACCAAAGGGTCACTGGTTCAATTCCCCAGTCAAGGCACATGCCTGGGTTGCAGGCCAGGTCCCCAGCAGGGGTAATGCGAGAGGCAACCACACATTGATGTTTCTCTCCCTCTCTTTCTCCCTCCATTCCCCTCTGTCTAAAAGAAAATAAATAAAATCTTTAAAAAAATTTTTTAAATGAGAAAAAGATCATTCCCATCTGCAGAAGATACTTGGCAATATTAGGGGAGTGAGGAGGATATACATATACAGAAAGTATATAAATATAAGTAATCAGTTTTAAAGTTTTTTATAGCCCTGGTTGGTGCAACTCAGTGGATTGGATGTCGGCCTGCAAACCAAAGGGTCACTGGTTCTATTCCCCAGTCAAGGCTCACGCCTGGGTTGTGGGCCAGGTCCCCAGTAGGGGGCATACAAGAGCAACCACATATTGATGTTTCTCTCCCTTTCTCCCCCCCTTCCCCTCTGTCTAAAAATAAAATAAATAAAATCTTTTTTAAAAATTAAAATAAAATTTTTATAAAGTTAACACCCAAGTAGATATAAAATGGATGAATATATAGAACATTGCTATTACCAACCTTAAACTGCGTCCTTACAGTAGCTGTAATCAGTCTCCTGACTTTTAAGGTAACCACATCTTTACCTTTTTTTTATACCATTTAAGTATAAGAATGTAACCACAGACAGTGTCGTTTAGTTTATCCTTCCTGAACTTCATTGAAATGGAATTTAGAAGACATATGCTTTTGTGTCTCACTTTTTTGCTCAACATAGAAATGTTAAAACATCTTTGTTATTACATGTTGCTGTAGCTAACTTTGTTTTATTACTGTGTAGTAATCCATTATTTGTATATAATTATAGATTTTCCATTTTACTGTTGGGTTATTTCCAAGATTTACTGTTGAGGCTATAATCCAGAAATGCTGCTCTTAATATTCCTCTAATGTCCACTGATGGGTATGGGCATTAATTTCCCTAAGGTATATACCTAGGGATGGAATTAACTGAAGAAAGCAATGGACTTGTCCCAAGATTTAATTTCAATATATGGTATATTAAACTCGTATCGAACAACTGAGTGGGTAAGAGAAACAGATCCATACGTGTATGGAAGGTTGGTATATGACAGAGTTGACCCTGCATACCAACAGGGAAAGAAAACAATATTTGATAAATTATGCCCCAGAAGTTGGTATTGCATAGGAATGGAAATGAAATTAGATTCACACTTATCCCATATACAAAAAATTAATTCCCAATTGAATAAATACATAAATATAAAAAACAAAACTTTAAACTTTTTTTCTTGATTTTTTTTTTTTAAGAGAGAGGGGAAGGGAAAGAGAAAGAGAGGGAGAGAAACATCAAAGTGCAAGATTTATCAATCAGGTGCCTCTTGCACACCCTGAACTGGGGACCTGGCTCACAATCCAGGCATGGTCCCTGACTGGGAATTGAACTGGCAACTTTCCAGTTCACAACCAGGCATTCAGTCCACAGAGCCACACCAGCCAGAACCAAAACCTTGAACTTAAAGGCTAATGAAAGGAGAAAAACGTCATAATCTTGTCAAAAAGGATTTTATACACAAGATATCAAAAGCAGTAATCATATAGGTAAAAATTGATATACTGGATTATATTAAAACTGTGAATTTCTGTTCATCACACATCATGACAAGCATAGAAAGACCTCCTACAAACTGGGAGAGAAAATTTGTAATACTTATAATGTATACATTTTTGGCATCCAGAGTATATAACAACAACAAAAAAATGATACAGATCAACACTATATAATCTAGCAGTTCCCTTTTAGATAGCTTAGAAAACTCTTGCATAAAGGCACCAGAAACACTTTTTGGAAAAGTTGTAGCAAGATTGGTTATAATGTATAGAAAAGGGAAATATTTCAGATTAACAGAAAATGAAATAAGTATATTGTAGTTCTTTACACAATAGAATGTGATACAGTATTAAAAATTAATAAATTATAGCTGACATGCAATAATCACCCTTGAATCTTAGACACTTATAATATTTAGTGAAAGAAACAAGTCCCTAAGAATTATATAGTAGCTGATACTATTTTTATTTTTGAAAAGCACAGAAAGTAAAAGTATTGGTGTAGATAAATATATCATAAACCATATTTTTAAATGCCATATCTTTTCCTCTTTCTCTTTTTTTACCTGTAAATTTCAAATACTAAAGCCATTTGGTAGATATCCATATAAGGTATGGAAACCACGGTGATCCTGAGCTGGGTTTTGGAGCCTTAATGGGGTAAGGGAGTTGGGTTATGGCATGAGAGGGAGAGTATATAAACCCAGCCTAGGATGTCAGAGCCCGAGTAGGATGAGAAGGATGCTCTTATGAAGACTACCTTTGGGGTGTCAGGGACCAGCAAGGTTAGGAAGGTTTCATCCCAGATCTCAGTAGAAATTTTTAAAAGTCTGTGAGTAGGTATTTGCATTTCTTATAAACCCCCAAGGTGATTCTAATGTATATGGCCTGCAGGTGGCACTTAGTGAATTTATATATGTAGGGGATAAGCAGGAAAGCAGGAAATATTTTTTTATTGCAGGGGAAAGACACGTAAGGTAAGGCACAGAAATAAAAGTCAAATTTGGCTGGCAAGGAGAACAGTAAAAAATAATAATAATAATAAATGATTGAGTATGTAAATAAATAGTAAAAAGACTTCACAACCAAATAAGTTATGCAAAACTTGTTCAATATGCAAAAATTAATTAATGTAATCCATCACATCAACAGGCTAAAGAATAAAAATCTCATGGTCATATCAGTAAATGTAGAAAATGAATTTGATGAAATTGTGATAAAAATCCTTAGCAATCTAGGAATAGAAAGATAATACCTCAACGTAATAAAGACCACATATAAAAACTCACAGCTAACAAACATTAATGGTAAAAGACTGAGAGGGCTTTTCCCCTAACATCAGGAATGAGGAAAGGATGCCCCCTTTTGCTACTTCAATTCAACTACCGTTGAAATTCCTAACCAGAGCAATTAGGCGGAAAAAAAAGAAAGAAGTAAAAGGCATTAAAATTGTAAAAGGAAAAGTGAAATTAGCTTTGTTCCCAGATGCCAAAGTCTTCTATTTGAAAACCCTAAAGATTACACATACACATACACACACACACACACACAAACCTGCCAAAGCTACTAAACTAATTAAGAAAAGTTGAGAATGTAACATCACCTTACAAAAATCAGTTGCATTTTTGTACACTGCTTTCCAAAAAGGAAATTAAGAAAACAATTCTATTTACAGTAACATCAAAAAGAATAAACTGAAGATGGCAAAAGACTTAACTGAAAACTTACAAATCATTGTTGAACAAAATTAAAGAAGACATAAATAAATGGAAAGACAACCTGTGTTTATGGATTAGAAGATTTAATGTTAAGATATCAGTACTACCCAAAGCAAACTACAGATTCAGTGTAATTTCTATCAAAATCCCAATGACGTATTTTGCACAAATAGAAAAATCTGTCCTAAAATTCATAAGGAATTGCAAGAGATGCCAAATAACCAAAACAGTCTTGACAAAGAACAAATTTGGAGGACTCACACTTCAAGATTTTTTTTCTTGCATTTTTTCACAGGCTTGTACCTTTACTATTATGTTGAATATAAGTGATGAGAGTACACGTTTGCTTTATCCTTGATATTAGGTAAATTGTATTGTCTTTCACCATTAAATATGAAGCCAAAAGGAAATCTAGGAAATTACTTGCCATGTCATTACTTAATTCCCAGGTCTGTAGCTAATATGCTTGCTTATGTTTATGTTATATATAATTTCCAGGATCTTTAGTTGTAGTAGGAAGATAGGTAGAAGTGTCTATTCCATCGTTGCCTGGAACTGGTATCACCTTCATTTTTAAAGGTGTTTTTTATTTATTTAGAATTCTTAATGAATTTAAGAGTCCTTCTCCCCCAACCCCCTCTCCTTTTTAGCGCTATAGATGTTAGTTCATTGCCTTCTGGCTTGCATTGTTTCATACAAAATCTGCACTCATTCTTAGTTTTGTACTCCTGTATATATCATATGTTTGTCTTCAAGCCCTTTTTATTTTCTTTATCAAATAATTTTCAGCAAGTTTATTATGATGTATTATCATATGCCTTGTTTTATTTGAATTTATATTCCTTATGGTTTGTTTAGCCTCTTGGAACTTTGATTTTTATACTTTTTATCAAATGTGGAAAATTTTTGACGACTGCTCTTTAATTTTTTTCTCATTACAAATTTTTTTATATTGTGGATATTGCATTACTGTGTTTCTAGTTTTTGTTCTTAGTGTTTATTTTTGGTAGACAGTTAAGTTACTTGTAGATCAGCTTGGATCCTTTTTAAAGACTGTTTTTAAGCTTTATTAGGGCCTACTGTTAGTCCAGGGATGGTTGAGCCCTGCAAAAATGGGTAATGTTACTCTCTGGGATCTCTATTGAATGTTCCTGGTATTGGCAGTGTCTTTCTACTCTGCCTAGTGGAATCTGAGTATCTGCCATCATTTATGAGCCTCTGGGAATTGTTCAGGTTATAATACTCTGGTAATTCTTTGTCCAACCTTACAGAATTTCACCCAGCACATGAATAACTTAGTATTTAGCAATATACTAAAGGAAGACCCACACACTGATTTCTAGAATTAATTTTTCTCCAAAACTTTCTTCAATACTTGGCCCCGACAGATTTCAGCTACCTCAACCTCTCCGTACTCTGATCATTCTCTCTTTTCAGCCCATCAAGTTGGGCATTCTCTACTTTGATTCTACTTCCTTTACTACAGTCCTCATACAAGCAGAGTACTTACAGGGCTCATATCTCTCTTTTTCTCTGTTGTTTTGGGGTTTTTTTCCAATTTTTCTTAGGAATTGCAGTGCTGCACTAACCATTCTCTGATATCTCATGATTGTTTAGTAAACTTTATCCAGGTTTATAGTAGTTTACTGTATTTCTATTAGTTTCTGTCAGCAAGGGAAGTCTGGTATCTGTTACTCCAACATGGCCACATGAGGAAGACTCCATATGTCTTCTTTTAATTGCTGTTATGTTTTTTACAATAGACAATCATTTGTAGGAAAATATTATTTCATCATAAAATTATCTTTAAACTTCTTTTTATAGCTTTACTGAAGCAGCAGTTGAGATTCCCAGTCCTGAAACCCCAGCCAAACCTCTTGAACCTGAAAGTACCTTGCAGCCTGTGCTTTCTCTTATCCCAAGAGAAAAGAAGGCCCCACGTCCCCCAAAGAAGAAGTATCAGAAAGCAGGGCTGTATTCTGATGTTTACAAAACTACAGAGTAAGTAATAGTACCTATCAGCTGACATCCTTTTTTTAACTGAATTTATTGGGGTCACATTGGTTAATAAAATTATGTTGGTTAAAGCAGTACAATTCTATAATACATCACCTTTATATTGTATTATATGTAAACCACCCCAAGTCATGTCTCTTTCTATCACCGTTTATCCCCCTTTTTCCTCTGCTACCTTACCCCAATCCCCAGCTGACATCCTTTAAAGACCCGTTATTCTTCCATGTTTCAAAATACACTTTGACAATCAGAAAACAATATAAATGTAATATACACAAATATGAATCTCATCACAAACACCACAATGTTCACTATACCCAACTTTACCACACTATGTTGTTCGGGGCTAATATATCTTCCCTGATCTGTATCTACTCTCTGTCTAGATTACATTTTTATAATTTGGATTCTAATGGTGCTTTTTTTTAAATTAAAAGTAAGAAAATTGGCATTATGCATGTACCTAAAGTGATATTCATGATTTTCTACATTCATTCCTCATTGACCGAATGCTTTCTGTGTTCCAAGCTCTTTGCCAGATGAGTAAAGTACACCTGACTTTTAAAAACTTCTCATTTCCGCCCTGGCTGGTGTGGCTTAGTGGAGTGAATGCCAACCTGTGAACCAAAAGGTCACCCATTTGATTCCCAGTCAGGACACATGCCTCAGTGGCGGACCAGGTCCCCAGTAGGGAAGCACTTGAGAGGCAACCACACATTGATATTTCTCTCCCTCTCTTTCTCCCTCCCTTCCCCTCTCTAAAAAGAAATAAATAAAATCTTTAGAAAATAAAAACTTCATACTTCCTTGGGAAAGTACAGCTTGATAAGCACTCTGAGAAGTTTCAAAGCCCCAAAAGAGATATCAACTAACTATATCATTGAATAAGGAGTATCTTATAGAATATACTTGAGTTAAGTTTTGGAGGTTCAATAGTAGTTTGCAAGGTGGAGAGGGGCATTCCATTTAAAGAGAATAGAATGTACAAAGACACATACTAGGCTGCAAAGATTTTTCTTATTTTCGTGTTTCTGAAATTCAGTGTTTATTGTGGAAAATAAACATTGTTTCTTAGAATCCAAGTTGATCTACAAGTAACTTAACTGCCTACTGAAATGAATTGAACACTGAGATACCACAAAACCATGGACTTTACTGATGCTAAGATACCTATCCCATTAAGCTATAGGAAATTTAAAATGGTATTTTTATGAAAGGAGGTGAAAAGAACAAGTTTGTGTTTTAAGATGGTAACTCGGGCAACAGTGTAGAAAGTGAATTGAATGAGTTAACTAATGGCAGAAACTCACATGTCCATCAAAAGGTCATTAGGGTCTGAATTTAGGTTAGAATGAGTGAAATTGAAAGATGAGAATTTAGAATTCAAAGATACATCTGGCTTGGTGTGGTTTAAGTGATCAATATGTAAATCACAGCACTTTATTTTGCATTGAAAAGATTTTTCATGGACTTACCACTGAGGTAGATATCACATAAACTCTTTGAACTCTATTCCTGATTCTTGGTCATGAAAATGTTTACTTTCAGCTTCTAATAATAGCAAATCCTCTCAAGTAACCAAGACTTAAAAGATAGACATTTTTCCCTTCTAATTTAAAAGAAGTTGTGAAGTACACAGTTCAAGGTTAATATCTTATCTTCTTCATGGTGTCTTCAGGAACCTAGACTCCTTTTTTTTGTGTTCTTCCATTTCAGCCCCAGGCTAGCATTCCTATGGTTACCTCTTAGGCATGAACCTTTTTTGTTAGGAAACAGAATGGACTATGTCCCCCTCAGAATTCATAATGTCGAAGCACTAATCCCCACTGTATTGCTATTTGATTAAAATCAAGGAAGGGCCTTTGGGAAGTAATTAGGTTGTGAAGGTGAAGCTCTCCTACATAGGATTAGAACTGTTATAAGAAGAGACACTGAGAGAGATAATTTCTCTCTACTTGTGAAGATACAAGAAGGCTGTATCTGCAAACCAGGAAGAGGGCTCTCACCAGAGCTGAATGCTGATCTGGGACTTCCCAGCCTCCAGAACAGTGAGAAATAAATGTTCGTTGTTTAAGCCACCTATTCTATGGTGATTTATTATAGCAACCAAAAATGACTAAGAAAGAAAACTTCAAAGCCTCATTTATAGACACTGGCCAGAGCATAGTCAGGTAACCACACTTCATCCACAGGGAAGCCTGGGAAATAATGGTCATTATTCCATATGATAATGTCTGAAGAAAAATTAGCACTACAAATGAGAAAATGGAAATGCATTTTGGGAGGATGTAATATAGTTACAATTTTAAAGCAATATTTTTGCTGAATAGACAAAACAAAAATATGTTTATCAAGTTTTCTGCTAAAAAAAAAGTAAGGTTCAAATTTTACTTGTACTTTTTCTGGAGTAAACCCCTGAAAATGAGGATTAATAATAAAATCAGATTATGTGCATCAAAATATTAATATCAACTACATCAGTATTTTTTGACTAAATAAAAAATTATTCAATTTTTTATTTTTCAGTTATGGTTGATATACAGTACTATATTAGTTTCAGGTGTACATCCCAATGAGTAGACAATTATGTAACTTATGAAGTGATTACCCTATAATTGACATTAGGTTCTATACATTAAGTTGGTGTTGTACATTCTATAGGTTATGATAAATTGATAATGACATGTATTCAACACTGGCGTATTACACAGAATAGCTTTGCTGTCCTAAAAATCTTCCATTCTCTGGCAGTTTGTTTTTTGGACCACAGAATGGTACAAATAAATTGCAAGATTACTCTTTTTTTATTTCAATTACAGTTTACATTCAATGTTATTCTGTATTAGTTTCAGATATACAACATAGTGGTTAGACAGTCATGTACTTGACAGAGTGGTCCCTTGATATTTAAAGTACCCACCTGGTCCCAAATATTATTGACAGTATTCCCTATGCTGTATTTTACATCCCCAGGACTATTTTGTGACTACCAATTTATAGTTCTTAATCCCTTCACATTTTTCACCTAGCCTGCCAGACCCCCTCTTCTCTGGCAACCTTCCATCTGTTTTCAGTATGTGTGAGTCCATTTTTATTTTGATTATTTTGTTCTTTAGATTCCACATATTAGCAAGATTACTGTTTTGTACGTAAATCATGAAAGGCCTTAAAAAGCTATGAAGGGTGTCCCTGAACTGGGTAGAGTTTTATCTATTTTGGTGGTACTTGTCTCATATCAGCCAGGGACAAATTAACTCCTTGTTTATCCCTGCTTGGCTTTTGTTCTGTGCCCAGCCTACCTGATTCATGCCCAGGACACATGGAGCTAAAAAAATAAACAGCTGTGAGGGGAGAGTGTGATTCAATCAAAATTGGATCAAGATGACAGTATCAGTATGGAAGAAGAATTAGATGAGTAAACGTTAGAAGAAAGAAGACGAGATAGAAAACAGGACACCTTTGAGGTTCTCCAGGATGGAAGTAATGTCATGAACTAAGATGACAGCAGTTATTGGATGTTAGAAAGCATGGACTCCTGAAATTTCTTGACAATAAAATTGAAAGGAATTAAAGACCGATCTCATGGTATGGAGTAAAGGATGGAGCTAGAGACCGTGGTGACTGAAGTTTTAAATTTTGTATTCCTGTGTTGATGATATCATTAGCTAAGCTACAGATAAAAGTGGTACAGCCAGTATTTCTTGGTTTAAGAAAACCTGTTATAAATTTACATTTATAAAGGCACCAAAATAAATTCTAGTAATATAGTTATCAAACTATCATAAGAAAATAAGCTATGTATTAGTTTTCTGTGCCTGCTGTAACAAATTACTTAAATTGCTTAAAGTAAGACACATGTATTATCTTAGAGTTCCTGATGTCCAAAGTCCAATGAGTCAGTCTTTCCAGGCTAAAATCAAGATGTTGGCAAGTCTGTGTTCCTTCTGCAGTCTCCAGGTAGAATCCTTTTACTTGCCGTCCCAGTTCCAAGAGGCTACCCACATTCCTTGGCTTTTGGCACCTCTGTCTTCAAAAGCAGCAGTGACAGGTTGAGTCTTCACATTGCATCACTTCCACCTTAGTTCTGTTTTCCCTTTTTTAAAAAAACTGAGTCAGCCTCTTTCACACCCTTCTTCTACTGATTACATTGGGCCAACAAGATAATCCAGAATAATTTCTCTATCTCAAAATCATCACATTAGGGAGTTTAATTCCATATGTGTATTCTGGGGATTACAGTGCTGACATGGGAGAGGAGGGTGGATATTATTGTGCCTACTGTACCCTTCTAGGTTATAGGATTTGGAGTGGGAAAGTAGCGTTTTCACTTCTTATTTTATATTTGTCTTTACTCCTTCAAATTATAAAAGTGCCGTATTATTTTTGGAACTTAAATTTTATTTTATCTAAAAGGAATTTAAAAGAGCCCTGGCCAGGTGGTTCAGTTGGTTGAAGTGTCATGCAGTACACCAAAAGTTCCTGGGTTCGATTCCCAGTCGGGGCATGTATGGGAGGCAACTGATCAATGTGCCTGTCTCTCCCTCCTCCTCGCTCTAAATTTAAAGTCAGTTAAAAATGTTTTCTCTTAAAAAATAAAAGGAATTTAAAAGAATATGAAATATCAGACATATATCAGATGAATCTGAGTAAGAACTTTAGGCTTCAGATATATATGATGGTGAAACAACATAGTGTAGAAAAATTAACACTACTTTAACAGGAGCCTTTGTTTCTGCATTTAGTTTCACCACTGTCACAACATTTTAGGTAAATTGCTTAGTTTCTCTGGGAATCATAAAAATTAAGCTTGATGTATAAAATGACTTTTAAGTTTTATAAGAAACTCATACATTTAATTTGACATAAGCCAGTTTTGAGTACTAAATCTATTGCAGAAAATGGGATAACGGAAATTTTAATGCTTACAGATTATTTTTTATGGGAATCATATAAAACCATAGGTGTACTTTATATTATATTATTTATGTGGAATACATAATTTTTGCATTTGCTGACATTTCCTCAAAATAATACATATTGCTAGAAATAAAAACATGGTACCATCTTACATTTAAGATACCATAAGATAAGTTTAAATTTTCAGAATACTTTATATTAAATCTGTGGGAAATGGTAAAGAATGTGGTTACTGTCTACTTCTTAAGAAACTGACTCAGAAAGGTTTAGGAAATTACCTAAGTTTACAGAATTTGACATTAAAATCAGTACTGGAATCTTGAGCACTTAGAGGTCCCACAGCCATTGTTTCACCACTGAATCGTGCTGCTTTCAGAGATTGAGGTTCAAAGGGTAGTGGATTAAAATTTCTCTTACAGATACTCTAATGGTTTAGGTATGATTAAATACCAGAATATGGTTTATTTTCCCTTGGATTGCATTAGGAATATTCTAGGTACTAAATCTAATTAGAGTGTAGGAATGTAGACTGGATGGAAGCTGAACATCATGCTGTTCCCTGTATAAAATAGATTTGTGTTTTATTTTTTTAAATAAACTTTATTTTTAGGGCAGTTTTAGGTTCACAGAAAAATTGAGCAGAAAGTACAGAGATACCCTTTGTGCTTGCCTCCGCACAACCGCCCTCATTTATGCCAGACCTAATTCTTCATTTGAAAGATGGGAAAACTAAAGCTAATCGAAAGTTAAATGACTTGCTGAAATCACAGAGATTATTTTTAGGTTTAAAACTCAGTTTATCTGATTTTTATTTCAGTTCTTAAGAAAATTAAAATAACCCTAGTAAAGTGTTTTTTCTAATCATTTTATTATATTTAGGGTTTTGCTTTTTTTTTAGATGTAATTGACAATACATTATATTAGTTTCAGGTGTGCCGCATGACTCAGTAGACATGACAAACTTTACCATTTTAAACATTTTAAGTGCACCATTCAATAGGAATCATCACCATTATTAATCTCTAGAACTTTTTCATCATAGCAAACTGAACAGTTTTATTTCTAAAGTATGAATTCTGGTTTTTTCACTGCTACCCAAGTGAGGTAATACATATAAAATGACTGGCATACAGTAGGTACTCAGAGTAAATTTTAGTTGTTTCTTCTGCATCTCATTGCCAAAGGAAATTTCCTATCGTTTTGGGTTTTTTTTTAAAGATTTTATTTATTTATTTGTAAGCAGAGGCAAAGGGAGGGAGAAAGAGAGGGAGAGAAACATCAAAGTATGGTTGCCTTTCACAGGCCCCACACTGGGGACCTGGCCTGCAACCCAGGCAGGTACCCTGACTGGGAATCGAACTGGTTATCCTTTGGTTCGCAGGCCAGCACTCAATCCACTGAGCCACACCATCCAGGGCTCCTGTCCTTTTTTTAAAAAACAATTTTACTGAGATGTAATTCACATACTGTATAATTAACCTATTTCAAGCGTACAACAGTGGTTCCTTTTTTTTTATTACTGACTTTTTAGAGAAAGAAACATCGATTTTGTTGTTTCATCCATCCATGCATTGCTTCTTGTATGTACCCTGACTGGGGATTAAACTAGCTACCTTGGTATATCAGGATGATGTTCTAACCAGCTGAGTTACCCAGTCAGGGCAGTCAGTGGTCCTTGGTGTACTACATTAATTTTTGTTTTTAATTCTGGTAAAATGTGTATAACATGATAATTGCCATTTTCAACATTTTTAAGTGTATAATTCAGTGGCATTATTTTAATAATTTTTTATACTAGGCTAAACACCAAGTTTTTAATTTTTATTTTTTATGCCATTACAGTTGTCCCACTTTTTTCCCCTTTGTTCCCCTTCCACTCAGCCCATCCCCCACTTCCATAATCGGCCCCCTCACTGTTGTCCATGTCCATGGGTCCTGCACATATGTTATTTGACTAATCCCTTCACCTTCTTTCAGTCAGTCCCCACCTCTTCCCTCGCCTCTTACAGCTGACAGTCTGTTCTGTGATTCTGTGCCTCTGGTTCTGTATTGCTCATTAGTTTATTCTGTTCATTAAATTACTCTTATAAGTAAGATCGTATGATTTTGTCTTTCACTGACTGGGTTATTTTGCTTAGCATAATTTCCAGTTCCATCCATGTTGTCACAAAAGGTAGGAATCCTTTCTGCTGCATAGTATTCCATTGTGTAAATGTACCACAGTTTTGCAACCATTATCACCATTTCCAAAATTTTTCATTACCCCAGACATAAACTCGGTAACCATAAAGCAGTAACTCCCCACTCCCTAGCTCTTAATCCTGTCAAATTTACTTTCAGTCTCTATGAATTTGCCTATTCTAGGTATCCCATGTAAGTGGAATCATACAACATTTGTGCTTTTTTTGTCTAGATTATTTCATTTAACATCTTCAGTGTTCATTCATATTGTAGCATGTATCAGAATTTCATTACTCTTTATGGCTAGATAATATTCCATTTTGTGTATATTCCACATTTTCTTTATCTATTGATGCCACTCAAATTGTTTGTCTTTTGGCTATTGTGAATAATGCTGCATCAAACATGGGCATACATGTATCTATTCAGGTCCCTACTTTCAATGTTCTGAGTATATACTTGGGGATATATACTCCACACTCGGGAGTGGTGGAATTGCTAGATCATATGCTAATTTTGTGTTTAACTTTTTAAAGAACCACCAGATTTTTCCACAGTGACTATACCATTGACTATTCTGCTGTTAAGTTATTGATTTGAGATCTTTCTTTTTTAATGCATATGTTTTTACTTCTGAATTTCCCTCTTAGCACTGTGTTGTTGTGTTTTCATTTTCATTCATTACTAGGTATTTTCAAATATCCCTTGCGATTCCTTATTTCACCAATTGTTTGAGTATGTTGTTTTCCACACATTTGTGAATTTTCCAGTTTTCCTTGCCTAATTTCAGTCCTTTGTGATCAAAAATGATATTCCGTATGATTTCAGTCTTTTTAGATTCATTGAAACTTGTTTTATGGCCTAACATGTGGTCTATCCTGGAGAATTTTCCATGTATACTTGACTAAACTATGTAATCTGCTGTTTTGGGATGGTGTTCTTTATATTTCTTTTCAATCTAATTGGTTTATAATGTTCAAATCCTTATTGAACTCCTGCATGGTTGTTCTAAACCATTATTGAAATCAGAACAGTGAAGTCTCCAACTATTACTATACTACTGTCTTTTTCTCACTTCGATTCTGTCACTGTTTCCTTCGTGTATTTTACAGGTTCTGTTTGGTGAATATATGCTTATAATTCTTATAGCTTCTTGGTGAATGGAGTCTTCTCAATATTTGAGGTTCTTCTTTGCCTCTTGTAACATTTTTGACATAAAAGTGTCTTTGTCTAATACTAGTATAACCTCGCCACCTCTCTCTTGGTTACTATTTGCGTGGAATAGTAACCAAAGACAACCTGTTTTGTCTTTGGTTCTGTAGTAAATAAACAGCATAGTTGGATCATATTTATTATCTCTTTTTCTCCTTTCTGCCTTTTGATTGGAGAGTTCAACATTTACATTTAAAGTAATTATCAATAAGGACTTATATTTGCCATTTTGTTACTTGTTTTACATTTTTTAGACCTTTTTGTTCCTCATTTCCTCCATTACTGCTGTCTTTTGTGCTTAGTTGTTTTGTAGTGACATATTTTGATTCCCTTATCATTTCCTATTGTTTGTATTGTATAGCTATTTTCTTTGTAGTTATGGAGATTATATATAACTTCCTACAGATATAACTATGTAATTTGAATTGATACCAACTTCAATCACAAATGAAAACTACTTCTGTAAATCTACATACCCACTCTTTTATGTTATTGATGTTACAAATTACATCTTTCTTCAAAAACATACATTTATGATGTCTTTTAAATCCTGTTTTCTATTTTTGCAGTCACCAGCATGATTAAACTATAAGAGCCTCTTCTCTCATCTTTTCTCCTAGAAAAAAAAATCATTTTTAATAATTATAAATGATAGTTGTCAACAACCACTTCAGAAATTGCTTGTTTTTATAAAAGGAGCAAATAAGATTGCACATGCAATTTGGCTCCTAATGTGGAGTAGAACGTATTAGACCATCACTGTTTACGTTGTCAGGAATTATAAAGCATCAATTATGAAAGCTCAGTCTGCCACTTAGGAACGGAGATGGGTTGGAGGGAGTGCATAATCACGTTTACATTCTCTTCTATTTATAGAGGCCTAGCTATATCCAGTTTTCTAGCTAAGGAAAACTTGTTTGTAGTTGGCATTGAATAGGCAGCAGCTGTGTTGCTCTAGCCCCCTCTAGCGATAGTAACTTTTTAAAATATTTTATTTCTTTATTTTTAGAGAGGGGCAAGGAGGGAGAAAGAAAGGGAGAGAAACATTGATGTACGATAGAAACATTGACTGGTTGCCTCTCGCACGCCCCAGCTTGGGACCTGTCGTGCAACCCAGGCCTGTGCCCTGACAGGGAATCGAACTGGCAACCTTTCAGTTTGCAGGCCGGCACTCAATCCACCAAGCCACACCAGCCAGGGTGTAAAGTGACTTTTTTTAGAAACTACTATGACTTGACTGTTCTTTTTTTAATATTTTAAATATTTTTTAATTTTTGAATTATAATTAACTTACATTATTATATTAGTTTCAGGTGTATAACCTGGTGATGAGACATTTATACAACTAATGAAGTTATCACCCAAATAAATCTAGTTCCCACCCAACATCATACTACTTATTACAGTATCGTTGACTAATTCTTTATGTTATACTTTACACGCCCACGACTGTTCTGTAACTACCAATTTGTACTTCTTAATCCTTCACCTTTTTCACCCATTTCCCTCAACTCTCCTTTCATCTGGCAACTGTCAAAATGTTCTCTGTGTTTATGAGTTAGTTTCTGTTCCACTTGTTTATTTTGCTTTTTAGATTTCACATACAAAGCCCTGGTCAGGTAGTTCAGTAATTTAGAGCATCACCCCGATATGCCAGGGTTAGATCCCTGATCAGGGCACATTCAAGAAGCAAACAATGAATGCATAAATAAGTGGAACAACAGACCGATGTTTCTCTCTCTTTCTCCTTCCCTTTCTCCCTTCCTCTCACTAAAATCAATAAATTAAAAAATTTTTTAAATAAGTAATAAAAATAGATTCTGCATACAAGTTAAATCACATGGCATTTGTCCTCTGACTCATTTTATGCAGCACAGTAATGCCTTCTGGATCTATTCATGTTGTTGCAAATGGCAAGATTTCATTCCTTTTTTTGGCCCAGTCATATTCCATTGTATGAGTATATATGCAGCACTTTATCCCTTCGTGTTTTGATGGCACTTACATTGCTCTGTCTCTTGGCTATTGTAAATAATGCTGCAGTGAGCCCCGGGCAGTGTGGAACATCATCCTATAAACTGAAAGGCCATGGGTTCGATTTCTGATCAGGATACATGCCTGGGTTGTGGGTTCAGTCCCCAGTCTGAGTATGTTATGAGAGACAATTGATCAATGTTTCTCTCTCACATCAGTATCCCTTCCCCTCTTTCTCCCTCCCTTCCCCACTCTCTAAAATCAATAAACATGCCCTCCGGTAAGGATAAAAAATAATATAGTGCTGCAATGAACGTGTATATAACTTCTTAATTTAGTGTTTTGGGGTTTTGTTTTTGTTGGGGTTTTTTTGCATAGTTTGAAGTAGAATAACTGGTTCCTTTTTTGTGTCTTGTTACAGCCTTTATTTTAAAGTCTGTTTGTCTAGTATAAGTATTGCTAAACCAACATTTTTTTCCCAGTTTCATGAAATATATTTTTCGATTTCTTTACTTTCAGTCTGTGGGTGTGTATGCCTTTCTGTCTGAAGTGAGTCTCTTGTAGACATATATAAGGGTTTGTGTTTTGTTATCCATTCAGCCACCATATGTATTTTTATTGAAGTGTCTCATCCATTTGCATTTAAAGTAATTGTTGATAGCTATGTAGCTGTTACCATTGTATTATTCATATTTTTGATCTTTTGTTTTCTTCTTCTTCTTAAAGAATCCCTTTAACATTTATTGTAATACTGGTTTATTGGTGATGATCTCCTTTAGCTTTTTCTTGTCTGGGAAGCCTTTTATCTGTCCTTCCATTCTGAATGATAGCTTTGCTAGGTAGAGCAATCTTGGTTGTAGATCCTTGCTTTAAATCACTTTAAATATTTTGTGCCAGTCCTTCTGGGCTACAAAGTTTTACTTGAGAAATCAGCTAACAGTCTTAATGGGAGGCCTCTTGTAGGTAACTTACTGCTTTTCTCCTCTACTTTTAAGATTCTCTCTTTGTCTTTAACCTTTGGCATTTTAATTATGGTGTAATTATGTTACAAATTCTCTTTGTGTTCATCTTGTGCATCTCTTTGTGTTTATCTTGTTTGGGACTCTGTGCTCCCTGGACTTGTATGTCTATTTCTTTCATAAGTTAGGGAAGTTTTCTGTCATTACTTTTTCAAATAGGTTTCCATTTCTTGCCCTGTGTCTTCTCCTTCTGACATGCCCATGATGCAAATATTGGTACACATGAAGTTGTCTCAGAGGCTCTTTACACTGTCCTTTTTTTATTCCTTTTTCTTTTTGCTGTTCTGATTGGGTGTGGGAGTTTTTTCCAGATTACTGATTTGATTCTCAGCTTCATCCACCCTATTGTTGATTCTCTGTAAATTTTTCTTTCTTTCAATTAATGTATCCTTTGTTTTTGACTGGATCTATTTTATGCTGTTAGGTCCTAAGTTCCTCAAGCATCATTATAACCACTGTTTTGAACTCTGCATGTAGTAGATTGCTTGTCTCCATTTTGTTTAGTTCTATTTCTTTAGTTTTGTTCTGTTCCTTCATTTGGGCCTTTTTTTTTTTTTGTCTCCTCATTTTGGCAACCTCCAGCTGTTTGTTTCTGTGTATTAGGTGAAGTTGCTACATCTCACAGGCTTGATAGAATGCCCTGATGTAGTGGGTGTCCTGTAGGATCCAATGACACAGCCTCCCCTGTTACCCAAGCTGGAAACTAAAGGTATATCTGCTGTATGGGCTGTGTATACTCTTCTGTTGTAGCTGAGTCTTGATTACTGCTGAAACATTCAAGATCAGCCACCATCTGTGTTTTGCGTGGGGTTACAAAGCATAATCTCTGAAGTCATCTGCAGATGGCTACTACTTGTGCTGGGCTTGGAGGTACCCAGGCAAGACCAAGCTATGAACCAAGGCAGGCTGCTATGGTTCCAGGCCTGGGGTAACTTCACAAGAGATATAGAGCTCGCTGAAACCATATGCTACTTGTTTGAGAGAATTTAGGAAAATCTGATGCATAGGCCAAGACAAGGAAAAGTATGGAAAAACCACTGGAAACAGCTTGGTGGGCCAAAAATTAGGTGGTGCAGGGCCTCAGGGAATCACCAGGGTGGGAGAAACAGCATGGGCCAGATGGATGGAGTCTCAGATATGGTACCCACCTGCTGGCCCTGTGACTTTGTGTGGGGAGGGTTCAGAAAAGTAACAATGGCCTCTGCCAGCACTTCTCTCTGGGGGAAAACTGCCCCCTAGCTCTCTCTGATGCCAGACAATTCAGTCCCTCCCTATATATCTCTGATGCCTTTTAATCTGCTGCTCTGGCACTGGTGTTCAGAGGGAATGAGTCTGAGTAAGTCTGTGCACAGGCCCTTTAAGAGGAACTGCCTGGGACTCTAGAAGTTTCTGTCTTCCAGAGCCTCAATCCCCACTTGTTTTTACAGCCAGAAGTTATGGAAATTTATCTTCCTGGCACTGGAATCCTGGGCTGGGGGTCCTGATGTGGGACTGGAACCCTTTGCCCCTGAGATATCCCTCCCTATTTTTATCTGCCACACATGGGTGTGGGACCAGCCTCTTCCACACCGCCTCCCCTTCTACCAGTCTCGATGTACTTTCTTCTTTAATTCCGTAGTTGTGAGACTTCCATTCAGTTCAATTTCTGATGGTTCTGAATGATGGTTGTTCTATAGTTTAGCTGTAATTTTGATGTGGTTATGTGAGGAGGTAGCCTTGTATGCCTATGCTGCCATCTTTCTGACAGGTTCTATTTTATGGTTTCTGTGTCTGTTTTTATGCTGTTGAAGTTCTCACTAAGTTCCTTGAGCATCCTTATAACCATTCTTTTGAACTCTGTATGTGGTAGTTAGCTTGTCTCTATTAAGTTCTTTTTCTGGAGAGTTCTCCTGTTCTTTCATTTAAGACTTGTTTCTTTGTTTCCCTTTTTGGGCTAACTCCTTATGTTTGTTTCTGTGTTTTAGGTGTGTCTGCTCTGTCTCCCAGACTTGGTAGAGTGGCCTTATGTAGTAGGTGTCATGTATTACCCAGTGGTATAACCTCCCTGGGCACCTGAGCTCGGTGCTC
Source organism: Mormoops blainvillei (assembly GCA_004026545.1). Taxonomy (NCBI): domain Eukaryota; kingdom Metazoa; phylum Chordata; class Mammalia; order Chiroptera; family Mormoopidae; genus Mormoops; species Mormoops blainvillei. The sequence goes on from PVJD01000343.1 coordinate 422,022, forward strand.
CACGTGTAGCCCCCTTCTGGGCTCTGTGAACATACTGTTGTAGTTGAGCCTTGATTATTGTTGGAATGTCAATGGAAGGGATTGTCTCCCAGACCTATAAGCTATTAGTACCAGCCTTGACTACAGCAGAGGAGCTGCTGCTCAGGGACCAACCCCATGGAGCAGAACTTGATTCAGCAGGGTTCTGGTGCCTGCCAAGTCTAACTCTTGAGTGTCTCGTTTATAGAGGTGTTTGGGTGGTACTCCAGCTTGGCCTGAAGCTGGCCACTGGATGCACTGGCTGTGGGGCCTTCCATGAAGTACATTCCAAGGTCACCTGCTACCTGCGCCCTTCCTGGGGACACTTGATACGAGCTACAAAGTGATTTGCCAATGCTGGCAATTTCCTTTTTCATAATTGCCTGTGAAATGTCTCTTTTCATCCTAGTTTAGTTTTTTGCTGGTCCTTAACTATATCCTAAAGGTAAAACAAAATAAAATAGTTGCAAATAAGAAAAGTTTGTAAATGTTTAAAAACTTACTTAATGAGAACTTATTTCATACTATAAAGTTACCTAGCTTTGTCTGAGGTCCCTTACAGAATGGCACAGCAGTAGGGGCAAGATCATTCTTCCCAAGAAGATTTAGTTGTTGGAGAAAAAAGTAGATGGAATTTTAAACAATGAGGATCCTTACATATAATAGTATCTAATGTTTTCCCAGTTTTAATATAAAGACCAGCGTGAAATCTTATTAAAAATCGAGATTTTTAGGCCCTTCCTCAGGAAATGTGTCTCAAAATGTAAATGCTATAAGAATTGAAGGACAAGGTGGAAAATAGTTTTGTTATGGAAATTGGAAATTAACATGTCTTAATAAGGTACAGAAATTAATGACATCATCATTACCGCTATAATAATAATAGTATTGTAAACTAGAAATTGGGGAGTGAAATACTTTTAAAAAATACTTCTTATAGATTCATAGTCACTTTTTAAAATAAGAATACAAATTTCCAACTTGAACATATCTTAGAAGTTATCTAATTCACCCCCCTTAAGGGCTAGAGAAATAAATCTTGTATGCAGTGGCACTACCTTCTCTGGTTAAACTGTTTTATTTTTTCACAATGTTTTTTGAAAATAGTCAAATCTCTGGCAAAATTTATCAGCATCTTCCCACATTTGCTCTATCTCTGTCTATGCTACATAGGCACACACACAAATACACACTTTACGGGGGAGGGTTCCAGAAAACATTTTTAAAATAAGTTGCATACATTCACTCCTAAGTGTTTCAGCAATTTTCATCTAAGAACTAGGCTGCTCTTCTACCTAATCACAATACCATTGTTATACATAAGAAAGGAAGTTGTATTTCAATAATATCATACAATATAAAGCCCATATGTATATTTTCTCTGTTGTTCTAAATTGTCTTTTATAGTTTGTTTTGTTTTTATCTAGGATCCAAACAGATGTCATGTATTCCATGTGATTTTTATGTCTTATTTTAATCTAGAATATGTTTCATCTTTTGTTGTTTATGAGATTGATCCTTTTTGAGGAACTCAGGCTAGTTTAGTTGTCTTGTACTACATTCTGCATTTTTCTGATGATTTCTTCATGATTAGATTTACATTAAATAATCTTAGCAGGAATATTACATTTGTGATACTTCACACTTCTTATAGCATTCCATTTATTGTTCTACTGTTGATGGTGCCATGTTTGATCACTTCATTAAGGTGGTGTCCGTCAAATCTCTCCGCTGTAAAGATATATTTTTCCTATTGTAATTAGTAAGTAAATTGTGGGATTCTTTTTGAGGCTGTGGCCTATTCTCCAGTCTTTTTTATCTAATACTTTAGGATCCATTGTGATCCTTTCCTAAATTAGTGATATCATCGTTAGGTGCAAACTGGTAGTTTTCTAATTCTGTCATTTCTTCTATATTTATTAGTGATATTTTCCTGTGAAGATGAGCTTTTACTTTCCCTTTTCACTCTCTGTTTTGAATATCACAGGGACTCATGCATTTTAAAAATTGTAATATACTCCATTACCATCATTTTGTGGAGAACTGCTCAAATTTTCTTGGTTTTCCACAGGACTCCCTTTAAACTGAGTCTTATTTCCTTTAGACATGACCTCATTCATCTTTAAGGACTCCCTTGCTTTCTGCCACAGAAAGATGTTGTTCACTCTGGTGTTTTTGTTTTTGTTTTGTTTTTTACTTGCTTGTTGTTGTTTATTAGTTTTACCTTGTTCTTTAGATCTGGAATCAACTATTTCACCCAAGAAACTTTGGGGTTTTTTTAATGGAGATTATTATTTGGAAATCAAAACCTGGGTACTTCATATGTTGTTTGCTAGTAGGATGTCATTGTTACTGTGATTTCATTACTTTCAGACCCTAGAAATAAATATATACAAGGTTGGGCAAAAGTAGGTTTACAGTTGTAAATAAACAAAATGCAGACTTTATTCTTTTTTTTTCTTTTAATCCTCACCTGATGACATGCTAATTGATTTTTAGAAAGAGAAGAAAGGAAAGAAATATCCAATGTGAGAGCAAAACATTAGTTGGTTTGCCTCTCATATGTGCCTGGACTGAGGACCAAACTCACAATCTAGGTATATGCCCTGAGTGGGAATCAAACCTGAGACCTTTTAGTTTACAGAACGATGCCCCAGCCAACTGAGCCACATCAGCCAGGGCACAGAGTTTATTCTTGCATTATTATTTATTAATTATTGTATTATTTTCCATATGAGCAACTGTAAACCTACTCTTGTCCCACCCTGTATATGCACACACATACATGTATTAACTATCTATTACTGTGTAACAAATCACCACAATCTTAGCAGCTTAAAACATCATTAATTTATTATCTCACAGATTCCATGGAATTTCAGGAGTCTAGGCATTTCTTCTCTGTGTCTCACAAGACTGGAGAATGAAGGTATCAGCCAGGTCTTTGATCTTATCCAAGGCTTGCAGTTCTGTTCCAGGCTTATATTCATTTTCCTAGAGTTGCAGACCTCAGTGGTGGCTTGCTTCTTCAAGTTTCTGAGCTCAGGGAAAACCTAAGCTTTCATTGAGATATAAGTTCTATGCAATACAGCTTATCTATTTAAAGCATACAATTCAGTGACCTTTAATGTATTCACAGATTTGAGCACCTGTCACCAACCAATTTTAGAGCATTACATTATCCGAAAAAGAAACCACTCATCCTATAGGTGGGGTTTGGTAATTTCTTTACCACCCCTACCCCTTCAGTCTTAGGCAACCATTCATTTATTTGTTATCTCTATAGATTTACCTATTCTGAACATTTTATATATGGAATTATATAATATGTAGTTCTTTGTGACTGATTATTTCTCTTTACTTATTGTTTCCAATGTTCATATACATGATAGCATGTTTCATTCCTTTGTTTTAATTGGCCAAAAAATTCTCCACTGTAGATATACCACATACTACATTGTCTTTATACATTCATCAATTAATTGATGGACACTTGGTCTATCTCCACTTTTGGCTATCATGATTAATGCTCCTATAAAAATTTGTATACATCCATGTTTTCTTTTTTGCAGTTTTATATTATCTCAGTATAGGCATACCTTGTTTTATTTCACTTCACAGATGTTGCATTTTTTTTTTTTACATATTGAAGGCACAATCCTCCACCAGCAAAAAGATTACAATTTGCTTTATTGGAATACTGGCTTTATTGCAGTGGTCTGGAACTGAACCCTCAATATCTCCACGGTATGCCTATATATAGATTGAACATAGTTTATCCAACCAACCTACTATGGAAAGGGCATTTCAGTTGTTCATAGTATTCGCTACCATAGATAATGCTCAATGAATAAACTTGCCCATATGTTGTTTGATATTTTGAAGATATAACTTCTGGGTAAGTTCCTCAAAGTGAAATTACTTGGTTAAATAGTAAATGTATATATAGCTTTGTAAATATTGCCAAATTATGCTTCTCTTACAGTTGTATCCTTTTGCAGTTCTTTTGAAATGTCTGAGAGTGCCTATTTTTCCCGCAACCCTGATAATTATGTTTTCAAACCTGTAAATTTTTACCAATTTGGTATGTGTAAAATGATATCTCCCAGGAGCTTTTATTTGCATTTTTCTCATAAGTGAAATTGTTGAGCATCTTTTAATATGTGTATGGGCAATTTAAATATCTTTTTCTAAATATCTTTTCTATGAGCTGTCCGTGTATTTCCCCCCAGTTTTCTATCAGGTAGTTGGTCTTTTTTTCCTCTTTTATATTTTATATACATATATATATATTTTTAAGATTTTTTAAAAAGAATTTTTATTTATTCATTTTCAGACAGAGAGGAAGGAAGAGAGATAGGGAGAGAAACTTCAATGTGCGCTTGCCTCCGTGTGCCCCCTACTAGAGTCCTGACCTGTAACCCAGGCATGTTCCCTAAATAAGAATCAAACCAGCGACCCTTCGCTTCGTAGATCTGCACTCAATCCACTAAGCCACACTAGCCAGGGCTCCTCTTATATTTTTAAGAGTTTTTTATGTATTAAGGAGATTTGCTCTTATCTGTGCTTTAAGTTGCAAATACATTTTGTTAATTTGTCGTTGGTCTTTGTGCTTATTGGCCATGTGTTTGTTGTTACTTCAGTACACAGTGTTGAACACTGTAGCTTTGTAGTAAATTTAAAAACAGAAAATACGATAACTCTAACTTGGGCTATTCTGAATTCTTTCAACTTTGGCTAATTTGGGGTTCTTTGCCATATCCATATGAATTTTCAGATCAGCTTGTTGATTTATGGATTTTTGAAACAAAAAAAATCTGTAGATCAGTTTGGGAAGTTTTCATGTTGATAATATTAAGTATTCTGATTCATGAACAAATGATGTCTTTCTAGTTATTTAATATTTGAAATTTTCTTTTAATAATATTTTTTAGTTTCCAGTAATATGTCTTTCACTTCTTTTTTTAACCATATTTCTAAGCACGTTATTCTTTTGATTCTATTATAAATGGAATTTGCCAATTTATTTTTGAATATTGCTAGTATACAGAAATACAATTTATTTTCTATATTGGTCTTGTATATCTTGTATCTTTCAACCTTGCTGGGCCCAATTATTGGTTTCAATAGTGTTTTAATGGATTCTTTTCATTGTCTCTGGACTTTGCTAATGATGATAGTTTTTGTCATGCAAACAAAGATGCATATTTTCATCATGCTTCTGGATTTTGAGTCACTATTAGAAATGCCTACCCATGTGCTGGTTTTAAAGGAACAATAATTTTAGCCTCGTTTTCATCTAGTGATTACTTGATTTTGATTTTCACATCTAGTTCTTTGTCTATTTTGAATTTATTCTGGTATATAGTATTAGCCTAGACTGTGCTTGTTGGCTTAACTGAAGATGAGAGTTAATACTTATTGTGTGCCCACCGTATGCTAGTTACTATGTTAAGCATTTTACAAATATCTTATTTAATATATTCAACTATGCTGTGAGAGACTAGGTACTATTATTAAAAAGCTAAAGCTTAAAAACAGTTAAGTAATTTGTCCAGGATTACACAACTAGTAACTGGCTTAGTTAATATTTGAATGTGGTCAGTGATTAGTTGCAACAATTATATTTTTTGCCACTATACTTTGTCTCTAAGGAACTTAAATACCATTTGATTATAAAAAATGGTCGACTTTTCTGGAGCATTTCATTAATTCCTACTTTATGTGAAGTACTCACTTTATATAAAAATTTATTTTTTTAATTTACATACTTTAGAAAACATCAGGACTGGTAAACTTTATGTAGTAATCTGAAAATATAATCTTAACTTTTTATTTTATCTAAAGGTGTTGTGTTCCTCAACAGTTTTAAATTGTAAGGTAAAATGGTTTTGATTGGATGGTTAAGGAAAGATGGCATTATAGTAGGTACATGCTTTTTATACCTTGCCCTTCCAAATTTCAAATCTTCACAAAAATACTGCCATGTCCTGTTGTACATGAAAGAATACTAAAGGGGTTTATGCTCCTGTTATCTGTAGATCATTTGCAGTATTTTAACCCTGGTAGGATCTTAACTTACCTATTAGTATTATTCTGGACCATCTTTTCTTACAGATACATGATAATGCTAAAATCATGTAAATTTATGTTAATTTAAATAAAATAATATTAGTAAAACAGATATTATAGAAAGTAGTACTGGTTGATAATATGTTTTCAGAGAAATGTTAACATCTTCAGCAAGGTAGTTATGAAAATAGTGTTTTGAAACACTTAAGTGACAGGGAAATGACAAAGACATTTTCTAGGCAGAAAGAGGCTAAATTCAAGGGATTCAGAAATGTATTAAGTTGTGGTTATGGAATCAGTGTCAAATCTCAGTTGTATCACTTACTAGTTATATAAATTATAAATTTGGGCATGTTACATAGTGCCATTTTATTGTGAGAACATTTAAGATCCACTCTGTTAGCAGCTTTCAAATATGTAATACAGTGTATTAACTAGTAGTTACCATGCTATATATTACATCCCCAGGAATTATTTATAACTGAAAGTTTGTACCTTTTGACCACCCTCACTCATTTAACCTGCCCCCATCTCCTGCCTCTGGCAACCACCAGTCTATTCTCTGTACCTATGAGTTCGTGTTTATTTTTTAGAGTCCACATATATGTGAGCTCAAACAGTATTTGTCTTTCTGTGTTATATTTATCTCACTTAGTATAATGCCCTCAAGGTCCTCCATGTAAATTTGTAAATGACAGGATTTCCTTCTATTTTTACGACTAAACATTTTGTTGTCTATATATATATATATATATCACCATATTTTCCTTATCCATTCATTTGATGATGGACTGTTAAGTTGTTTCCATATCTTGGCTATTGTAAATAATAATGTCATGGACATGGGGGTGCAGATACCTTTTTGAGTTAGCGTTTTTCTTTTCTTGGAATTAGTGCTGAGAAGTGGAATTGTTAGATCATACGGTAGATGTACTTAAAATTTTTCTTCTCAGAAAAACCATAAGGCAAGCTAGCTTTCTTTCTTCCATTCTTCCTTTCTTCCTTTCTTTCTTTCTTCCTTCCTTTCTTTCTTTCTTTTCTTTCTTTCTTTCTTTCTTTCTTTTCTTTCTTTCTTTCTTTCTTTTCTTTTCTTTTCTTCTCTTTTCTTTTCTTTTCTTTCTTTTCTTTCTTTCTTTTCTTTCCTTTGAGTGAGAGAGAAACATCAACTTCACGTTCCACTTATCTATGCCCTCACTGGTTGATTCTTCTATGTGCTTTGACCAGGGATCAAACCCACAACCTTGCCACATTGGGATGACACTCCAACCAACTGGGCTACCCCACCCTCCCACCCCCAGGGCCACCTCCTAAGTGGCTGCACCAATTTACATTTCCACCAGTAGTGCACAAAAGCTCCTGTTTCTCCACAGCCTCACCAACCCTTGTTATTTTTCCATTTTGATAATAGCCATTCTAACAGGTGTGAGGTGGTATCTCATTGTGGTTTTGATTTGCATTTCCCTGATGATTAGAGATGTGGAGCACCATTTCATGTACCTGTTGACATTCTGTATAGCTTCCTTGTAAAGATGTCCATTAAAATCCTCTTCCCATTTTTTAATCAAATTGTCTTTTTCCTATTGAGTTGTTTGAGTTATTTTGGTTATTAACCCTTTATTAGATATGATTTGCATATATTTCTTCCCATTCAGTAGTTTGCCTTTTCACTTTCTTGATAGTTTCCTTTGCTTTGTAGAAGTTTTTTAGCCTGATGTAGTCCCACTTTTATTTTTGCTTTTGTCGTCTTTGCTTCTGGTGTCAAACTCAAAAAAATCATCAGCAAGACTAATGTCTAGCAACTTACCCGCTATGGTTTATTCTAGGAGTTTTATGGTTTCAGGTCTTATGTTCAAGTCTTTATTCTTTTTGAAGTTGATTTTTGTGTATGTTACAAGAGAGTGGTCCATGCTAAGTTTCTTTTTCTTCTGAATCCCAGTGAAAGGAATTAGGAAAACAGTATTTCATTTCTTAGAGGTCACCGATAAATCCAACTAATTTTTTCTTTCGCTATTCCTGTAACATATCATTCATTGTCTCTTATTTCATAGTTTTTGTGTCTGAGTAATTAGTTCATAGTTTTCATATCTTAATGACTATTAACATAGGTAGCAAGATTTGTAAATAAATGGTATTATGACAGATGTTTCTTTTGAACTCTTAGGTCTTTAAAGTTCTCTTCATGAAAAGTCTCTCCGCTTGACTTTGTTTTGTGTTGTAATGTTTTTGCATTTTTACCTTTAGCTAATATAACAAAGACTGTAGAATTGTCACGATTTTAGTGACCTTCTATTAGCTGACAATAAATACAGTTTACTTGGGATGGGATTTCATTTGCATTTTTAATTTCAACTACACTTGGGAAACTGCCTTTGTCACCAGAGTGACTTGGAATTTTAAGTACATGTTCTAATCTGTGGATATTCCCAAGTTTTTTCTCACCCACTTAATATGAACAATGTCTAGCCAATTCATTAGTATTTAGAACTTATTTTATGAGTCATTTCTATAATCAACCAACAATAAAAATGAAAATAAGCTTAATGAAGTTTGTCTTTATTTTTAAAAAAAGACTAGAGACAAGGGAAAAAAAAAAATATATATATATATATATATATAATTCCAGAAGAAGTTTTGCAAGCAAATTCAGGCTTTTAAAGAAGTATACTTCATATTAAAATTATAATAGATAAATTTCAGTGAATCAGACACACACAAGAATACCAAGTTTACATTTGTCTGTTCTAGGTGGGGAAAAAACAACAGTTTCCTCCCTCCCCCCCTCCCCTTCCCTCCCCTTCCCAGAAAAAGAATTTCTTGTTAGAATCATTTATTTTACTAGGCAGCCTGACACTATTGTATACTAGATACATTAAACATACCTTCAGTTGTTCATTTGCATCTTGGAGAGCCTTATCAGTTTTAAGTTTATCAAAACCTTAAGGGGTTTTTGTCAGTTTCATCAGAACACTTACTCACATGGAGATCATAAATTAGCCTAAACATAAAATTAGAATGCTCTTAAATTAGTTTAAATATTTAAAGAAAAAAACTTTAAAACTTTGAATAATTATCTTAAAGCTTTTCATTGATGACACATTAATTTTTGGATACTTACTTTGACCTTAGTTTAACAAAATGACTTCATGATTCATTTCCGAAGAAGAAAAAAGTAGTATTCTTTCTGTCTCTGTTTTTCCCAATTTTTTTCTTAAATAGCAAATAACACAATAGCAAAAAAGATAACAAGGTACCAAGGTTATTTCACAGTGTGTCTTGCTGAAATCAAGTTCTAGAAGCACCTGTTCCTGCCTTCCTTCTTCTTAAGTAAAACTGGAAACCCATAGAGTAGAATCTCATAATAAAGTTAAGATTCCTGTTAGCTAAAATCACACATTATTTTTCTCTGCACAGGTTACACTGTGGCAGTACATGAGGCTACACTTGACCGGCTGAATAGGAGAAAAACTACCCCTGTTTAAATCTATTTCCCAGGTCAAACACTGAAACTGGGCTGGGGTGCTAATTAATTCGACTTAGCACTGAACACCTGCTATGTACCTTAGTATAACAGGCAAAGTTCAACTTTTTCTTCAGCTAAATAAAACTATTATGCTGCAACATAGTAAAAAAATTATATCTTAAACCATACAACTTTTAAAATACAATGAGCAGGATATTTTTACAAATAAATAGAAGATGTGATTGGTGAGAAGATCATTCATTCATTCATTCATTCATTAGTAAATATCTATTTGAGGTAGTTTTGGGACCTCTAATGGTGACCAATAAATAGTACCCCCTCTCTTTACCAGGTTTTCAACAAATTTTTTTTTGTATATTTTGTTGATTATGCTATAAAAACAGCAATTTTCTCACGTGATTATCATATCCACAAAGATCATAACATCACATCTCTTTAGATAACAGCATTGCAGAAATTGGGACAGAATTGTTAGGGAGTCACTAATTTATCCATAATGGCTTTCATGCTAGGTGTTAGTTTTATTTTCAGTCTCTCTTTGTAGTTGTCTTTACGTCTAAAGTAGAGATTTTACTCCATAAATTTTTTAGTGATTTTCTGATCCATTGTCATTAAATTCGATATTTATTTGACCAATTTTATTTACATACACTTAATATACAGTACTGATGAATACACAAAGATCTTGTGTTTTGTTACTACAACTAGAATAGCATACTTCTAAGGCTTCAGAATCAGCTTTTGCTTGAAAACATTTATAAATATTTTAACTTGCTTGTATGTGTCAAAAGCATATTATTGCCCTTATCATTTTACCTATGTAGATCAAGAACGAAAAGCCTTCCAACTTACCTCCAACAAATTTCACATAGAACACCTGTAACTGTATTGGAATCCTTTTTCTCTAAATTCCTCAGATTTGTCAGTGTTCCTGACCTGCTAAGAAGTGACATTTCTTACTCCTTTTATTATGGGATTTTAAAGCCATAGAACATATAACAGTCCAGTTTCCTAAGAGGATGTTATAGTTATTTACATTTATGAATTATACTTCTTTTCCGTATTAGTGATCTCATCATACAAAATTAAATGAGATTCTTCATGGTTACCAATTTGTTTTATCCAGTAATATATCTTACTGAGCCTCCCTAATTAACTACATGGTCATAAAAAGTTTAGGAACTGTGAGATAATAGAAAATATACATCGTATTGCTTTCTGCCCTAGTTCCTGGCACAAAGTTCCTAAAGTGTTCTAAGCAATAAGAACACTAGGATCATCTCTTTTTGTTTTTGTTTTTTTTAATTTTAATTGTATCAATTTATTGCTAATTTTGGTGTAACCCCTTAGTTTTCTGTATAAAAATGAATAGTTTCTTAGTAGGAGGTACAATCGCTTTTAAAGAGAACTTGGGCAAAATACGACAGAAACCATAGCCAGAAAGTAAATGAAGCAAAATTGTCTATTATGATGTTTGCCCTAAAGTAATATTCTGCCATAAATTTTTAGATTCTTAAAGTAAAATTATCTCAGTCTAGCATATTATGAGTCATTACAAAAGATTCCAGCCTTTAAACATTGAGACTTGAAGGTCTCATTAATGGAGGTAAAAATGTTAGCTATTATGCTACTGGTCAAGTTTGGTCTATATTTTCTGTACCAAGAATAACAATTGGATAGAATCTGGTCATAGTCCATGCTATACATCTGAAAACAGACAAATGCTTCTTTATTTTGGGGTTCAGGATAAATTGTGGCTGTCGTGTCTTGGTATGTATCTTTACAGTCTTTTCCGTGACTTTCAGAGAAATACCTGTAATGGTGTTCAAAGGAGAATAAAGCCACTCCTCTTTCAAGCTATAAGCTCATTAGGAGTTAAAAAAACCTTACCTGTGATATACCTCAAACCACACCCCACCACACCAAAAGCAACTTCATGAAACACAGGAATTGTCTTGGACAAAATATAGGGTTTGTCTGTTGAATCTATCCCTGAGCTTTTCATTTTAGTTACTGCATCTTTCTTTTTTTTTAAGATTTTACTTATTTAGTTTTAGAAAGAGGAGAAGAGAGGGAGAGAAACATGGATTGCCTCTCGCAGACCCCAAACTGGGGACCTGGCCTGCAACCCAGGCATGTGCCCTAACATAGAATCGAACTGGCAGCCTCTTGGTTCGCAGGCTGGCGCTCAATCCACTGAGCAACACCAACCAGGGCTGGTTTTGTTTTTTATTAAACGATATCTTTTAGGTGTTTCATTTCTTCATGTTCATGGGCAAATTCTTCTTAACTTTCAATCCTTTTGAGTCAGCCAACTATATCTTTTTTATGGCTTTCTCCTTTGGTAAATCTTCTTTTTTCATAGCCATAACTGTCAGGTGTACAGTCCCTGAGGTAGCCTCTCTAGCTCCATGAAATAGTACTGCTCGCTCAGACAGTTTGTTCTTGGTTATTGCAAAGATACCTGTATCTACAACAGATGCTGTTCCTTGAGTAACATCATTGAATGTGCAGTACTGGTTTTGGTACTTGTTCAGAAGACAAAATGCATTTATATTGGTGAAATCTTCAAACTGAACAATGTAATTTCATGCCATACTTGGAAGAAACTGCCTCCATGAATTCATCCAAAAAATCATCACATTCAGAACCTCTCACTCTTTTCTGCCATAGTCCAATGTATAATGAATCTTTAACTCCTCATTTTCTGTTTCCCTATCTAGAGTGACAGGCTGATATTCTTGAGGATTCATGCCTCCACAAAGTATATACAAAGCCAGTTTATGCACAGGGATGCCCATTCCATTACAGCCAGGTCTCCCAAGCCAAGAATATGCTCTCCATTGGTCACCACAATAGCCTTGATGATATTGCCTGGCCATGCAGTAAAAAGTTGAAGCAATATGCCCTTCATCATGGTTACTAATAGAGTCCTCTTGGCTTCTGAAATGCTAAACTATATAGCTGTCAAGCCAGACCACAGTGGGGGTATAAACAATAGGCATGAATTTCTCAATGTCAGACACTAGCATTCTGTACGAGAGCTTTTCATTTTTATTTTGAAGAACCATTAAGAGAGGATACCTGCAAAAGTCAGAATTTAGATGCTCAAAATTTTTATTTATTCTAAGAACCTGGATCTCCTGACTAATGAAGTAGGATGACAGTAATCCATGAATATTCAATTGTTGCCTCTCTTCCAGGTTAAAAGACAAGTTCTTGTTGAGTCGGGTTTCTGCATAACATCTTAACCACACTGATGGGTGTGGTGTCAGCAGGGGGGTCTCAGGCTCTGTGTTGGGTATAAGGTGAGGTGGCGGGGTCTGACCAAGAGCCCTCTTGTTCTAATATTTGTCTGTGAACCTGTTTCTGACACAGGGCTCCTAAATTCCTTAGAAATTTCCAAGTGGCAAGAGTACGAGGAGCACCTTTTGTTTTGATGAGGTGACTTTGAGTGGGCTCCTGGATGGGGGCTGGTCACCAGAAAGATTAAGCCACGGTTAGAAGTTTGGAATTTTCAGCCCCACTCCCCATCCTCCAGAGAGGAGAGGGCCTGGAAATTGGAGTTAATAATCAATCATGCCTTTGTGAGGAAACCTTCATAAAATCCCAATAATACAGGTTTCAAAGAGCTTCCAGGTTGGCAAACAGTTGTAAGTATGGGGAGAATGACACACCCAGAGAAGGCATGGAAGCTCCACTCGTCTTCCCTCGCACCTTGCCCTATATATCTCTTCAATCTGAATGTTCATCTGTATCTTATCATATCCTTTAATAAACTGGCAAACCTAAGTGTTTCCCTTGAGTTTTGTGAGCTACTCTAGCAATTAATCAAACTTGAGGGAGGGGATCATAGGAACCTCTGATTTTTAGCCAGATTTGACAGATGTTATGGATAGCCTGGGGACCTACTACTTGTGATTGGTATCTGAAGTAGGGTAGGGATAGTCTTGTGGGACTGAGCTCTTACTTATCCTGTAGGATCTGACACTATCTACAGACAGTTTTAGAATTGAGTTAAGTTGTAGGACACCCAGATGGTATCACAGAGAATTGCTTGGTGGGGGAAAACCCCCAAACGTTTGGTGATTACAGTATCAGAAGTGAAGGAAAAAACTGGGCTGTTTCTCTAAACAAGAACATAAAAAGCACTTTACATTATATATAATATTCAGAATAATTTTCTAGGTAAGCCAGCTAATGTGTATCTTTTTTTAACAGAAATTCTATTGCATTTTCCTCTAGGCTTATAATCTATATTAAGAACTTTTACAAGATATTTTTTCTAAACTTAAGGCATTTGGAATAATACACCAGTTAAAGGCATTTTATTCCAATTTGTACGAGTATAGCCTTTTAACTTGAGGAATTATAGAAAGATTAAGATGAAACAAAAGGTTATCATCATACATTTATTAAAAACACAATTTTTACCACAATTAAATCAGCTCGTTCACTCATAGGTAATTTTTAATTTACTGGTTTTTAGTTAAGCAGCCTACTTTCACAAAGTAATTTGTTTTCTGGCTTAAAATGTCTTGGACATTGTAACTTTGTCCCTTTTTACAATCTGGCAGGTATCAGTTTAAGGTGATGCTGTCAGCTAATACAAGGAAACCTGTGCCCATAAATCTGTATCACTAGTCAAAAATAACTGCTGCAGTTATTTACCAAGGCTATCTTGATGCTTCTTCTGGCAGTCTACTTTTCCTTATAGCTGTGGCTTTTAGGCAATCATATAATAAAAATCAGAAACCACCTTTATTTTTTTAAGTATATTTTCTTGATTGTGCTATTAGAGTTGTCCCATTTTTTTCTCCCCTTTATTTCCCTCTGCCCTGAATCCCCACCACCACGAGCATTCACTCTCTTAGTTCAGGTCCATGGGTTGTACATATAAATTCCTTGGCTTCTCCATTTCCTATACTATTCTTAACCTCCTCCTATCTATTTTGTACCTACCATTTATGTTTCTTACTCCCTGTATATTTTCCCAAATTCTCCCCACTGAAACCCTCCATGTGATCTCCATTTCTGTGATTCTGTTCCTGTTCTAGCAGTTTGCTTAGTTTTAGTTTTAGTTTTTAGGTTCAGTTGTTGGTAGCTGTGAGTTTGTTGTCATTTAACTCTTCATAGTTTTGATCATCTCCTTTTTCTTAGATAAGTCCCTTTAACATTTCATATAATAAGGGCTTGGTGTGATGAACTTCTTTAACATGACCTTATCTGGGAAGCACTTTATCGGCCTTTCCATTATAAATGATAGCTTTGCTGGGTAGAGTAATCTTGGAGGTAGGTCCTTGTCTTTCATGACTTTGAATATGTCTTTCCCAACCCCTTCTTGCCTGTAAGGTTTCTTTTGAGAAATCAGCTGATAGTCTGATGGGAACTCCTATTTTGGTAACTGTCTCCCTTTCTCTTGCTGCTTTTAAGATTCACTCCTTTTCTTTAATCTTGGGTAATGTAATTATGATGTGCCTTGGTGTGTGCTTCCTTGGGTCCGACCTCTTTGGGACTCTCCAAGCTTCCTGTACTTCCTTGGTATACTTCCTATGCCAGATTGGGAAGTTCTTCATTATTTTTCCAAATAAGTTTTCAATTTCTTGCTCTTCCTCTTCTCCTTCTGGCACCCCTATATTTTGGATGTTGGAACATTTAAAGTTGTCCCAGAGGTGCCTAATCCTCTCCTCATTTTTTTGAATTCTTTTTTCTTCATTCTGTTCGGGTTGAATGTTTCTTTCTTCCTTCTCCAAATTGTTGATTTGAGTTCCGGTTTCCTTCCCTTCACTGTTGGTTCTCTGTATATTTTTCTTTATTTCACTTTGCATAGCCTTCACTTTTTCCTCTATTTTGTGACCATACTCAACCATTTCTGTGAGCATCCTGATTACCAGTGTTTCGAAGTCTGCATCTGATAGGATGGCTATCTCTTCATCACTTAGTTCTGTTTTTGGAACTTTGATCTGTTCTTTCATTTGGACCACATTTCTTTGTCTCAGCGTGCCTGATAAACGTTGTAAGGGGTGGAGCATTAGGTATTCACCAGGGCAGGGCAACCCACTTCACTGCATTGTGGCGCTGTATGTGGTGGAGGGGTCAGAGAGGGAACAATGCCACTTGCTCAGCTCTCGGACCACTTTTAGTCACTTCCCCTGTTACCACAAGCAAACTGGGCCCTTTTGGTGCTGACTCCTGGGTGGGAGGGTTTGTGTACATTCTAGGACCCTGTGGGTCTCTCCAGCGAACTCTCCTGTGAGGCTGGGAGTTTTTCCTACCACAGTAACCCCCACAGGTTATTACAGCTAGAGGTTTTGAACCTTTCTTTCCCCATGCTGGAACCCTAGGTTTCGTGGTCTGTCTCACAATTTACCACACTCAAATGTGGGACTACCCAGTCCACCAGCTACCATCTTGCCATGAGTTCTCTCCACCCTGGCTTCCCATCTCTGCCCTCCTATCAGTCTGGATGAATGTTACTTCTTTAACTCCTTGGTTGTTGGACTTCCATACAGTTTGTTTTTCTGGCAGTTCTAGTTGTTTTTTGTTTTTAAATTTGTTGTTGTCCTTTTGATCGTGTGAGGAGTCTAAGTGTACCTACCTATACCTCCATCATGGCCAGATGTCCAGAGACCACCTTTAGATGATACGAGTAAATGGCTTCGATTAACGTGTTATAATTTCTAATAACATCATATGAATGGAAGTGGAATCATTTTTAAATTATTCATAAAGATTTAACCAAAAGTCAGTTCAGAGAATGAAGAGATATTATAGAAATTAAAGGCACTGACAATTCGCCAGACTTTTCTAACACATTCAATAAAATATATGTTATGATTGTCACCAACTGACAAGGGTAATAAAACCCAGGGGATTGATAAAGTGGATGAAGTTTTAACCATTATTCCAGTCTGGTATTGGAACATTAATACACTTTCCTCCAACCTGAAAAGTACACAATAGCTAGAACATATTCACATTAATAAAGTATTACTTACATTTTTTTAACCCTCACTTGAGGACATGCTTATTAATTCTAGAGAGAGGGTAAGGGAGGGAAACATCCATGTAAGAGAGAAACATTGATTTGTTGCCTCTTGTACCCACAACCCAGGCATGTTCCCCAACTGGGAATCGAACCCACAGCCCTTTGGTTTATGGGACAAGCTCCAACAAACTGAGCAACACCACGTAGGGCAAATGTTACTTAAATTTAATGAACCTAAAGAACTTGGACTTCTTTTTGATTTGTAGAATCTTCTCATATTGCGTGTTTGGCAAACAGGACAGCTGTTAGTGATGTGAGCATTAAAATCTGCAATCTGCCAGAAATCCCCTCATTCCCTGTTTTATAAGGTATGGGAGTGAGCCCTTGGTGTGAGTCAGCAGCTTCTGGTTAACTTTAAAGGTAGTTTGAGTATAGAAGACATCTTCTTTAAAAATTTTTTTTTCAAATACAGTTTACATTCAATATTATTTTGTATTAATTTAAGCTGTACAGCAGAGTGAGTAGACAATCATATACTTTACAGAGTGTTCCCACTGATAGTCTCAGTACCAGACTGACTCCATACATCATTATTACAATTTTATTGACTGTATTTCCTATGCTGTACTTTACATCCCCATGACTTTGTAACTACAAATCTGTACTTCTCAGTTCCTTCACCTTTTTTACCCAGTCCCTCTCTGGCAACCAACGGTCTGTTCTTTGTATCTGTGACTCTGTTACTGTTTTGTTTGTTTGTTTCTATTGTTCTTTAGATTTCACATATAAGTGAAATTATATAGTATTTGTCTTTCTCTGACTGACTTACTTCACTCAGCATAATAACCTCTAGGTCTACCCATGCTCTAGCATATGGTAAGATTTTGTTCTTTTTCATGGCTGAGTAATATTCCATTGTATATATGTACCACCACTTTTTTATCCATTCATCTGTTTGCGGGTACTTGGGTTGCTTCCATAACTTGACTATTGTAAATAATGCTGCAGTGAACATAGGAGCACATATATTCTTTTGAAATTAGTGTTTCCAGTTTCTTCGGATATATACCCAGAAATGGAATCACTGGGTCATAGGCAGCTCCCTTTTCAATTTTTTGAGAAACCTTCATACTTTTTTCCATAGTGGCTGCAGCAATCCTCATTCCCACTAATACTGCATGCAGTTTCCCTTTTCTCCATATCCTCACCAACAATTGTTGTTGTTTTATTGGCAAGAGCCATTCTGACAGGTGTGAGGCGATATAATATGCATTTCTCTGATGATTAGTGATGTTGAGCATCTTTTCATATGTCTCTTGGCCATCTTTATGTCCTCTCTGGAGAAGTAGCTGTTCAGGTCATTTGCCCATTTTTTTAACTGGATTGTTTGTTTTTTTGGTTTCGAGTTGTTAGGAGTTTTTTTACAAATTTTGGTTACTAATCCCTTATCAGATGTATTATTGGCAAATATAGTCTCTCATTCAATGGGTTGTCTTTTCATTTTACCGATGCTTTCTTTTACTGTGCAAAAACTTTTTAGTTTGATGTAGTCCCATTTGTTTATTTTTTTATTTTGCTTGCCTGCAGCGATATATCAGAAAGACTTACTACTAGAAACATCTGAGATTTTACTGCCTCAATTTTCTTCTAGGAGTTTTATGGTTTCAAGTCTTACATTTAAGTCTTTAATCCATTTCGAGTTTATTCTTGTATATGGTGTAAGAATAGAAGAAGACATCTTAATAATTTTATTTTGAGATTAGGGACTAGATTAGAGGTGACAAAATTTGAAAATAAGGTGAAAAATGCTTAAAGCCAAGAAATAATTATAGATAATATTTAAGATAAACTTAATAGCACTTAACACTGGTTATTATGAAGCTTTTATATTTTTTCTTAGATATTTGTATACTGTTTCTTGCATTTGATGGTGGATTTTTCTGTCTTAATCAGATATTGCATCCAAATGCAAAAATTAGTGAAATTAATGTACCAAGGAAAGAGAAAGCTGGACATAAATACTGAATAGGTTCAATTTACAAATAGAACATTATAAAAGGCAGATTGCTGCTTTGGCTGGTGTAGGTCAGTGGATTGAGTGCGGACCTGAGAACCAAACGGCTACTGGTTCAATTCCCAGTCAGGGCACATGCCTGTGTGGCCGGCCAGGTCCCCAGTGGGCAGTGCACAAGAGGCAACCACACATTGATGCTTCTCTCCCTCTCTTTCTCCTTCTCTTCCCGTCTCTCTAAAAATAAATAAAATCTTTAAAAAAAAAAGGCAGATTGCCATTTTTTGGTAAGAAAAGCAGAGAGGTTTTTTTATTCACATCCACATACATAGAACTAGTAGTCTCATTTTTTGCAGCTTAAGCCATAGATCAAAAATAAACACCTATCCCAAAAACTTACCGTTTCGTTTACTGTAATTTATAGCAATTTTATATTTACAGTGGCTACACTTTGTTCCTACAGGTATAAAGATTTTTCTCCTGAGTGATTTTAACTAACAGTGGCATACAAAGAAATGAGTATCACAGAAAATACTAGGAGTGTTCAGAATCTCCAAAACAAACTGACAAAGTCAACCTAATTCTTTCTCTTTATCTGCTGCTTCACAGAGCTCACATGGAACAGAGTATTAAAAAAAGTGAGAATCCCTTGTTATCACCAACTGAAAAATAAGCAGCCAAGCCTGAATTAGAATCAAAATCAAACTTGGCCAAGAATTAGGAAACAATTTCTGACATGATTATCCTATCCGTAATGGTATCAAGTATTTTAGCAATCAGTATTGCAAAGTCAAGGATAAAATTGTTCTTATTAGGGAGCCAGTCAATGGTGGAGGGGATATATTCAAAGTTTCATTTATTTGGGGGACTAGAACTGTACAGGTTACCCTGGTTTGTGTGTTTGTTTGTCTGTCTGTCTGCCTTTTGCCTCGTGGTATTGTATGTTTGTTCACTTCAGGGTGCCAAGTATTTTCATTCCTGATTACTGTCTATTACGCACTTGTTTACCCTAATGGCAACAGGGCAAGATATCTGCTTTGCTTCCATTTCTGTTTTAGCTAAATTAAAACTTTTATGTTCTCTATTTAATAAGTTTGTGTAAATCTTGAATCTAATGAAGTATAAGTCAAATTTTCTTTCATACAAAGTTCTTGGTTCTAAACATAGCAGTTTCCTTTTTTTTTTTTAAGATTTTATTTATTTATTTTTAGAGGGAGGGGAAGGGAAGGTGAAAGGGAGAGAAACATCAGTGTGTGGTTGCCTCTTACACTCCCCCAATTGGGGCCCTGGCCTGCAACCCAGGTATGTACCCTGACTGGGAATCGAACCGGCAACCCTTTGGTTTACAGACCTGTGCCCAATCCACTGAGCTACACCAGCCAGGGCCACAGTAGTTTTCTTGATCTACATTTTTTACTTTGATGATGAAGAAATATATCTTTTACTTGCCTTTAAAAATTCATCTTTCTGTTCACGATCATTATTTTGGGTATTTTTAAATAAGTTTACATGTAAGTTGAACAATCTAGCATCTTTCCTTTCCTCCTTTGTAACTGTTATCCAAACTCCTACCACTGCTTTAAAAACTTTACTGACCTCATTTTGACCCCATCTGGACTACTTCAGCCACCTTTCATTTTTTTTAATTCTCCAACCTCATTCTGACTTTGATCGTACCTTATACCAGCTATTTCCTCTGCCTGATTTTTCTCCACTTCCCAGATCCTTTTCTTGACTGATATCTCAGGAACATTTACAGCTTAGCTTAATGTCATGTTCTGAGAAAACCCTTTACATATTATGCTTTATTCATCACATTTTGTTTTTTTAGCAGCTATTATTTTGATTTTTTCCCTGTTTTCTTAGTTTTTCTTAGTTCCTTATCTGTCTGTTCAAGTAAAATGTAAACTTTCTTATTCACCACTGTTTCTTAGCACTTAGAATAGACTCTGGACTTAATGAGTGCTCAGTAACTGTTGAGTAAACAAATGAATGATCCACTAGAAAGAACTGGTCTGCAAATTTCAGAACTTTGGGGTCTGTAAATAACTTACTTCCTTGGGCCTCAGTTTTCTCATTTGCATAATGTATATTAGTTTACCTACTTGTTATAAGATATAGTAGACTTGTTTAGCATCTTTAAAAGGCACTGTGTTGTCATTCATAAAGAAAAGAAAAATAACAGCCTTGCATTATTTATTGGAACTTTAAGCCAAAATAAAATCAGAGTAGACTAAATGAGACTCCCCTGGAGCCCTTTTTACTTTCCTCTTTTTCTCGTTTTTTCCTTTCCTGTTATATATTTGTGAAATCTCTTGAGATTAACCTCATACCAAACATTAGGACCACAAACCAGTAAGATGAGTAAAAGGGGCAAGCCTATAGGAACATCATGAACTAAAATAAAGAGAATGAATAGTAATTAAGTAGGAGTTGAGCAAGAAACTGAGGTTTTCATTTTGAAATCTCCTTACCAGTTAGTAAAATTAAGGCAAGTCACCTAATCAAATAGAGCATCTGGTAAACTAGAGTAAACATTTCCTCTTACCCACTTCATAGGATTAATATAAATGATAATATGTGAAAGTACTTTATAAACTATAAATTGTTAAGAAATTACAAGGTAATCATTATGGTCCGATCTGAAATTGAGGTTTCTTCTGCTAAACGGTTGGAGAATGCTAACAAGGCTCTATCTTATTTATAATTCCTAAGAAGCTATTCCAGAAATAGAGGTTTTAAAAATATATGAAAGTCCTTGGTATCTGTACCCTAATAAATAGGTATTTTAGACTTAAACCATTGGCCTTGGCTCGTGTGACTCAGTGGATTGAGTACCAGTTTGCGAGCCAAGGGGTCGCCAGTTCGATTCCCAGTCAGGGCACATGCCTGGGCTACAGGCCAGGGCCCCAGTTGGGGGAGTGTGAGAGGCAACCACACATTGATGTTTCTCGTCCGCTTTGTCCTTTCCCCTCTCTCTAAAAATAAATAAATAATATCTTTTTTAAAAAAAAAAGACTTAAGCCATTGTTAAAACAATTACTTTGCCCTAGCTGCAGTGGCTCGATAGATTGAGCACCACCTGCGAACTAAAGGGTCCACCATTCCATTCCCAGTCAGCGCACATTCCTGGGCTGCAGGCCAGGTCCCCAGTAGGGGGCGCGTGAGAGGCAACAACACATTGATCTTTCCCTCTTCTCTTTCTTCCTCCCTTCCTCTCTGTCTAAAAATAAATAAATGAAATCTTTAAAATAAATAAACAGACAAACAAACAAACTTTGTCCTGGCTGGTAAGGCTCAGTGGATTGAGGGCCAGCCTGTGACACAAAAGGTTGCGGGTTCACTTCCCGGTCCAGTCAGGGCATATGCCTGGGTTGCAAGCCAGGTCCTGTGTGAAGGGCAACCAATCTATGTTTCTCTCCCTCTCCTTCTCCCTCCCTTCCCCTCTCTCTAAAATAAATAAATAAAATATTTTAAAAAACGAAAAACAGAAAAAAATCTCTTGATAGAACGATCTGTTTTCTATAGGAGAAAATGTTATTGCCTCTGACTGTGTGTGTGTGTGTTTTTTTTTCCAATCATAGCCCAAAGAGCCGATTGATTCAATTAAAGAAAGAGAAGCTGGAATACTCTCCAGGAGAGCATGAATATGGGTTATTCCCAGCCCCCATTCATGTTGGTGAGTATCAGTATACACAGTATGTTATTGAGAAAAGATCGTATTTCTTGAGTTTGGGTGAAATACTTTTGCATTCTTGTTGTTATTTATGTATCTCCAGTGGGGTCAACCTTGTTTCTTTACCATTTAATTTATACTTACTCTGAAGAATTCTGCAAACTCTTTGCTGTGTAGGAATGAGAAATGACATAAATCTTACTCATTGGAGTTTCAATAAACAACACTTTATCTGTAGCATTTGATTCCCTAAGTAAGTCATCTAGGAATGCCCAACTGTTCATCAGTTCAGTTTCGAATGTTTTCCCTATCCAAAAGAAGTGAGATGATATATGGATATGTAATAATCAAAGTAAGAAGACCTCCTGCTTCTCCTGATCATTTATCTGCTTGAAAATTGAGCAAGATTTATCTTTCTTCTTTGAGGGGGTGGGGCGAGGGAAGAGAAAATATGAAGGCTTTGCTTAGCATTCTAAATTCTTCCTGTTTTTTCCCAACACCTTACCAATCCATCTCTTACTATTTCCATCCTTGAAATATATCCTACTCTTGCCAAATTCCAGTGCCATCACTCAAGTCCAAATAAACCACCATTACCTTTTGATTGGGCTACTGCAATGTGCAGTAGCCTTCTAACAGATATGTCCACTTCCATTCTTGTTCCCTTCTAATCCACTCCCCACACAGTAAAAATAGAAATGATTTTATAACTTAATCAAACCATTCAGTGGCCTACCATTGGAGGAAACTACAAACCCTTTATTCTGACTTTTAAGAATTATCTGACCCCTTACTACCCATTACTCCCCATATTTCTATTCCTATCTTTTCCTTTTTAGCCGTATTATGTCATGCTGGTCTTCTTTCAAATCCTAGAACATACCAAGCTCTTTTCCACCAGAGGAGTGTTATGCTTATTATTCCCCTTGCCCGAAAATATCTTCTTCAAACTCTTCTCATGATTGGTTTCCTCTCATCCTTTAAGGATAAGCTTAATGTCAGTATCAGCCTAAATATCATTTTCTTTAAAATTGATTAATTGTTTTTCTGATTGTCCACCAAAGAAGGTCCCTCCCTTTAATCCCTTTATTTTACATCACAGGACCCTGTTTTTCTTTTTATAATCTATAATTACTATATTTGTTTACTCATTTGTTATCTGTCTCCTACATTACATTTTAAGTTCCAGGAATACAGGATCATTTGTCTTATTCTCTTAATTTCCCAGTGCCTGATAACAGAAGTTTAACAATTATTTGTTGTATAAATGAAAGAAAAAGAGAAGAAATTAGATTAAATTGCTGAATGTAGACGACAATTTTTTCTCAAGAACAACTTATTCGTGCAGTTTATCCTATGCTTTATAGTGTTCTCTTCAACTATGACTGTGGAGCTCTTTTCTGGGCTATGATTATCTAATCCCCTTTTTCTACCTTGAGGGCACAGCACCAGGAGGGTATTTGAAGCAGCAAGTTTAGATGAGTTTTGCAGTAAAGATTAGTTACTGTGTATTGAGTGACTGGGCAATGTAACAGAGTTACAAGGCTTAATTCTCAGTTAGGTAACTATGCTAGTGCCTACTTAATGAAGATAAGAGTTAAGTTTCATATTCTATAGGCGTATTGCCAAAGGTTTCTTGAAAGAACCTTTTGTTTTTGTTAGTGACCTCTTAGCAGTAGAAGCACATGCTTAGCAGATTTGGCTGTTTCCTAGAACCTGCTAATGATTAATAGGCTTTGAAAATACGAAGTAATGTAAAAGTCCTGTTTAAAGGAAATCACAACCATTTTGGTCTTACTGGTGTTGTCCTATTTGAGAAATTGGCTTTGATCTTGGACGAAGCTCTAACTGTTTAAGGGGATGTAAGAGTCAGTTAATTCCAAGGGAAAAGGTGAGAATAATGATAGACTAGTATTTCTGCCATGTCTCTGACGTGAATAGTGGTTAAGAGATCCAGAACGGAAATTCCTTAATTTAAATAAAGATTTTTATCTCTGCACCCTCACTTCAGCTCTAAGACCAGTTTGTACTCAGCGGTTTACAAAGTGAATAAATAATGGAAAAACTTATCCAAATAATCACTTTTTTCCTGTGAAACAGGGCTTTAAATTAAGACTATTACAAGATAGAATTATTTTTCTGGACAGTGCTCTTTTGTTTTTCAAATAATTGTTTATGATAGCATAGGGAGAATGGCCACTGAATTGTTTTAAACATGTCACTTACAATATTATATAAACAAAGAACATGACTTTGAGTCAGCCAGACCTGTATTTATCTCTGTCAGTGCCATATTACTTATATAAACAAAATTAAATGCATCTTACCAGTGATGGGATCAGATTCAATTAATGGAATGTAATATTTATTTTTAAGTGTTTAATGAACTCAGTATCCTTTGTTTCATTAAAAATTATATTTTAGATAAAACTTTTTATGATATATTATACTTATTTATCAAAATGTGTATTATATCCTTAAATTTATGAGCAACTGATTTTTGATAAATACCACAATGGTTCAATGAGGAAAGCATATTTTCAACAAATGGTTCTGTGATAATTGGATATATATGTACTCTACATCTCAGCATTTTTATGTATACATTGAGATTGCTTTCAGGCTGAGTTGTGAGGATTAAATGATACTTATTTTGTACTTAACACAGAGTGAATGCCCCTTCTCCTTGACTTACTATATAGTCAAATACATAATATCAGTGAGAAGAGCGAAGCTATCACACTCATTTCTACAAAACTGAGGTATAAGTAGAAAGAGTGAAATAGTAAAGAATAGCAGTCAATAAAATATTAAACAGAACTTTGAAGAAAGCTACAAGATTCATAACCTCCAGCTGCAGTGATCAAGAGAAAAATAAGAAATAACACAAATTACCAGTATCCATGCAATAGCTCCTACTGTCATTAAGAGGCTAATAAGGGAATATTCTGAATAACTTTATGCTGAGACATTTAACAAGAAATATAGAAAGTAGGCAGATTTCTTCAAAAATACAACTTAAAAATGATATTAGATGAAATAGAAACCCTGAGTGGTATGGCTCAGTGGATTGAGCACCAGCCTATGAACCAAAAGGTTGCCTCCCCAATTACCAGTCAGGACACATGCCTGGGTTGCAGGCCAGGTACCAGGTTGGGGGCAGCCGTAAGAGGCAACCAGTCGATGTATCTCCTGTACATTGATTTTCCCTCCTCTCTTTCTCTCTCCCTTCCCCGTGTCTAAAACTAAATAAATAAACTCTTAAAAAAAAAAAAGAAACAGAACACCTGAATAGCCTATATTATTTAAATAAATTGAATTCCTTACCAAATCCTTCACATAAAAATTCTAGAACTAAATGATTTCCCTTGGGAATTCTGTTTCTTATTTGAAAAAGAACTAACACCAATCTTAAACAATTTCAGAAAAAAAGGGAGAAATACTTCCCAACTCTTTTTATGAGGCCATTATAACCCTGATCCAAAACCTGACAAAGATTTTAGGGAAACAAAACAACTAATAGAAAAGTTCTTTATGAGAGACTACCAGGCAAGATGGAGGCGTAGGTAGATATACATCATCTCCTTGCACAACCAAAAGAAAGACAACGACAAATTAAAAAAACAAAAAATAACCAGAACTGCCAGAAAATTGAACTGTATGGAAGTCCGACGACCAAGGAGTTAAAAAAGAAACATTCATCCAGACAGGTAGGAGGGGCAGAGACAGGCAGCCAGGGCAGAGGGACACAAAGCAAGGAGGCAACTGGTGGACAGGGTGGGGTTGGGGGAGCGGGGGGCAAGGCAGTGGCTGCCGGACCAGGCACTCCCACATTTGTGTGAGGATAAACTGGGAGAAACAGCTGGGTAGTGAGAGAGACCGTGCAACCCAGTGTTCCAGCGTGGGAAAAAAAAACCCCTCAAAACCTCTGCGTGTAAAAACCTGTGGGGGTTACAGCAGTGGGAGAAACTGCCAGTCTCACAGGAGAGTTCATTTGAGAGACCCACAGGGTCCTAGAGTGTATACAAACCCACCCATCTGGGAATCAGCACCAGAAGGGCCCAATTTGCTTGTGGGTAGCAGGGGAAGTGACTTAAGAGCCCGCCAAGAGCCAAGCAAGCAGTATTGTTGCCTCTCAGGCCCCTCCTGCACATACAGCACCACAAAGCAGTGACGTGGGTTGCCCTATCCTGGCAAATACATAAGGCTCCACCCCTCACAGCGACATAGGCTCACCGAGGGAAAAAAAATTATGGCCCAAATGAAAGAACAGGTTAAAGTTCCAAAAGTAGAACTAAGTGATGAAGAGATAGCCCACCTAACAGATGCAGAATTCAAAACACAGGTAAACTGGATGTTCACAGAAATAGTTGTCTATGGTCACAAAATAGCGGAAAAGGGAAGGCTATACAAAGTGAAATAAAACAAAATATATAGGGTACCAACAGTGAAAGGAAGGAAACCGGGACTCAAATCAAAGATTTGGAGCAGAAAGAAGAAAGAAACATTCAACCAGAACAGAATGAACAAACAAGAATTCAAAAAATTGAGGAGAGACTGAGGAACCTCTGGGACAACTTTAAACACTCCAACATTCAAATCATAGTGGTGCCACAAGGAGAAGACGAAGAACAAGACATTGAAAACTTATTTAAATAAGTATTGAAGGAGAACTTCCCCAATCTGGCAAAGGAAAAAGACTTCCGGGAAACCCAGGAAACTCAGAGAGTCCCAAAGGCGTTGGACCCAAGGAAGCACACACCCAGGCTCATCATAATTACATCACCGATGTTTAAAGATACGGAGAGAATCTTAAAAGCAGCAAAAGAAAAGGAGACAGTTACCTACAAAGGAGTTCCCATCAGACTATCAGCTTATTTCTCAAAAGAAACCTTACAGGCAAGAAAGAGCTGGAAAGAAGTATTCAAAGTCATGAAAGACAAGGGCCTACATCCAAGAATACTCTATCTAGCAAAGCTATCATTATAATAGAGGGGCAGATAAAGTGCTTCCCAGATAAAGTCAAGTTAAAGGAGTTCAGCAATACCAAACCATTATTAAATGAAATAGTATTGGGACTAATCTAAAAAAGAGATCAAAACTATGAAGAGTAAAATGACAACAAACTCACAGCTATCAACAACTGAATGTAAAAAACAAAAAAAGTAAACAACTAGAACAGGAACAGAATCACAGAAATGGAGATCATATGGAATGCTATCAGCTGGGGGGTAAGGGGGGAAAATGAGGGGAAAAAGTATAGGGAACAAGAAGCATAAATGGCAGGTACAAAATAGACAGGGGAAGGTTAAGAGTAGTATAGTAAATGGAGAAGCGAAAGAACTTATAGTCCAACCCATGGACATGAACTTAGTGGGTTGGGGAGGGGGGTAGTGCTGGAGGGACAAGGGTGTAGGGCGGATGGATTAAAGGGGAGAAAAAAAATGGGACAATTGTAATAGCACAATTAATAAAATATATATATATATTTTAAAGTTCTTTATGAGCATATAGGCAAAAAACTCCCATAACTAGAAAGGAATTTTCTTAGTCTTACAAAAGTTGTCTACAGTTAACATTGAATGAAGCATATTGAATGCTTCTTCTTAAAATTGGAAAGAAAATAAAAATGTTCACTCTCACTACTTCTCTTCAGCATTATTCTAGATGTTCTAGCCAATGCAATAAGGCAAGAAAATGAAAGTCACAGGATCAGAAAAGAGCTAAACCTGTTTCTGTTTGCATATGACATGATCACGTATGTAGAAAATCCAAAAAGATGAACAAAAAGCTACTAAAACTAGTAACAAGGTTACTGAAAAAAAAGTTAGTATGTAAAAATTGGTTTTATTATTATAAAACAAGACATACTCATCATGTGATCCAACAATTCCACTCCTGGTATTTACCCTAAGAGGTTGAAAACTTGGGTCTATGCAGTAACCTGCACACAGATATTTATAACAGCTTTATTAATAATTGCCAAAACTCAGAAGCAACCAAGATGTCCTTCTGTAGGTAAATGGATAAACAGTGGTATATCCAGAGAATGTAATACTGTTCAGCACCAAAAGGAAATGAGCTGTTAAGCCTTGAAAAGACATTGAGGAACTTTAAATTCATAATACTCAGTGAAAGAGGGAAACCTGAAAATACTACATACTGGATGATTTCAACTATACTACATTCTGGAAAAGGCAGAACTGTGGAGACATTAATAAAATCAGCGGTTGTAAGGGGTTGGGGTGGAGGGAGGGATGAATGGGCAGAGCACAGAGGATATTCAGAGCAGTGAAACTGTTCTGTATGATACTATAATGATGGGTACATGACATTATACATTTCTCTAAAATCACAGAATATACATCACCAAGAATGAAACCTAATGTAAATTGGGGACTTTGAGTGATAGCGATGTGTCAATATAGGTTCATCAGTTGTTAAAAAGTGCACCACTCTAGTGGACGATGTTGATAATGCATATTTAGGGTCACGGTATATATGGATAATCTGTATACTTTCTATATATTTTCTATTCAGTGCTGCTTTGAACCTAAAAGTCTGTTTTAAAAAAAATAAAGCATTTATAATACTATAGTAAAAACTACAGTGATTATCCCTGGCTGGTGTGGTTCAGTGGATTGGGTGCCAACCTGTGAACCAAAGACTCGCAGGTTCGATTCCCAGTCAGAGCACATGCTTGGGTTGCGGACCAGGTGCCTAGCAGGGGGGCGGCGCTCAAGAGGCAACCACACACTGATGTTTCTCTCTTTCTCCCTCCCCACTCTCTAAAAATAAATAAATAAATAATCCTTTTTTTTAACTAAAGTAATTAAAAATAAATTTATCTTAAAAAATAAAAATAAATTTATAAAATAGGCAAGGCCTTTACACTAAAATAATAATATCAGAGAAATTAAAGAAGGCTTAAATAAGTGGAGAAATATGCCACATTTAGAGAGTGGAAGTTTTTTATATTCAGTACAATATAAATTATATTACCAGTAGGCTGTTCTGTAAAAATTGATAAACTGGTTCTAAACTTTATATGGCAATGTAAAGGTCCTAGAATATTCAAAGTGATCTTTAAATGAAAAGTTTGGAAGACTTACATTATCTGACTTCAAGTGTTACTGTAAAGCAGTTTAATCAAAACTGTGCTGTTGACATTCAAATATGAAACAGTAAAAATAGTCCAGAAATAGACCCATACATTTATGGTTATTCGATTTGGACACAGGCACCAAACCAGTCCATTAGAAAAAATAACATCCTTTCAACAAATGATGCTGAAACAACTGAGTATTATAAAAATTAAACTTAGATGCCTACCTTATACCATACACAAACTTGATTTGACATGGATCGCAGACCTAAACATAAAATCTAAAAGTATAAAGTTTCTACAAGAAAGCATAGATAATATCTTCATGACCTATTTGTAACTATAGGTTTCTTAGATAGAACACAGACAGTAATAGCCATAGAAGGAAGTACTAATAAGTTGTGCCTTGAAAAAATGTAAAAGTATTCATTGAAAGACATCACTATCAAAACAAATAAGCAAGGCACAAACTAGAATAAAATATTTACAAATTATATGTATCCTGAGGATATAAGGAACTCCTACAAATGAATTTTTTTAAAAAGATGACCCAATTTTTAAATGAAGATTTTAGCCCTGGCTGGTGTGGCTCAGTGGATTGAGTGTTGGCCTGCAAACCAAAGGGTCGCTGATTCAGTTCACAGTCAGGTCATGTGCCTGGGTTGCCAGCCAGGTCCCCAGTAGGGGGTGTGTGAGAGGAAACGACACATTGGTGTTTCTCTCCATCTCTTTCTCCTTTTTCCTCTCTAAAAATAAATAAATAAAATCCTTAAAAAAACAAAATTAAGATTTTAACATAGACTTCACCAAAGAAAAGATACATGTGGCCAGTAAGCACATGAAAAATACTCAGCATCGTAACCCCTCAGGGAAATGCAAATTAAACCCACAATGAGATACCACACATCGAGATTGCCTAAAATTAAAACTAGTTCCAAACATTGACACAACCAAAATGTTTTTAAATAACTGTGGGAGAGTAAAATGGCATGACTATTTTTTTAAAGCTCTGGTAACTTTTGGAAAACTAAACATACACTTATCAAAGAGAAATTAATACATATTCTGTAAAAATGTTCATAGTAGCTTCATTCATAATGGCTGTTGACTAGAGATAGCCCAGGTGTCCATTAATAGAATGGATAAACAAACTCTGGTGTGTTCGTATAGTGGATAAAAAGGGGGAGTGACTTTATAATTGACATATTTCCATTTTAGAGAAGATAAAGTAGATGAACTTTTCCCTGTTCCAATAAGTATGAGTAAAAACATTACAAGGTCTTACTGAAATATTATATATCAACATATAAAAACATAAGACTTTGAGAAGTGGAAAAAGAGGACCAACCAAGGACCTCAGGACAGAGTTATTTCATAGTGATTATTAGTTCCCCAGGTTTTCTTTTTGTCTCACATATCCCAAACTTGAAACCGAAAAGCTGACAACCTATAATACATTGTAGACAATATTCTCCAAACTCTAAGGAAAAACCATTAGTCCATCCACACACATACCAGGAATGCCCAGTGGGGATCCTCAACTTTCATCCCCACCTCGCAGCAATAAAGTGTCCTACCACATGCTGGCCTGATCTCAGAGGAGGTCTAATAGAAAGTCAGGACTTTTTACCATTATCATGGGGGCGGAGGGGGACATGGCCACCCCCACAAGCCCCTAACAGTAACAAGGAGCCTCCCCCAATCCACCAACACTCAGGTTTTTGTGGAGAACTCCAACTGGCAATAACGAGACAGCTGGAGCAGTTTTGCAAAAAGCCGACCAAAATAAATTCTTTAAAAATCTAGAATCTTATAAGACATGTCTAGTTTGATTTAAAAATGATATTTCACAACAAGAACCAGAGAGATCTCAAACTGAATTTAAAAGGCAATTATATGCCAACACCAAGATTTTATAGTTACCTGACTGATTTTAAAGCAGTAATAATTTTTTAAAACACTTCAACAAATAATTATGAACATGCTTGAAATGTGGAAAAACAGAAAAACCTCAGCAAAGAAATAGAAGATATAAAGAAAAAACAAATAGAAATTTTTTAATTGGAGGCATCCAGCCAAGATGGAAGCATAGGTAGATACACTTTGTCTCCTCACAACCAAAAGGACAACAAATATAAAAACAAAAAATGACCAGAACTGCCAGAAAATCAAACTGTATGGAAGTCCGACAACCAAGGAGTTAAAGAAGAAACATTCATCCAGACAGGTAGGAGAGGCAGAGACAATGCGCAACAAGTTGGAGGCTGGCAGAATGGGCGGTCCCCACATTTGCGTGCAGATAAACCAGGAGGTACAGCTCGGGGGAGAGAGAGAGAGACCACACAACCCAGGGTTCCAGTGCAGGAAAAGAAAACCTCAAAACCTCTACCAGTAAAAACTTATGGTGTTTATGGCAGTGGGAGAGACTACCAGTCTCACAGGAGAGTTCGTTTGAGAGACCCACAGGGTCCCAGAATGTACACAAAACCACCCACCTGGGAATCAGCACCAGAAGGTCCCAGTTTGCTTGTGAGTAGCATGGGAAGTGATTGAGAACCCACCAAGTGCCAAGCAGGCAGCATTGTTCCTTCTCAGATCCCTCCCCTACATACAATGCCACAAGGCAGTGACATGGGTTGCCCCATTCTGGCAAATACTTAAGGTGCTGCCCCTCACAACGTAATAGGTGCACCAAGACAAAATATATATATAAAATATTATATATTATATATTATATATGTGTACCAAGCAAAAGAACAGATCAAAGCTCCAAAAAGAGAACTAAGTGATGAAGAGATAGCTCACCTAACAGATGCAGAATTCAAAACACTGGTAATCCGGATGCTTACAGAAATAGTTGACTATGGTCACAAAATAGTGGAAAAAGTGAAGGCTATGCAAAGTAAAATAAAGCAAAATATACAGGCAACCAGTAGTGAAGGGAAGGAAACCGGACTCAAATCAGAGATTTGGAGCAGAAAGAAGAAACGTTCAACCAGAACAGAATGAACAAACAATTCAAAAAACTGAGGAGAGGCTGAAGAAACTCTGGGACAACTTTAAATGTTCCAACATTAAATCATAGCGGTGCCAGAAGGAGGAGAAGAGGAAGAGCAAGGAATTGAAAACTTATTTGAAAAAGTAATGAAGGAGAATTTTCCCAATCTGGCAAAGGAAAAAGACTTCCAGGAAGTCCAGGAAGCTCAGAGAGTCCCGAAGAAGTTGGACCCAAGGAAGCACACACCAAGGCACATCGTAATTACATTACCCAAGACTAAAGATAAGGAGGGAGTCTTAAAAGCAAGGAGAGAAGGATATTGTTACCTACAAAGGAGTTCCCATCAGACTGTCAGCTAATTTCTCAAAAGAAACCGTGCAGGCAAGAAGGGGCTGGATAAAAGTATTCAAAGTCATGAAAGACAAAGGCCTACATCCAAGAATACTCTATCCGGCAGAGCTATCATATAGAATGGAAGGGCAGATAAAGTGTTTCCTAAATAAAGTAAAGTTAAAGGACTTCATCAATACCAAGCCCTTATTACATGAAATGTTAAAGGGACTTATCTAAGAAAAAGAAGATGATCGAAGCTATGAACAGTAAAATGACAACCAACTCACAACTATCAACAACTGAACCTAAAAAAATGAAAATAAACTAGGCAAACTAGAACATGAAGAGAATCATAGGAATGGAGATCACATGTAGGGTTATCAGTGGGGAGGATGAGGGGGGAGAATGGGGAAAAAGGTACAGGGAATAAGAAGCATAAATGGTAGGTACAAAAATAGACGGGGTGGTTAAGAGTAGTATAAGAAATGGAGAAGCCAAAGAGCTTATATGGAAGATCCATGGACATGAACTAAGGGGGGAATGCTGGTGGGAGGGGGTGTGCGGGGCAAAGAGGGAAAAAACAGGACTACTATAATAGCATAATCAATAAAATACATTTTTTTAAAGAAATAAAAAAATATTGAAAGGTGCAGCCCTGACTTGTGTGGGTCAGTGGGTTGAGCATCGTCTAGCAAACTTAAAGGTCACCAGTTCAATTACCAGTCAGGCTACATACCTGGGTTGCCAGCCAGGTCGCTTGTTGCAGGAATGATAGGTAATAGATCCATGTTTCTCTCACACATCGATGTTTCTCTCCCTGTCTTCTCTCTCTAAAAATAAATAAATAAAAATCTTTAAAAAAGAAAGAGGAAGGGAGGGACAAAAGGAGGAAAAGGAAAGGAAGAAAGGGGAAGAGGAGGGAGGAAGGGAAGGAAGGAATGGAGGGAGGAGTAACTAAAAATTCTCAGGGAAAGACTCGACAGCAGAATAGAGAACACAGGAAGTATTAGTGAATGGGTGATACAATATTACCTAGTCAGAGCAAAAGAGAAAGTAGATATTTTTAAAAATCACTGGCTGTGGGATCATAACAAAAGAGCTAGTATTTGTATTCTCAGTGTCCTGGCAGGAGTAAAGAAAGAAGATTGAGACAAAAAAAATACTTGTGTAAATAATAGCTGAAACGTTTCTAAACTTGTAAGAAGACATAAATGTACTAAATCAAGAAGATGAGCAAACCCCAAACAGGATACACTCTAATCTAACTAACACATTATAATCAAAGTTTAGCATACTAGAGAGAAAACAATTTTAAAACAGTGAGAGGGAAATGACTTATTGCATACAGGGGTAAAATTATTCAAATGACAGTGAGTTTCTCATCTGAATCCATGGAAATGGCACAGTATTTTTCAAGTGCTGAGAGGAAGACCATCAAACCAGAATTCTATATCCAGTGAAAATACCCTTCAGGAATTAAGAAGGAATCAAAAGCATTTGTAGATGAAGGATAACTAAGAGAGTTTGTTGCCCGCAGTTAACCAATGGGTAAAGAAAATTCTCTGAACAGAAAAGAAATGTAAAAAAGGAATCTTAGAGTATCAGGAAGGCAGGAAAGAACACATTAGGCAGAAATATGAGCATGTATAATATTCTTTCCTTCTCCTTTTGAGACTTCTAAGTAATGTTTTAATGGATGAAGAAAATAGTTTTAACATTGCCATAATTTTTACAACTTACTGAGTGAGGCATAATTCACCCATTTAAAGTGTACAGTGTATTACATTATTTTTTAAATTTGTGGTAAAATATATATAACTTAAAATTTGTATTTTGGCTATTTTTTAAATAATTTTTTAATTTACTGATCTGGGGTGAGGGGAAACAGAGATAGAAACATCGGTTTGTTGTTCCACTTATTTATGCATTCATTGGTTGATTCTTGTGTGTGCCCTGACCTGGGATCAAACCTGCAACCTTGGCTTATTGGGATGACAGTCTAACCAACTGAGCCACTCAACCTGGGCCATTTGAGCTATTTTTAAGTGTAAGGTTCAATGGCATTAAGTACATTAACCCTTATCCATCTCCAGAACTTTTTCATCATCCCAAACTGAATCTCTGTACCCATTAAATAATAATCCCCAATTCCCTTCTTTCCCCAGTCCCTGGTAACCACTGTTCTTGTTTCTATCTCTGTAAATTTCACTATTTTAGGTACCTCGTATAGTGGAATCTTACAATATTTATCCTTTTGTGCCTCCTTATTTCAGTTAGCGAAATGTCTTTAAGGTTCTTCCATGTTGTAGCATATATGAGAATTTCATTCCTTTTTTAGTGCTGAATCATATTTGTATGTGTGTGTACACATACACAAACATGTCACATTTTATTTATTCATTCTTCTATCGATGAATATTTCTGTTGTTTCTATCCTTTTGCAATTGTGAATAATGCTGCTATTAACATTGGCTTATTATTCTCTTTTGAAGACTCTGCTTTCAATTATTTTATGTATATACCCAGAAATGGAATTGTTGGATCACATGATAAGTCATAAAGTGCAGCATAGGGAATATAGTCAACAATATTGTAATAACTATGTGTGGTGCCAGGTGGGTACTGAAAATATCAGGGGGAATACTTTGTAAAGTGTATGATTGTCTAACCACTATGCTGTACACCTCAAACTACTAAAAAATAATACTGAATATAAAAGAAAAGTCAAATAATGTTATTTTCCTGTTGTAAGTGAATCAAGAGTCTTTGGGAGCAAAAAATCCCTTTTGCTTGAAATTTACATTTTTCTTCACATTTTTTCACAAAGTTTTTTCTAAATATTCTGTTGAATCATAAGCTCCTAGACTATGAAGAAAATTCATGCTATGTTATTTGCAAATTATTAAGTCATTTATACTACGTTTAACTAGAAGTTTTTGCTAGTTTTCTTCAGTTTGACTTACAATTAAGGGTTATCTTTATTATTATTATCTTTTAAATCATTTGGTGTTACTTTCTTGGTTATGGTGGCTCAGTATGCTACCCAACTAACAACTTTCTACAAAATACAGATATCCCACAATGTAAGGGGCTGACATTTGGGTTAGTAAGACTCCATTCATGGAGCTATTGAAGGTAAACAATTATCTTTCAGAAATGCTGTAGAAAACATTCCTTCCCTTTTCCAGGTTCTGTAATTGAAAGCAATGTGGCCACCAGAGACTCTAAACTGAAGATGCCAGATAGGATTTCAAATCATTTTGTGTAATTCATATTTAGTAATGCTTAATTACCAGTACTACATTTGAATTCTAAATGACAAGTTCTGATTCTGCACATATAGGATCATATAAAGTGAAGGTATTTTGAAGAACCTCTCTAAATCCCTTACCTTCATCATAGGAGGTAATAACTGCACAGTCAGGTGCAGAATAAGGCTTCTACCACCTGGTTTTGAATGCTGTATTCTGGTTCTCCAGGGGGAAAAATCATGTATATAACATATACTATGTAATGTATAATATATATTTTGTATAAAGAGAATTATGGGGAATGAACACACATGACTATGGAGGCTGACAAGTGCCAAGATTTGTAGTCAGCAAACTGGAGACTTAGGAGAGAGCCAATGGTCTAAGTTCCAGTTTGAATGTTGGCTGGCTTTAGATCCGGGAAGAGCCAGAAAAAAAGATATTCTGATTTCAGTCAGGCAGGAGAACTTCCTACCTACTCACTCTTTTTATTTTTCAGGCTTTCAACTGATTGGATTAGGCCCATCCACATTAGGGAAGGCAAATTTGCTTTACCCAGTCTACCAATAAAGACTTTAATGTCACCCTGAAACACTCTCACACACGTACTCAAAATAATGCTTTACCAACTATTTGGGCCTAGTCAAACTGACATACAAAATTAGCCATCACTAGTAGGTATTCCCTAGGGGCAAGCTAAAGTAAGCAGGTACTCATTGATGTTGTGGTTTCCTTGTTCATTGTTTGGGTCACTCTAAGACACTCAGTTGTTCCTCAACAACAAAAACCATCTTCAAATTGGCTTCCCTATAATTGGCATAACAGATTCAACTGTTTGGCTTATGTTTACTGTTTTGCCTTTTCTGTTTTTATCTCCAGTGAACTGTTTTATTGTTATTTTAATTAGTACATTTATACATTCTTATTTTCCAAAGAATTCTAGGTATGAAAGGTGGAAGGGGTCTCACAAAATGTGTCGTGGGATTATCCCACTGTCCTATCCTTTCCCCAGCCTTTCCTAAATATTTTATAAGTATACTGAGTTCAGCGAATTTCAGATAAGAAATACTCAAGATATCTAAAAGGGCATAAATTGATCATCAAAACATGATTCCATAAATATGGCAATTTTAATATTTAAAGCCAAGTTCTATCATGACATTACTTGCCCTTTGAAGTTGGTATTGTGCATCATTTTCTCCTTTCACTCTCTTGGACTGAACACAGAGTACCTAATTTCTGTAGCACAGACAGCAATTCAATAGCAATTTTACTAAAGTAATTTGATGTAGGCCTTATTTAAACATGTAAATATATGCCGAACTATGAGCTATTTATATTATTTTGTGCTATTGAGAGGTTGCTTTTATATTTTTTTAGTTCAAGAAATCTCAGAAGTCAAGGTTAGAAAATAAAACTTTAGTGCGCAACTATCAACTACTTTATTACGATACAGGAAGATTTTGTGAAAATCTACTGAAAAACAGCAATGCACTCATCGCACTTTTAAAAATACTTAAACTTATGTTGATTGACTATTAAACACTACATATTGTTATTTTTATTTTCAGATTTTATTTATTTTTAGAGAGGGGAAGGGAGGAGAAAGAGAGGGAGAGAAACATCAATGTGTGGTTGCCTCTTACACACCCCCGACCAGGGACCTGGCCCACAACCCAGGCATGTGCCGTAGACTGTGAATCAAAGCAGCGACCCTTTGATTTTCAGGCCGGCACTCAATCCACTGAGCCACAGCAGCCAGAGTACATTATATATATTTTTAACTTTAAATAGTCGTTGCTGTATTATGTGTTTTTCTCTACCCAGTATAGGAAATGATTTAGCACAGGTAAATGATAGATATGATTTTTAAATTTTTTCTCTCTATAGGTTTGTTACATTTTTGAGAAATTGCTTTTAAACCATGAACATGTATTATATGCAGTCTTTTACATCTGTTCTCTCAGTTGAGCAATAAAACATTAAACAAGAGACCTTTTTACAGTAGAAAAAGAGATTGGAAATTGGCTTTAAAAAGTAACATTTTTTAATTTTTAAAATTTTATTTATTTTTTGGTTACACTGTTACAGCTGTCCCAATTTTTCCCTCTTTGCCCCCTCCCAGCAGCTACCATTATCTCTGGCGATCCCCCATCCATTGTTCATGTCCGTGGGTCATGCATATAAGTTCTTTGGCAACTCCATTTCCTATACTTGCTCTTAACATCCCCCTACCTACTCTGTAACTACCAATTTGTCCTTCTTAATCCCTTCACCTTCCCCCTATTCCCCCAGACCCCCCTCTCCACCATCCAATGTTCTCCATATCTATGATTCTGTTTCCGTTCTGCTTGTTTGCTTAGTTTTTTTTTAGATTCAGTCGTTGGTAGTTATGTGTTTATTGTCATTTTAATGTTCATAGTTTTGATCTTCTTTTTCTTAAATAAGTCCCTTTAACATTTTATATAATAAGGACTTGGTGATGATGAACTCCTTTAGCTTTACCTTGTCTGGGAAGCACTTTATCTGCCCTTTGATTTTAAACGATAGCTTTGCTGGATAGAGTAATCTAGGTTGTAGGTCCTTTTCATCATTTTTAATACTTGCCAGTCCCTTCTTGCCTGCAAAGTTTCTTTTGAGGAATCAGCTGACAGTCTTATGGAAAGTCCTTTGTAGGTAATTACCTGCTTTTCTCTTGCTACTTTTAAGATTCTCTCTTTAGCCCTGACCGGTGTCGCTCAGTGGATTGAACGTTGGCCTGTGAACCAAAAGGTCACTGGTTCGATTCCCCAGTCAGGGCACATGCCTGGGCGGCAGGCCAAGTCCCCAGTAGGGTGCGCAATAGGCAACCGCACATTGATGTTTCTCTCCCTCTCTTTCTCCCTCCTTTATCCTCTGTCTAAAAATAAAATAAATGAAATCTTTTTTTTTAAAGTTCTTTATCTTTAACCTTTGGCATTTTAATTATGATATGTCTTGGTGTGGTCCTCTTTACATCCATCTTGTTTGGAACTTTCTGTACTTCCTGGACTTGCATGTCTGTTTTCTTCACCAAATTAGAGAAGTTTTCTTTCATTATTTGTTCAAATAGGTTTCCAATTTTTTATTCTTTCTCTTCTCCTTCTGGCACCCCTATGATACAAATGTTGGAACATTTGAAGTCCCAGTGTCTCCTTACACTGTCCTCAATTTTTTGGATTCTTTTTCTTCTTGCTGTACTGATTGGATGTCTTTTTCTTCCTTATGTTCCAAATCATTGATTTGATTCTTGGTTTCATCCACTCTGCTGTTGATTCCCTGTAAATTCTTTATTTAAGTTAACATATCTCTCATTTCTCCCTTGGTCTTTTTTATGCTGTCGAAGGTACCCACTGTGTTCCTTGAGCATCCTTATAACCAGTGTTTTGAACACGGCATCTGATAGATTGCTTATATCCATTTTTGTTCTTTTTTTGGAATTTTGATCTGTTCTTTCATTTGGACCATATTTCTTTGTCTCCCTATTTTGGCGGCCTCCTTGTGTTTATTTCCATGTATTAGGTAGAGCTGCTTTAACTCTGTGTCTTGGTAGTGTGGTCTAATGCAGCAGGCATCCTGTATGGTCCAGTGGTAC
This sequence comes from Mormoops blainvillei, assembly GCA_004026545.1. NCBI lineage: Eukaryota > Metazoa > Chordata > Mammalia > Chiroptera > Mormoopidae > Mormoops > Mormoops blainvillei. The sequence continues at coordinate 461,568 of PVJD01000343.1, forward strand.
AGCCTCCCCTGTCTCCCAAGCTCTGTACTCAAGGTGCTCCCTCCTTGTAGCCTGAGTACTCCCTCCTCTTGTAGATGAGTCTTGATTGCCATTAGCAGGTCAGTGGGAGGGATTTACCTAGGCCAGTCAGCTGGTAAGACTGGCTGTGACCCCTGGCCAGCAGCCACCTTCCTCTGTGGCTTGTCTAGGTGGTTGGGTGATGCTCCAACATGGTCTGTAACTGTTCACTGGGTGCACAGGCTGTGGGGTTTCCTGGGGTGGTGGAGGCTAAGGTCAGCCTCCACCTATGTTCTGTCTTGGGCCCCTTGGCATGTGCCATAAAGTGATGTGCAGATGGCTGCTGCTAGTGCTGGGCCTGGGGCCACTCAGCAAGAGGTAGGGGGGCTTGGGGCTCAGCTGTTGCTTGTTGAGTGGGTTTGGGAAAATCTGAAACCTGCACCTAGCTCAGCCCTTCATAAGGAAGGGCTGTTACCAGGGTGGAAGGGTTACTTGGGTGGGCCCGTAAATTGAATGGGGTGGACTCTTAGGTACTCAAGGTGGGGCTTACAGTGTGAGCCAGGTTGATGGAGATTCAGATATGGTGCCATGGCACTGTGGCTGTGTGTCTCATAGGGCTCAGAAAAGGTACAGTGACTGCTATCTGCAGTTCTGTCTGGGAGGAAGCTTTCCCCCAGCTCTAGCCCTGATGGCCAGACACTTCAGTTCCTCCCTATATGCCACTGGTGCCCTTCAAGCTGATCTCCCAGTGCTGGAGCCCAGAGGGAGTGAGTTCTGAGTAAGTGCACGTGTGATGTGAGGCTGTTTAAGAAAAGAGGCCTGAGAATCCCACAGTTTTTTCCGCTGACCCAACCCCCACTGGTTTTTACAGCCAGGAGTTATGGGAACTTATCTTGCTGGCACTGGAACCCTGGGCTGGTTGGTCTGGTGTGGGAGTAGGATCCCTCGCTCCCAAGATATCCCTCCATTTTATATCCACCACACATGGGTTTGGGACCAGCTGGTTCCACATCTCCGTGTCTCCATCTCCACCCTTCCTTCCCTCCTACCTATCTGGATGAATGTGGTTTCTTTAATTCCTTAGTTGTCGGACTTCTATACAGCTTGATTTTCTGATGGTTCTGAATGATGGTGGTTCTGTATTTTAGTTATAATTTTGTTGTGATTGTATGATGGGGTGAACCATGTTTACTATGTCTCCATCTTGACTGGAAGTCCTAAAAAGTAATAGTAGTTTAATTTTTAAAAAGTTAATCATAAATTACTCTGTAAACACCATTGAGTTATTTAAATTCAGGACTCCTATTTTTAAAAATTCTTATACTTGCCTTTTTTATAATCAGCCTTAGATTTTCTATAATAAGGAGAATAGGTGCCTAATGCTCTAATTAGTAATTTTTATAATCAAACAATTCTTAGTATTTTGTTTGCTTCATATTGTCCTATTTTTGGTAGTAAATTTGCTACGTTAGCTATTTTATATAGATTATTGATAAAATACATCTTTAGCGTATACTACATGGTGAAAAAAAGTAGGTAAAATTAAAACTTAGTGCTGGAAAAATCCATAAAATTAAAAGTTAGATTTTTATTTTTCTAGTTATTACATATTGGATCTTGTGGATTTGGCCGTTTGTATAAATGTTGAAATTGATAGTATATTTTGTTGTTGTTTCAGGAAAGTATCTAAGGCAAAAGAGAATTGACTTCCAGCTTCCCTATGACATCCTTTGGCAGTGGAAACATAATCAGGTACAATGAGCCAATCTTATTAGGTTTCATTCTTACACTGTAAGGTGTGGCAGGGAAAGAATGCAAGTCTTTTTCTCTGCCTCCTTGTTTTACTCTTGTTTTAGAAAATATAAAGAAATGTCCCTGTGAAGGCCAAAGGCAAAAAAAAACTTTTTTCATCCATATTTAATATGACCTATTTGCCTTTGCTCTTACTTCAAAATAGTAGTAAATTCCTACTTCCCTGGGAAGCCTTCTGCTATGACTCTGGACTTTTATTTTGGTAGCATAGATTCTGTTCTCTAAGAATCCTGTTTGATACAGGTCTCTGGAGAATTTAGATGTACTGCCAACAGCACTAAGAAATTTCAGGCTTTATTTTTGTTGGCCCCTTCTCATCAGTTTGGAATTTATTCTTCACATACAAAAGAAATTTTTCTACCAAAGGAAACAAGGAAAATGTTTAATACTTTTGTACTTTTAAAAGATCTTTAAATATATTGGGAACTAAAAATAAGAATGTGCTATTTTTCTCTCTTGCTTCCCTAATTGAAAAGCTTCCTCCAGTAGCTTTTGTATTAAGCTATAGGACCCAGGCCCCTACTGAGAACAACCATTAGAAAATAAAAATAGTTATGCAAATAAGGTGAATAAGCTCCCGAGTTTTGCTGAAGTTCCACCACAGTTTAGTTTTGGAAAGCCAAAAGCAATGGACATTTCCCTCTGCATTCCCTTCTCTGGTGGCCTTTCTTGAATTCCGAGAGGATCAAAATGTTAGATATTTGTCTCAGAGAATTTATAACATTGATAGACAATGCTTTGACTATATCCACTGAAAAATGATGGTGGGATTATTCTTACAGATTAATACAGTCTAAGTCCAAGTTTTTTTGTTTCTGTTTTTGGTTTTAACTGGGTTTTTTTTGGTACTGTCCTCTCTGGTGAAACACTAACCAACTGACTGCCTCTATTCTAATACATTATTTTTTCTGATGCATTCTTGATCACAATGTGAGAGCTCCATTTTCCTGCCTGCCCTATACTCTTTATTCACTAAATTAACCACCTAATTAAAATGTGAAATGTGTTTTCCTACAATACCCATCCTGAGAAAGCCAGGGTACTCTTTTCTTTTTTTTTTTTTTTTTAATATAGCTATCCAGATCATGCAAACAAGCTCTAGGCAAGTTTTCCTCTTTATTTATAGAGGCAAATAGAATCTTAATTTATCCAAATGAATAGCTTCAATCTACAATGTGATTTTCATTTAAGTCTATCCAACAACATACTAAAGAAACATACGTTCAAGATGCACTTTCTTTAAACCATTTTATACTTACATCTCTTTTATAGAACCTAGTTCTCTTTTATTCTGATCTAGTAAATCACTTTTTATTTTGAAGTAAAGAGTGATCACACCAAGAGTTTTCCTCAAATGTATCCAGCCTAGAAAGTCTTGTAAATATTTCCAAATGGGCAGAGCACATGGACAAGTCCCTATATTTTTAGTGATTAATGCTGCTGTCTGGCATTTGAAGTTAAATGTTGTATCAAGATTTTTCTTTTTTCTTTTTTTCTAGCTGTACAAAAAGCCAGATGTCCCACTATATAAAAAAATCCGTTCAAGTGAGTAACTTGGGAGCTATTTTTCATGCATCCATACTATCAATGTTCCTTAGCCTGGCACTTAAAAAATTATCCTGTATGTTCACAACTATTCTTTACTGTCTTCTTTCAAGATGTCTACGTTGATGTCAAACCCCTTTCTGGTTACGAGGCTACCACCTGTAACTGTAAGAAACCAGATGATGACACCAGGAAGGGCTGTGTGGATGACTGCCTCAATAGGTACTGTACAAAACTGATTCCTCTAAAAGGATAGGCTTTAAGATCTATCTATAAGATACTTAAGTTAAATAGACTCTTTGATTTTTTCCTCAAGAAGTTACACAAGGATATATAAAACATAATTGAGGGGCTATTTTAGTTTGCTCAGGCTACTATAACAAAATATCATAGACTGGGTAGCTTAAAAAACAGAAATTTATTTCCCACAGTTCAGGAGGCTGTGAAGTCCAAGGTTAAAATGCCAGTAGATTCAGTGTCTGGTGAGGACCCACTTCCTGGTATATAGATGACTGCCTTCTCCCTGCGTGCTTACATGACCTTTCCTCAGTGTGTACTCATTGACAGTGAGTGCCTTCTTACAGGGACACTAATCCCATCTTGAGGTTCCCACCCTCATGACCTAATATAAACCTATTTTCCTCCCAAAGGCACTACTTCCAAATACCATCACGTGGGGGCAAGAGATTCAATTATGAATTTTAGGGGCATATGAACATTCAGCTCATACATAGGATGAACAGAGTAACAGAAAAAGAAATCTTACATACCAAGGTTTAAATCCTCTTAGTATTTTTGAGGTCTAAGAAAGGTTACTTAGTACCTTTGATAAAAATGATACCTTTTTATGGGGGGTTTGCAAAGATTGTATGGGACAGTGTTCATAAAATATTAAGCACAGTTCTAGAAACCTTCCTACATCTCAATATATGGTAGCTATAATGAGGGAGTAAAGTAGCATGATGGCAGTAGGAAAGAATGGCATGGTATATTTAGGGGAAGGGGAGAGTGGGTTAATTATCCATTAGCATATAGCAGATACGCATAAGAATTGAGTCAATGATACCAGCGACAGATGGTAATGCTATTATTGTCAGAGATAGAAAGTATGGAGTCTAAGTGGTTTGGAGATAAAAATTATGATTTTCATTTTGGAACATTGAGTTAAAATGACAATGAAATTTCAAAAGGAAATGTCTAATAGAGCCAAAGGAGTGAAAATAGTTTGTTGGGTTTAGTAACATAAGCCAATTTATAGCAAAAAAACAAAACAAAACAAAGTTCACATCAATACTTCTTGTTTTAGCCCTGGCTGTCATGCCGTAATGGATTGAGTGCAGACCTGTAAAGTCAAAGGTTGCTGGTTCATTTCCCTGTCAAGGCACATACCTGGGTTCTGGGCCAGTTCTCCAGTAAGGGGGCGTGCAAGAGGCAGTCCGTGGATGTTTCTCTCTCACATCGATGTTCCTCTCACTCTCTTTCTCCCTTCCCCTCTCTCTGAAATAAATAATTAAAATCTTTAACAAAAATACTTCCCTGTTCTATATAGTTTTCCTCAATAAAGGCAACTGCTTTCCTGGTCTCTAGTCAACTGTCCTTATGGCTATAGGAATCAGTGTTCCAGTACCTTGCGCTTCAACATGCCAACTGGGAATTTGTACCTTATGTATATCACTGTAAATGTATATCTTGTTCATACATAGTTTTACATAGTAATAGCTGGTGATGTAGATAATCTGTGTTTTGTGCACTTATTTTTTCAACATAAATACTTTACATATACATTTTTATGTATCAGAATGGTGTACAAGTTCATCATTTTTAGGAACTTTATTATCTTCCGTTAGTTTGATATGCCATAGTTTGCCATTTTCCTGTTGTTCATCATTCAAGTTATTTCCAATATTTTGTTACTAAAAATGTCACTACTGTGAAACTTTTGTGCAGATGCCTTTTTTTAACCCTTAGAGTACATGCATTCTCAGAGAAAGAATTACCTGTATGAACTGTATGATCAACATTTATATAATTCTTATTACATTATACTATTTATTATTTTTGGTATCACCACCAGTGAATATATCAATATATTTATTTCCCCATAGTTCCCCCTTATTTAAGCATTGACATCTAACTTGATTGGTTTAATATTTGGGAGTATTATATGTCCTTAAAGTTTGTTTAACTGTGCATTTCTTTCTTTTTAAAAAAAATATATATTTTATTGATTATGCTATTACAGTTGTCCCATTTTTTTCTCCTCTTTATTCCCCTCCACCCTGCACCCTCCCCCACAGCATCCCCCCGTCCCCACCTTAGTTCATGTCCATGGGCCGTACATATAAGTTCTTTGGCTTCTCCCTTTCCTATGCTATTCTTAACCTCCCCCTGTCTATTTTGTATCTACCATTTATGCTTCTTATTCCCTGTACCTTTTCCCCCATTCTTCCCCCTCTGCCTCCCCGCTGATAATTTGCTCCATGCAGATGAGCATTTCTTTAGATGATGACATTACTGTATCTTTTGTTTGTTTGATTTTACTATGTTTTTTTGTGTGTGTGATACTTTATTGTCTATGAAATTACCACAATATAGCGGCTGTTTCATTGGTTAGTCCCTGTCTTTCTCAAATAGTCCAATCAGGTAGGTGATAGTTTTATATTTTATAGATGAAGGAACCTAGAATTTGAGTAGTAAATTGCTACACATTACACAACACTTAAGTGACAGAGGCAGAATTTGAACCCACTTTTGTGTGATTCAAAGAAAACCATGTTCTTCTCACTATACCATGTTGCTCATTGTATGAGTCTTTTAATCATTTAAAAATCGAAATTTATATATTACCTTTACATAATTACATTGGTTGTCCTAAAGCATTTTTGTTAGTACGTGTGTCACATTTATCCTTCCCATTGTGTTGCCTTTCTTTAAAAAAAACAAAAATAACCCGTAAGCAAGGAAAAACAAACATTCAGATAATAATGCTACCAACTTTATATCATGTGAATGTGGTCAATACAGTCATGCATCTAATGAGTGATGTGTAATGAATGTGATATATGTATAAATACCTAAGAAAAATTAAAATATGTTAGTCAGTGGATGCTTCCTTACATATTTAAAAGTAACACATATAAAAATTCAGTTATATGGAACTACTTAAAAATAGAGCAGCTTTCTTTCCTGTCTTTGTATTCAAGACTTTGTAAATACTTGGGGGTGAAAAGTTAAAGGATCTGCAGGACCAACTTTGATACCGTTTAAGACTGTTATGTAGAATTGTACTCACTTGCAAGTAAATCAAGGAAAACTTGATTCAAGACTATTTTTTAAAACAAGTAATAGGTTTTTACAATTACTTCAAATAAATACTTTAAAAACTTATCCTCTCTTCCAGTTCCTAGGAATCACGTATATTGTTTATAAATCTTACAAATCTTCACTAGTGGATTCTTTTTTTTAAAAATATTTTGTTTATTTATTTTTAGAGAAAAAGGAAGGGAGGTAGAGAGGGAGAGAAACATCAATGTGTGGTTGCCTCTTGCGCACCCCCTACTGGGGACCTGGCCCACAACCCAGGCATGTGCCCTGACTGGGAATCAAACCTGCAACCCTTTGGTTCTCCCGCCAGCACTCAATCTCCTGAGCCACAGCAGCCAGGGCTCTGGTGGGTTCCTGTTTCTGTAAAACAATCATATCAAACCCATTATTGCACCAGAGCATTCCTCATCTCCTAGAGCACAATTTTATAATTCATTTCAATGTGCTTTTTAAGCCTATACCTATTTACTTACCACATATACAGAGCCCACTCTCTCTGCTCTTCACAAGGATACATGCTGTATAATAAAACTGAACACTTAGAGAAATATAAAAGTATATTCTTTAATGAGACTTATAGTACCACTTGCACTAATTATTCTCAGTCCACAGGTCCTAAACTTAACATCAGGGTCCCCGCCTAACTCCCTAATAGATGCTGTCTATCTATGCTTCTTTGTTGAGTGCAGTTTATTTCCACTTGTTCACCAATAAGAATCTCTAGAAGCCTTTTACTCTAGAAGAGACCGAGGTCCTTAAATTCTTGGTCCTAAGAAGTAGGGATGATCCTCTACACTGCCTAAACCGGCATGATTCATGGTGGGAATGTTCATTTTATTTAAATAAAAACTCATCACCATTTACCAGGAATGGTCCGACCTCCATAGTTACTTCAATCACACTAGTACATTTCCGAATGACTGTTTAACCTTAAATCTCACCATGTGAGGGAAAGAGCTTTCCGATCTAGATCTGTATTCGGAAGGGAAAAATACTCTAGTTTTCAAGCACATTATCTGGCTAAAGATAATAACAATTTATATTGCTAAATTGAAGTCTTCGCGTAGTTTGTTTTGCTCTACTTTCAGATTTTGGTAAATTAACAGTTTTGTTTTTCAGGCACAATGTATAGAAACATGCTCGACTTTTTATATAATTAAAGGGCTTATCTTGGTTATTTATCAAAACAGATGGAATGTATTTCAATGCCTTCAACTCTAGAAATCACAAATTTTTAGCAACCTCTAGAGTGATTGTTTTATGGCAGAAATTTTTTATTTTATTTTCTTATACTTTTTATTATTTTTTAATCAGTTTTTGAGAGAGAGAAAGGGTGAGAGAGAGAGAAACATCGTTTTTTTGTCCACTTATTTATGCAGCTGTTTGTTGATTCTTATATGTGCCCTGACCGGGGATCAAACCCACAACCTTGGTGTATTGGGGTGATGCGATAACCAGCTCAGCTACCCAGCTAAAGCTGTGGCAAAACTTTTTAAAAAATGAAGTCTTGCCCTGGCTGGTGTGGCTCAGTGGATTGAGTGCCAGCCTACAAACCAAAGGGTCGCCAGTTCGATTCCCTGGGGCACATGCCTGGGTTGTGGGCCAGGTTCCCAGTTGGGGGCACTTGAGAGGCAACCACACATTGATGTTTCTCACCCTCTCTCCCTCACTTCCTCTCTATCTAAAAATAAATAAATAAAATCTTTTAAAAAGTGAAGTCTTTTTTCTCTCAATGCTGTGTTATATTTGTATTTTAGTTCTTTTATTCACCTAAACTGTGTTATTGCATATGTTATAAAGTATGATGAAAATACAGGTATGGGATATTAGGAAGAGGGAATTATAATTGAAACCACGAAAATAAGTGGGTCTTCTAAAGAAAATATGATGAAGGCGTGTGCCATGGAAAGTACACTGGAATAAAAGGTTTTCTGTGTAAATAAAAAGACAGGAATTGTTATTGGAGGAGAGGTGGGAAATCCATCATCATAAAAGAATCAAGAAAGCCCAAAAAAGAGACTTTCAGGTGGTGTGTTTTTCAGGTGGTGTGTTCTTGCAGTAAAGAAGTCAACAAAAGAAAGAATAAAGGTGTTGAATTTGACAGTAAGGTAGTGCTTTTACACAAGTTAAGTTGATTGTCTTAATTTGAGGAATAGCCCAGTGGATACTTTCTCTGCTTACTGTTTGCCGTTTACATAAGGATAATATTTTTTTTGAAGAATAAATCAAATGACTCTGAAATTACTTTTAATTGTAAAGTGTTAAATACTTTACAGGATTTTTAAGTTATGATTAGTAACAATATTTTGATTTACCATTATATTCTTGGTCCTCCCTTATTCATGCTAAAAATAGCCTTACTGGGATTCCAAACTATGCAACAACACAAAATGGCTTCTGTTAAAGATCTAGAAATTTAAAAAGGAAAACATAGAAAGGGCATATGCGTAACAACTTTTATCTACTGTGTTCAGAATTTTTTATTTGTTTATTAATTCCAGATTATAGGTTCACCTAGTCATATAGACTGCAAATATTGTTTCCAGTATGCAAATGTCATTTACACTAATGAAATATGAATTTCTATAAAAAATTTGAATATACTGACCTTTACACTTAAAATGGTTATTATGATAAGTTTTATGTGTATTTTACCATGATTTTTAAAAAATCTGTAAATGGCCATGAGCTACTTGAAAACAAGAGTGCACTATAATCATCAAATTATTTTCTCTGTGGGTTGCAGTTCATTTATTCTTAGCACAGAGCTAAATAAGATAGTTTTTACCCAGGATGCTAAGTGAACAATTAGCTTAATAATTACAATAAGCTTTCAATGTTTGCAACTTGGCCTGGAAATGTTAATTGCTATTAACTTTTGAAGTTATTTATTATTACCTTGTTAACCAATCTGACCTTGTTAAAATAATTTTATAGGTATTATAAGAATTCCTATAAAACATAAAATGTGTTTATGAAGGCAAATATAATGTTAATTGACATACAATTATTACTTTTCTTTCTAGAATGATCTTTGCTGAGTGTTCCCCGAACACTTGTCCCTGTGGTGAGCAGTGCTGTAACCAGAGGATACAGAGGCATGAGTGGGTGCAATGTCTAGAACGATTTCGAGCTGAGGAAAAAGGTTGGGGAATCAGAACTAAAGAACCCCTAAAAGCTGGACAGTTCATCATTGAATACCTAGGGGAGGTTGTCAGCGAACAGGAGTTCAGGTAAATGATGATACTCAGTAAAATGGTAGAGGTACCAGATTAGAATGGAAAAATGGAAGTTTTGAAATTTACTTAAAATTTAATCATTAAGTGGCTTTCAATCATCTTTCTCCTCTTCAGGAACAGGATGATTGAACAGTATCATAATCACAGTGACCACTATTGTCTGAACCTGGATAGTGGGATGGTGATTGACAGTTATCGCATGGGAAATGAGGCTCGATTCATCAACCACAGCTGTGACCCAAACTGTGAAATGCAGAAATGGTAAGGAAGCAGGGGAAGGTGAAACCGAGAATCCCACAGAGCAGAAGGCATTGAAGGCATCCAGAGATTTCCCTTTCCACAATGTCAGTTAGGTTACACAAAGCAGCTCAGGCAATTCCCTACTATACCGGATCCTCCAGACAGAGAGTAAGCTTCTACTATTTCTTCATTTCATCTTAACTACTCCCAGAAAACTTTATATAAATATAAATAAATATATATATTGTATATGTATATATATCATACTTATATGTATATGTATAATATCTAGTATTTATTGACTGCTTACTATGTTCTAGGTACTATGTTACATGGTTCTTCTCATATCAGTTCATTCAACATATTTATTACATGCCCACTGGGTTTGTCACCATGAGATATAAAAACAAATTGAATAGATTAGAATCCAATTGAGAAGGAAAAAATTGTATCTAAAAAACAATGAAGAGAATAGGATATTCAGGGAAGATGGTGAAGTAGGAAGTACCAGAAATCTCTCTCCCCTTAGACAATTATACTAGCAAAATCTGTCTGATATAATGATTTTGGAATTCTGTTGTTGGTTGAAAGCTTGCATCTTCCAGAGGAAAGCTTAGATGGTAAACTGCAGTTTCTTTTAGTCAATTTGAGCTTTTAGAATAGTAGCAGCTACCTACCCTCCCCTCGAACCCCGCCCCCCCAGCCATAGGGCAGACAGCTGTGCAAATGTCCCTGGGGCAGCTTGTAGAAGCTTGCGTGGGTGAAAAGGGCACTGTCCTCCAAATATCGGGGATCTGTGCTCTGATTGTTGATTGTTACTTTTTTTTTAAGATTTTATTTTTTTTATTTTTAGAGAGGGGAAGGAAGGGAGAAAAAGGGAGAGAAACATCAATGTGTGGTTGCCTCTCATGCACGCCCTACTGGGGACCTGGCCTGCAACACAGGCATGTTCCCTGACTGGAAATCGAACCCAGAACCCTTTCATTGGCAGGCCTGCACTCAAGCCACTGAGCCACACCAACAAGGGCTTGATTGTTACTTTTGATGAAGAGGTGAAAAATAGCCAGGCAGCCAGCGTTGCACTTCCCACCACACCTTTCGTTCAAGCCCCTCTCCCTCCAGCTGCAGTGAATTCTAGGAGATTTAAAGGGCCAGTGCCCTCTCTTCCTGCATTAATTTTTTGCTTTTCCTGTTTCGGGAGCCAGACATTAAAGACTAGGACATTTAAAAAACAACTGCATATATGGAGGAAAATACAAAGTGACTATGCGCATCCAAGGGAAGTTTCAAAAAAGATGTAAAAAGATACTGAGTTTATACCTCAGGCCACGTTACCACAGGAGATAGCCTACAACAGTCAAACAAATAATAAAAAAGAACAACAGCAAACCCTGGTGAAAGGGAAGAATCTGATTCTAGATTTAACACATTATTAGATTAAAATATTCAGCATTCAGCTTAAAATCACAAGGCATACAAAGAAACATAGAATGGCCCATTCAAAGGAAAAAAATATTTCACAGAACTTGTCCCTAAAAAACACTTAATGACAGATACAGTCAAACCACAACTCTCAAATTTCTCCCATCTCAAATAATTCAGTCCTTGACCAAGTTATTCATGGAAATATGTCTCAGTTGTCAAACAGAACTTTGGTTCTCAATCTGACAACCTTTTCATGCTGATACTTGTATGATCAGTCACCTGTAATGATTTGGTTTTGAAATAAATCACTTCTCAAACAGCCTTCCAGAACAAATTGAATTCTAGAACCGAGGTTCCACTGTATATTAGAGAAATACTTTATTTTTTTAAGGTTTGTTTTTTTTTTTGAGAGGGGAAGGGAGGGATAAGGAGAGAGAGAAACATCAATGTATGAGAGAAACATCGATCAGGTGCCTCTTGCACACCCCCAGCCAGGCCCTGGCTGGCACCCCAGGCATGTACCCTGACTGGGACTCAACCCAGTGACCTTTCAGTTCTCAGGCTGGTGTTCAGCTCACTAAGCCACACTGGTCAAGGCTAGAAAAAGACTTTAAAACAACTGACTTAAAGATACTCAAAGACCTGAAGGGAAATGTGGAGAAATAAAGCGTGAAAACAATGTGTGAACAAAAATAAAATATCAAGGAAGAGATAGAAAGCCTGGAAAGAAGTTCTGGAGCTGAAAACTACAATAATTGTAATGAAAAATTCACTAGAGGGATTCAGTGGCTGATTTGAGCAAGCAAACAAAAGAATTAGTGAACTTGAAGATAAGACAATGGAAATTACCAATCCTGAGGAACAGAAAGGACAAAGATTGAAGAGAAAAGAACAGACCCTCAGGGACCTCTGCAACACTATCAGGCAGACCAATATATGCATCATGGGTATCCCAGAGGAGAACAGAGAGAAAGAAATAGAATATTTAAAGAAATGATGTTGAAACTTCCCAATTTGGTGAAAGACATGAATATAAACATCCAATAAGCTCACCAAACTTCAAGCTGAAGTCAGTGACAGGCAAATCTTGAAAGCAGAATGAGACAAGCAAATTATCACACATAAGAGTCTTAATAAAAAAATTTGCAGATTTCTTATCAGAAACTTTGGAGTCAGAAGACAGTGGGTCAGTATATTCAAATTGCTAAAAGAAAAACACTGTCAACCAAGATTCCTATATCTGGCAAAACTCTCCTTCAAAAGAGAGGAAGGCCCTGACTGGTATGACTCAGCTGGTTGGGCATCATCCCAACAAAGTGATAGGTCACCGGTTCAATTCCCAGTCAGGACACATGTCTGGGTTGTGGGTGCAGTGCCGAATTGATGTGCGTTTGAGAGGCAACTGATCCGTGTTTCTCTCTCACATCAGTGTTTCTGTCCCTTTTTTTCTCCATCACTTTCCCTGTCGCTAGCAATTTTTTTTTTTTTTACAAAAGAGAGAGGAAGGACTTAACTTCAGGCGGTGAACACAATACAATGTACAGATAATGTATTCTAGAATTGTACATCTGAAACCTATATTTTTTTAACGACGTCACCCCAATAAATTCAGTTTTAGAAAGAGAAGAAATCAAGATATTCCCAGATAAACAAAAGCTGAGGGAGTTCATGACCACTAGACATGTCCTGCAACAAATACTCAAGGGAGGCCTGCAAGGTGAAATGATGAAAGGAGAGTAGAGAGTACTTTGAAGCAAAATGGAAAAATAAATATCTCAATAAAGATAAATATATAGGCAAATGGTTTGTAACTGTACTTTTTGTATTTGATTTAAGAGACTAACACATTGAAAGGAAAAAAAGTAATTAATGAAAAACTAGTATTACAGTAACTTTAGTTTGTAACTACAAATTTTGTTTTCTACATAATTTATGAGACTAATGCATTTAAAAGAATTATTAGATTATATTTTTGTGCATACAATATATAGAGATGTAATTTTGTGACATCAACACCCAAAAAGGGTAAAGATCGAGCTGTAAAGGAACACGGTTTTTATAAGCTAAAATTACAGTGTTATAATTTTAGGATATTAAATATAACCTTCAATGTAACCACAAAGACAATGGCTATAGACATACACAAAAATAAATTAAGAAGAAAATTAAGCATTTCACTACAAAAAAAATCGACTTTATTATAGAAAACAGGAATGCAGGCAGTGAGGGACAAAAAGAATCTGTAGGGCATATAGAAAACAAATAGCACAACAACAGAAGTATTTTTCTTTACCAGTAATCATTTTAAACATAAGTGGTATAACCTCCCCAACCAAAAGACAAAGAATAGACTTGAGCATTGATTTATGATCAGATTCTCAGCAAAGTGGGGATAAGGGAATATACCTCAACATAATAAAGGACAGAAGCACAGCTGACATTATACCTTGTGCTTAAAGATTGAGAGCTTTTCCCTTAAGGTCAGGGACAAGACAAAGATACCTACTCTTGCCACTTATATTTGACGTAGTACTGGAAGTCATAGCAAGGGCAGTTAGGCAACAAAATAAAGACCATTGAAGTTGGAAAGGAAGAAATAAAACTTTCTGGATGACATGATATTGTATAGAGAAAACCCTAAAGACCACCAAAAAAACTGAAAACTAATAAATGAAATCAGTTAAGTTGCAGGATTCAAAATCAAAATACAAAAATCATTTGCATTTCTATACACTAATAATGAACTATCAGAAAAATTAAGAAAAAATTCTATTTGTAATAACATCAGAAAGAATAAATGCCTAGCAATAAATTTAACCAAGGAGATGAAACACCTGTATATTAAAATCTATAAAACATTAATGTAAGAAGTTATGAGAAGCCATAATAAGTGAAAAGGTACGGGCTCGTGGATTGGAAGACTTAACATTGTTAAAGTGTTCATACTACCCAAAGCAATCTACATAAGCAATACAATAAAAATCAAAATTTCAATGGCATTTTTCACAGAAATAGAACAAAGAATCCTAAAATTTGTGTGGAACCACGTAAGACCCTGAATTGCCAGGGCAATCTTGAGAAAGAAAAACAAAGCTAGAGGCATCACACTTCCTGATTTGAAACTATTAAAAAGCTAATGTAATCAAAGCAATATAATATTGACATAAAAACAAACACATGGATGAATGGAACATAACAGAGAGCCCAGAAATAAACCCACACATGTATGGTTAATTAATGAATGACCAAAGAACCAAGGATATACATTTGGGAAAGGAGAATCTCCAGAAATGGAAAAACTGGACAGCCACATGCAAAAGAATAGAAGTGAACCACTATCTTTCAACATACTCAAAATGGATTAAAAATTGGAATGTTGCACCTGAAACCATAAAACCTTTAGACGAAAACATAAGGAATAAACTCTTTGACATCAATGTTGGCATTGATTTGGGGATTCATGCCAGAAGCAGAAGGCAACAAAAGCAAAAATGAGCAGATGGGACTATGCATCAAACATAAGCTTCTCTGCAGAGTAGGTGACCTACAGACTAGGAGAAAATGTTTGCAAATCATGTATCTAGTAAGAAGTTAATGTCCAGAATATATGAAGAACCTTTTTTATGATTAAAAGACACTCAACAAAGTATGAATAGAAGAGAACTACCTTAAAATAAAAATTTTTTAAACCCATGAAAACCCACAGCAAACATAATAGTGGTGAAAGCTTTTCCTCTAAGATAGGAACAAGACAAGGAAGCCCACTTTCACCACTGCTATTCAGCATAGTATTGGAAGTTGTAGCCAGAGCAGTAACAAGAAAAAGATATAAAAGTCATCCAATTTAGAAAGGAAGAAGTAAACATATCTCTGATTGCATATGATAGGATCTTAAATGGAGAAAATACTAAAGACTACACAAAGGAACTGTTAGATCTCATAAATAAATCAAAGTAACAGGATACAAGGTCAATGCACAAAAATCAGTTATATTTCTGTTACCAGCCAATCTGAAAAGGAAATTATGAAATCTATTCCATTTACATTAGCACCAAAAAGAACAAAATACCTAGGAGTTAACCAATGAGATGAAAGAATGAAAACTACAAAATATTGCAGAAGATATTAAAGAAGACATACATGAATGTAGACATACCCTGTTCATTGATTGGAAGACTTAATATTGTTAAAATGTCAATATTACCCAAAGCAATTTACAATTTTATTTCAATCCCTGTCAAAACCTCAATGGCCTTTTTGCAGAAATAGAAAAAAAAGAATTCTAAAATTCTTATGGAATATCAAGAGACCCCAAATAGCCAAAACAATCCTGAAAAAGAACCAAACTGGAGGACTCACACTCCTGATTTCAAAAGTTTCTACAAAGCTACAGTGGTGTAGACGTAAAGACAGACATATACACCCATGGAATAGACTAGAGAGCCTTGAAATAAACCCTCACTATGTGGTCAAATGATTTTTGACAAGTGTGCCCAGACCATTCAATGGAGAAAGGGATGGTCTTTTCAACAGATGGTGCCAGGAAAACTGAATATCCACATGCAAAACAATGAAATTGTACCTTAATACCAAATATAAAAATTAACTCAAATAGATCAGGGACCTAAATGTAAGACATAAAACTCGTAAAAGAAAACAGGACCGAAGCTTCACAACATTTGACTTGGCAATGATCTCTTGGATATGACACCAAAGGCACAGTAACTTAAAAAATGGACAAATTGGACTTCACAATAGTTTTTATATTTTTTTACATCTGAAGACACTGTCCACAGAAGAAAAAGGGAACCCACAGAATGGAAGAAAATATTTGAAAATCATGTATCTTCATAAGGACTTAATATCCAGGATATATAGAGAAGCCCTAAAACTCAACATCATAAAACAAACACCTCAATTTTTAAAATGGGCAAGGACTTGAACAGACCTTTCTCTAAGGAAAATTCACAAATGGCAAATAAGCACATAAAAAGATGCTTTTTTTTCTAATCATTAAGGAAATGTAAATCAAAAACTACAATGAGGTAAAACCTCACACCCATTTAGAATGACTACCAAAATAACAGGAAACAGTGTAGCAGAGTGGCACAGTGGAAACGTGCTGGGCCCATAACCCAAAATAACAGAAAACAAGTGTTGACGAGGATGTGGAGTAATTGGAACACTTTGTGCACTGTTGGTGAGAATAAAAATGATATAACTGCTGTAGAAAACTGTGTGGAGGTTCCTCAAAAAATTAAAAATAGAATTACCATGTGAGCTAGCAATTCCCCTTCTGCATATATACTCGAAAGAATTAAATGCAGGGTCTTGAAGAGATACCTGCACTTCCATGTTCATAGCAGCATTATTCGTAATAGCTAAAATATGGAAGCAATCCATGTGTTCATCAATGGATGAACGGATAAGCAAAATGTGGTATATACATACCACATATCTCATAAGGCATTAATATCTAGAATATATGGAGAACTCCCTAAAACTCATTATCAAAAATATTAATATTAATAATTATTAATATCCAGAATATATGGAGAACCCCTTAAAGTCAACATCAAAAATTATTATTGATATTATTATTATTATTCAGCCTTATAAAGGAAGGAAATTTTGCAATATGCTCCTTCCATACAACACGGATGAACCTGAGGACACAATGCTAAGTGAAATGATAGTCACAAAAACACAAAGATTGCAGAATAATCAAAATCATAGAGACAGTACAATGGCGGTTTTCAGGGGCTGCAGGGAGGGGAAAATAGAGTTATTGTTTAATAGATATAGAGTCTTGGCTTTACAAAGTGAAAATGTTTATAGGGATAGATGGTAGTAAGGGCTACACAATGTCGGTGTACTTAATACCACTGAATTGTACACTTTAAAATTGAAAGGGGTTTTTTTTGTGTGCATATTTTATTGAGTATGCTATTACAGTTGTCCCATTTTTCCCTCCTTCATCCGCTCCCCCCTGCACCCCATCCCATTATTCCTACACCTCTCAATCCATGTCCATGGGCTACACACACCAGTTCTTCGACTTCTTAATTTCCCACAATACTCCCAGCCTCCCTCATCCACTCCCCGCCTCCCCCCACACACCCCCCAGTTCCCTACCCCGCTGTCAACATTTTCCCACCACCACTTGTCCCAGTCCCACCCTCCCCCACCTCCCACCCTCAGTCCTTCCCCCATTTGGCTTTGTTGATGGGTCCTTTATGCATGTTCCTTGATGACCCTTCCCCTCCCTCTACCCTGTCATCCCCCTCCCTCCTCCCTGTTATCCCCCTCCCTCCTCCCATAGGTTTTTATTTTAGAGTGACATGTATATACACGTTTTAGGGACTTGGCCCTTCTGATGAGAGGCCCTCGGTACTCTGGGTA